>WNWU01013618.1:890468-998372 GCA_012654045.1 Ptyas mucosa
ATAAATAAATAAATAAATAAATAAATAAATAAATAAATAAATAAATACTGGTGGAACCTGCCACTCAAAGGGAGAAGACCTTGAACCATTGAAGAGTCTGATGAAATACAAAATAGTTGGGTTCCTTGGAGCTGAACTGAACTGATAAACTTAATTGGGTGCTGACTTGTGGAATTAACACCTGAAAACTGCTTACACTGAATACTTGGAAACAGAGACATAGACATGGAAATTTGTCCTTGAGACTATTTGACTCTTTGTGGATTACAAATATGTTGGACAGCATGATATTTGGATTTAACTCGAAGCTAAGTGGAGATCTTTTGAACTGCTGAACTGCTGTACAGGGGTGACTGGAAACTACTGGGATTTTTGTGGGCCTTGTGGATTACAAATATCATTTCCCATAAGAAGAATAAGTGAATTAAGAAGGATACTGAAGAGACTATCTGGATATTTTAGATACAATCTGTGTGGAACTTAGAGTCAAAATCAAAGTTAAAAGACAGTGAAATTAGTTGAGGATTGAAAGGGAGAAAGGAAAAGAAATAGTGGGGGAAAGAACATTACTGGTTAATATTAAAGAGGGGACGAAGAGGGAGTGGAAGATTTGGGAGAAATTAGAAGGGTGGTGGGGCACCCTGTCTAGAGTTGCTGATATAATGATAAAGTCCAAAATGTCAAATGCAAACCTATCCAAATTAAGGGGGAAAACTGCATCAGCATCATCATCTACTACATCATCAGTAACGTCAAGCCCTCCTATGCCAAAGGTCAATAGAAAGTTTAATTCAGCAGGAAAAAATGAATACAATTCAGAAAGATGTGCAAGCGTTGTTCCAATCATTACAAGAGGCCATAACCAAGAACCATAATGAAATAAAGACTGAGATGGGTGAGATGAGGACTGAGATGGGAGAGATCAAGAGAAAAATGCAAAGTATGGATGAAAAACTGGGGACTTTTCAACAAATGCTAGCCAAAAATGAAGAAAAGATTAAAACAATTGAAGAGAAATCAGAACAAGTAGAGAAAAAAGTGGAGGAAATGAATCTTCAACTAACATAGGCCAATAAAGAACTGGAAGTTTCTGTAATTCAATTGCAAATGAAAAAGGCTGAACACTTCTTAGTATCGAGGAAGAAAAAGAGGGAAATTTAGCTGAGTTGATGGTAGAGTTACTGGCTCAAACCTTACAGATAACAACACATGAGACCTTTACTACTGGTTCGCAGTGGGGCCGCATGCGCAGAAGCGTTTTGATGACGTCTGGGTCAGTGGGTGGAGCCTCCAGCTAGTTTTACTAATGGTCCTATAGAACCGGTGCAAACCGGGGGCAACCCACCAGTGGGCCAGGGCCATCTGGGAGTGATGTGCGGACTCCGGAGCCTCCAGAGGCTGACAGCAGAGAGGCAGAGGAACAGGAGGAGACTGTTCCTAGTGCATGCATGAGAAGAGCTGCCAGAAGGCAAGAGCAGCTAAAGCAAAAAGGACGACTCGGGATTCCATTTTCACACACACACTCTCCTTTCCCTAACAGAAGGTCCTGTGCTCTGGCCTGACCTCCTATGCTTTCTAGGCTCACTTGGTAGAACACACAGAGGAAGCAAGAATTCAGTGTGATTTGGAGAAGGATCCCTTCACTCACACACACACAGGCATACACACATTTCCCATGCTTTTCTGGACTATAAAATTACATTTTAGAGGTACTCACCTTCTTTCCAAGCAGCTTTTGAGCTCAACACTCAAAACCCCTTTGAAGTCTTTGTTCCAAATGGCCAAGGTCCAGGAAAACTCACCCACAGACTCAATGGGTCTACTGCCGGCAAGGGAGGCTTACCTGGGCCAGGTCCATTGGTCAGGTTAGCATGGAGTCTCATCTTGGGTGCCAAATTGTTGGAAGAAATGTCCATCTGGGTTCAGTTCCAAGTGGGAAGAAAGACACTGGAAACTGCTTGGAAAGATGGTTTAATGGTGGAAGGACCACATGGTTTGAGATCCTGGGCAAAAAGAGCACATGGGTGAGAGAGGGAGAGAGATTTATATCCTCTCTTGGGCCCCGCCTTGGAGCTTCCTGTTCCTGTGTAAGAAATGTACTTTGATTGGTTGTCAGACTCCCATGGGGCCATGCAGGGATAGGTTGTCTGGAGTGGCAGGCTTGGTTGAATCTTGCTGGGTGATGAGGTAATGAAACTAATCTTATCATGTCCTGAGGGTGAAGGTCTTAATCCAATCACCCTGGAGCTGAAGGGGGGGGGGCAGGGAGCTGCAGTGAGTTGCTTTGTCTTTAAAAACATGTTTCTCCTTTTCTCTTCCAGGGAAATATAATATTCTGCCTTTTTAATATTCTTAGAATATTTCATTCTTCTAGGAGATGGATGGGTGCTAACTTTCTTACATTACCTTGGGTTGCTACTCTTCTAGTCAAATGTTGTTCTCATGTTCATTGGAACACAGCTTCTCTCAACTTCAAAGCTTCAAAGCAGCTCTGTCTTCATCAGATGTTACAGGCCCTATCAACCTTTACTTTCTTCTTCCTTGCTACTGATATAATAAACTAGACCTTTTGGGTTGCTTTAGTTTCTGTGAAAACTTGAGTTCCTTTTAAAGGAACTTTTACCCTTTTAAACTTACCTTTGCAAAACCAATTCAGGAAACCCCTGAACCATAAAGTCTATAATAAAAGTGAGAACAATTTAAGCTTGCAATAGGATTTGGAGTAACATTTTCAAATTGACCTATAAGGTCCCTTCCAACTCTGTTAATCTGTAATCTGTAAATGACAAAGCAGAAATTTGTGTGTGTGCGCGAGCACACACACACACACACAAGAATTTCTGCTTTGTCATTTGAAAATGTTACTCCAAATCCTATTGCAAGCTTAAATTGTTCTCACTTTTATTTGTGTGTGTGTGTGTATGTATTATATGTATATGTGTGTATGTGTGTATGTGTGTGTGTATGTATGTATGTATGTATATGTATATGTACTGTATTTTTTGGACTATAAAATGCACCGGTGTTTAAGACGCACCAAGATTACACGAAGAGGTAAGTAAGAAAAAAAAGAAAAAAAGTTTTTTATGCCCTCCCCAGCCCCCAGGAGCACTCTGCAGGCCTCCCAAAACCTCTGCACACCCTGTTTTTGGGCCTATTTTTCACAAAAATGGGACAAGGGCAGCAGGGCTTCTGGAGGCCAAAAATGGCTGAATTCGGTGTATAAAATGCACCAAATTTCCATCCTCTTTTAGGAGGGAAAAAAGTGTGTCTTATGCTCTGAAAAATATGGGGTGTGTGTGTGTGTATGTGTATATGTATATATATATATGTATGTGTATGTGTATATGTATATATATATATGCTTTCAATGCATGTTATTTGATAAAAACCAACTAAAAGTGTGCCTGTTTACATTGTGATGCTGCAGTGCCCTCCAGTGTTTACTGTGTGTAATGGTGGCATAAGATTTTTTGAGAGCCCCTTTTTAGACTAGGAAGGTTTAGAATTATAGATTCTTACTGTCCTCTAAACCAGTCACCCCCAATGTTTTTGGAAAGGATGGCTTCATGGAAGACAATTTTTCCACAGACTGGGGAGGGGGATGGTTTCTGTTTCACTTGCTCACCTGCCATTTACCTGGTTCCTCTGCAGCCTGGTTCCTAATGGCCCAGTACTGGTCCATGGTCTGGGGTTTGGGGACCCTTGCTCTAAACAGGTTGTTCATGTTAGCAAGAATAATAGACTCATGAAAACATGGGGCTGAAAGAGACCTTGGAATTCTTTTAGTCCAACCCCCTGCCCAAGATCTTTTATATCCTGCACAAATGCCTGTCTAATAATAGCAGTGAGAAACCACATATATTCTGCAAGGGGTTTTCAGTAGTGGATACTTTTCCAATTCTACATGTTAGGGATGACTGTGGACAGGAAGAAATTTGACTCCTTACATTCATCCATTATCATTTTCATCCATTATCATATTTATACAGGTACATGCCCTTGAAGAAGCCCAACAACATTTATTCTTGAAAAAATGCATCTCATTGGAGTCTACTTTTTTAAGGTGATAGGAGAATACAAGACATCAGAGGAGGGCAACAAAGATGATGCAGAGGTTGGAGATAATGGCCTGTGAGAACAGACTGAAGGAACCTAGGATGTTCTTCCTGGAGAAAAGAAGCCTCAAGGGACATAGGATACCAGGCAGGAGTGAAATGCTCCTGGTTTGGATCGGATCGCCCGATCCGGTAGTGATGGAAGCGGGTGGTTCGGAGAACCAGTAGCAAAAATCCCTGCCCCACCCCCCATGCCCAGCTGAGCTGCACAATCATCAGAGGCTGTTTTTTTACTTTTAAAAGCATTCTTTCTACAACCTCTTTGGCCGAAAAAATGCTTTTAAAAGTAAAAAAAAAAGCCTCTGATAATCACGTGGCTCAGCTGGGATCATCAAAGGTTTTTAAAAGAAAAAAAGCCTTTTTTTCCTTTTAAATGCCTCTAACGATCCAAGCTGAGTTGCCTGATCGGCAGAGACTTTTTTCCTTTTAAATGCCTCTGACGATCAGGCAACACAGCTTGGATCGTCAGAGGCATTTAAAAGAAAAAAAGGGGTTTTTTTCTTTTAAATGCCTCTGATGATCCAAGCTGGGTTGCTTGATTGTCAGAGGCATTTAAAAGAAAAAAAGTCTCTGCGGATCAGACAACTCAGCTGGGATCATCAGAGCCTTTTGAAAGCATTTTTAACAACCTCTTCGCCGAAGAGGTTGTAGAAAAAATGGTTTTAAAAGTTTTTAAAAATGGCCACACCCACCCAGACACATTACCCCACCACCATCACCATCACCAAGCCATGCCCATAGAACCAGTAGTAACAAATTTTAGATTTCACCACTGATACCAGGGTTCGAGTACATAAGAATATCATAACAAGAAAGATGACAGTTAGAACATGCAATCGCATTTCATCTCAATATAAGGAAAACTGTCTTCACCATAAAATCTTAACTAGTCATGAAGTAGTTTTGTTGTGGGTTTTTCATCTCTGGAAATGTTTAAGAAGAGACTAGACAGTCACTTCTCAAGGATTATATACTTGATTTTCTGAACATTGCAGGGGGCATGGACTAGAATCTTTGCAGTCCCTACTAAGACCACAATTCTGGAATCCTATAATATTAGATAAATAAGTAAATAATAATATTTAAGTAAGTAATAAATTCAACCAAACAGTAAAATCTTCTGTGGCTTTCCAGTTTAATATAGAACTTGAGCTTTCCCTTTATTTTCTCCTGAAATTACTCAGCTCGTGGAAGAAGTGCTTTTTTTCAGTCTTTGGAGCTGAAATAATGGTCCAAGCCCATTGGGCATATGGGAAGCCCCCACTTCTTAGAAAAGGGTGTCATATGCAAGGCCCCCAAGCTCCATTTTCATTGGCAGAGGGTTGCAGGAAGCTGTGGCAGCTGAAAACAGCTCGGCAGCCCATTTTTGGTGACGGAGTGCTTGGTAGTGGAAATTTTGAGTAGTTCGGAGAACTGGTAAATATCACTTCTGCCTGGCCCCGCTCAGTCTCCCAGCTGATCGGCTAGAAGGAAAAAATCAGGGCTCACTTGACAAAGAAAAGAAAAAAAAAAACAAGACACCGTCACCTTAAATTGAGAAGCCAAGAAGCCTCCCAACTGATCAGCTAGAAGGAAAAAATCAGGGCTTCAGCCAGGAGATCACTTGGCAAAGAAGAAGAAGGCGGGGGGGGGGGGGAGACGCCATCGCTTTAAATTGACAAGCCAAGAAGCAGCTGCTGGAAGGAGGTTTTTATTTGCAGAAGTATCATTCAGCAGTTCGTTTCTGGGTCAGCTGAACAACAAACTGGATAAGAGGAGGGATTTTTATATGGTTCTATGTTTTTGAAGTTTTGGGGTTTATGCAATGTGGGCTTTGTGTTTCTAAAAAGGGCAATTTCCGTTGTGAAATATCCTGTCTTTAATGAGTTTTCTGCCTGTTTGTAAATGGAGCCGAACTTCCGGCTTCCACTTTCTATTATCTCTAAGCACCTGTAGCTGTTTTCTTCTTACAAAGTTTCCTTTATGCAGCTGGCAGGAATGTGGAATGAGTATCAGGCAGGTTCCTTGTTAGCAGCTTGATTTTTCCTTGTTTTTCTGGGAGCCTTTTCTTATGAGTAATATTTTATTTGGGGAAATAAAGAGGGGGGAATTTGATTCCTTCCCAGAGCAGGTTAGTGGGGTGGGGAGGGAATGGGGATTTTGCATTAATCTTCCCCTGTCATGCCCACCAAGCCACACCACGCCCACCAAACCACACCCACAGAACTGGTAGTAAAAAAAATTGAAACTCACCACTGCATAAGTCCATCTTAATATGATATTCCTGGTATGTGATGTTTTGTATACATACAGAGAAAGAAGCACTCTTGTAATCTTTGACTTTTAGGCTTGCTGTCAAACATCAGTTATAATACTAATGACTGTTTTGAACAATATGCAGGTTGTATTACACAAATGGCTATTTTATATGTGAAATTATGACTGAAATATTTCTGCACCTATAATACAGATATCGGTCCCATTTTATAGATAGGAAATTGAAGCTGGGAGAGAGATCATCACATGTGGAATTTAAAACTAAATCAGTTCTTCCTTGAGGATATAGTGTTTCTTTGAATATTTCCACAGAACACATAGTATTTCAAATAATCCCATTTACCCACGCACACATAGATTCCTTCTCAACATTTTATGGATTATTAACTGTGACCTGAGTTAGCATCTCTTAAATGTATCAATCTCAGTCAGATTCTAGACACATTTAACTTGCAATTCTAAATACACATGACTGGGAATAAAAAAATAGGAGTTTTCTTGAGTAAGGTTTTTTATCTGATTCTATGCAGATAACTTATTTCTTTGAAAAACACTAATTAGAAACTGCTTAGAAACTATTTGATTTGCAGGCACAGGCCATCTTAGCTACAAAGGCTTATGGCACTCAGGGGATTTGCTTGTCTCCAGAGAGCAAATGCTATGGGAGGAGAAGGCTGACCTACAACAGTGGACCTTTTTTCTGCTTTACTTCTTGCAAGTATAACATTTAAATCATTTTTATCATTTCAATTTCATTCAGTTTTACATTCAATTTCAATCATTAAATATTATTTCTCAAAACATCTTAACAATATATTTCCACTTCTTAAAATATATATTTATAAAGCTTAATCCTTTCTCATTTTACCCAATCCAATTAGTTCTTAAAATATTCTTAATTTGTCTTCTTTTCTCTTTTTAATTATGTTTCAAATATATAGTTTGAGATATTCCAAATATTACATTTCCTCCAACTGGTTTATTCATATTGTTAAAACTTATCATTCTATAAACTTCCAATATTATTGAGCATGTGACATTTATTACAGTTTTCCCTTTGTTTCTACTTTTCCTTTTTGTATCTTTTCATTATTAATATTTTGTATCTTAAAATCATGAAATCTTTGCCCTTTATTTCCCATTATTTTCCATCCCTTTCCCCTCTTTCTTATATTTCCACATAAATCCCAGTGTAATCTTTTATGTTTTTAATACTTTTTCTTCTCCTCCACCTCTTTTCCTTCTTTGCCTTTTGTTTTCCCTTTTTCCTTTCTTTTGTATTTTAAAATTCTGCACTCTCCTATTCTGCCCTATATTTCCCATTGTTTCTCCTTTCTCTTTCCTTTTTTGTGTCTTTTCATTGTTAATCCTAGTATGCTTATTTTGTATTTTAAAATCATAAAATCTTTTATTTTGTTCTTTGTTTCTTATTATTTTCCATCTCTTTTCCCTCTTTCTTATCTTTCCATTGTAAATCTCAGTGTAATCATTTAAGTTTTTTATATTTTTCCTGTTCTTTTTCTTCTTTGTTTCTTTTCTTTTTGTCCATACTTAATATTACAATTGTTTAATTTTCCATAGTCAGTCTCTTTGACTTTGTCTTCTTCATTATCCATCTCTCTTTCTTATTTCTTATTAGTCATTTCCTTTTCATCTTCAGTGCATTCTAGCTCTGTCTTTGCCTCCTCAGATTTCGATTTTCCAGGCAAATTTATAATCATTTCTTTTATTTCCAAACACATCGTCTTTATCAGTTCATTAAGTTCCTGTTCCATTTTATTCTTTCCAGGTTGAATTATTCCAGTTTTAAGTTGCATTAAGGTCCCTCTTTTATAATCATCAGTCTATCCTCTTGTAGGCAAAATGTATCCTCCTTAATTCTCACCAGTTATCTTTTTAAAAGTTCAAGGTTTTTTCAAAGTAAACAATTCCATGTCATGCTCTTCCCTCTCCTGCCGATGTCTCTCTATAATCCACAGTTCCACTCAACTAATTCACAAATTGCCATTTTATTTGTAATCCACATCCGTGTTTACCGAGTCATAAAAGAGAAAAAATCCAGTTTTCACATCTTCTTTCACCTTTATATATTGGTGAATCAGTTTATAATCCAATCCAAATTGAATACAAGTTCCAGATTTACATTTCTGTTTGTCAATCACTTTTAATTCATTATTTGGGTTCTTCTATGGCACACTTGTCATTCTCACTTTCTCTTTCCATCCTCCATCTCCCCCTGCCACTATTTAGCTGCAATTTCCACGCCGGGATAATTTTAGTAATAGTTTAGTAGTTAAAAATATTTAGAATTTTCTTTTTATTGTCTGTGGGTTAGCCAATCACTCACCCAACACCAGCACTCTGTCCAAGTCTTCCCTCCTGCACATCGCTTGCTCCAGAGGCTCCAGCTTCATGGCGATGCACTTCGATCACACACACACACACCCGTCACCGGTTCAGAGAGACTTTCTTGGGCTATCCAAGGGACTTGCCTGTCCCTCTTTAGACACCGAGCTGCCTCTCTTTCTTCACTGTCCCTACAGGACAGCTTCGGTCTGAAGACCCCCCAGTGATGGTTCGCCTGGCTGGATTTTGCCAAGCTCGTTGGAGCCCGGCATTTTCTCAGTCAGTAACACTGTGCCGCTTCCAGATTCCCTTGGCAGCTTGCTTTCAAAGATGGACTTTGGTTGCTTCTCCAATGCTGGGCTTCCCTCCTCGTTCCTGCTATGAACACTGACCCTGCTGCCTTGCTGCAAAAAGGAAAGGAACTTTTGGGCAGCTGTATACCTTGCTCCTTTCCTTTGGCAACCAGCTAAACAGCCGGCTGAGGTTTGTCAGTTCCTTGCAAAACATGACTTGCTGGTTGTAGCATGCATTTCTCTGCACATAATGCACTTATCAGGAATTGTGTCCTCTGAAATCCCATTCTTGGCTCGGCAGCGCCTTTCTGCAATTCCTTCACTTTGTGGAGAGAGGGACTGAGCATGGAATTGGACTGCCTGAGCCAAAGTTGTCCACTGGATCTTGAGACAGGTTGTTTTCTTGGGGCGGGGGACCATCAGGAGGGGAGGGGCCAGGCAAGGGAGGCCAGGCGGTGGGGCCAGGCTGAGGCAATTCAGCCAGTTCACCAAACTGCACTTAAAATTAACAACTGGTTATAGTGAACTGCAGGGGTAGGTTCTAAATTTTTTTACTACCAGTTCTGTGGGTGTGGCTTATTTTATGGGCATGGCTTGATGGTCATGTGACCATGGCTGTGGCTTGATGGTCATGTGACTGGGTAGGTGTGGCCAACTCAATGTCACTCAAGTCAAGGGGTGCCTCACCTGGTCCCTCCTTCAGCCATTCCTTGTCACACCCAGCCTCAACGTATCTATAGTTCTGTAAAAATGTTGTTCACCTTTTTTCAACTTTATTATCTACATACTATAAATGCACTTTCATGGACCACTGAAAGGAGGAAATGCCTCACATGCTTTGCCCAACAGGCAACAGGCTTTTAAAGGGCTGCCAGAAAGAAGTGGGGGGGGGGGGGCAATGTATTTTTCAAAGTACCAGAAGGCAAAACAAGAAGCAATGGATGGAAACTGAACAAATAGAGAAGCAACCTAAAACTAAGGAGAAACTTCCTAACAGTGTGAACAAGGTGTTACAGGTGATAGGAATGTAGACTCTCCACACTTGTGCATTAACGAATGTCTGAGAAAATGCTAAGTGTCCTTAAATTTGGAGCTCTTTTTTTCCTGAGCTGGATAGGATCTGTATTCACCTGAATGCAGGATGCATTTTGGTTTGGAGAACAGCATCACCTCTATGTCCCAAAGGTCTTTTTTCAAGAGGCAACTGGACTTTCTGGTTTTTCTTTGAAGACATTTTGTTTCTTGGATGAGAACATGTCTGGTTTCAGGCGGTGGGGACATTCCCAGAGTCCAAGAGTGGAGCAATGGAAACCAAATGGAGACACAATAAGAAGCTGGGGGAATTACTTAATCACCCGTCTGATAGCTGCTGTGGCTGTGGCTGTTTTCTTTCACCTTGCCTAGCCATGCTTTTTTTCTCTGCCTCCCCCCTCCCCCCACATTTCTTCATAGACATTATAGGAGGAGGAGGAAGAAGTAGCCCATTCCTTCAGCTAATCACCCTCCAGGTTTTCAAGGACCAGGAGCCACTTTGATGTCATGCGACTCTCCAGATGAGTGTGGAGTTAGAAGCGAATTCAGAGATCAACTAGATTCTGCTCACAGCCCGCCCGGTGATTGATTAGTCATTCCTTGCAGGATTTGCATAATCTGTCATTATGCATTGGGAATCCACCTCCCCCCTAACCTGGCTGCCTTCAATCCTGGAGTGCAAAAGCCACTCACAGGATTTGGGGAGCTGATGCTTCCCCACCCAACCCCTTTAAAAAAAAAAGATGGAAATGAAAAGTTTGAAGAGTGATTTCTCTGTCACTAAAAAGACAATTGCAAAGACAATTGCAAAGCATTCAGCTGACACTGAATGGAAGAATTCTACTTGACTGTGTAAGAAAAGACACAACTTCCCCAAAGGAAAAGCCCTCCACCCCCCCCAAGGAAAAGAGAAGCTAAGGAAAAGAATACACAAGCTACTAAAAGTAAAAAGAACACCACCTCCGGTTTTCCCCCTCTATAGACTAACATGGCTTCCTCTGCTACAATGTCTCCTTAATTTGACACTAAAATAGTTAGTAAAAATAGTGTTGGTCATCAGCTTCATTACTATAGTGGAATAGATTGACACTGGACCAATAAATTTTAAGTTAGGATACTTTTCTGTTAGTTCAAGTAATAGTGAATAGGAGTTTAAATCAGTCATAAGGAAGAACCCAAACTTTCTGCACCAAAGAGTTACCGTGTTTTTCGGACTATAAGATGCTCCAGACTATAAGATGCACCTAGCTTTTGGGGAGGAAAACAAGGGAGGGGAAATCTGTCTCTGACTCCCAGCATCCATCCGGTATTCATCTGGCCCATTTGCTGCCACCTGTTTCGCATGGCCCATTCACTGTTGCCTTCATTCACTGTGGCCAATTTGGCACAGCCCGTTCACCATGGCCTGTTTGGCACAGCCTGTTCGCTGCTGCCTGTTTGCCACCACTGCCTGTTCGCTGCAGCCGGTTCACAATTTGGGACAAACTATATAAAATATATACCATCATTATTCTGATACTGTTAAGTCTGCTATTCTCTGTGGTAATGGAATTAAGAAGGACATTGAGAAAAGTGGAAACAATACCAGTCCATTAATAAAGACTGTCAGGTGTGCTTCCTTCAAAATCCAGGAAAGAAAAACCCAGACTCCATTGTTTATAGAGAAAGGTACTTTTACTGGAAAATAAAGTGCACGCAACCAAGGAAAGCTGGAACTAAAGGCAATAGGCGTGAAAAGTGCATATAGAAAGCATCCCCTCCCACTGTTCATCATAAATCAACCAATCCAAAAGTCTCTCAGAGGTCAGGTGGAAGCACATCTGGCAGTGTCTGGCAGCGTCATCAATCAGGAATGCCACGACAGTTGACCCGATACCAATTTCAAAGATTCGCTTTCGTTTCTTCTTAACTTTCATATCCCCCCCTGCTTGCTCCCCCCCCATGGTCCCTAGCTCTCCCCCCTCCCGTTACTATGGCAGCCAAAGCAGTAAAGGCGGAGGCTGACATTCGGCCCCTCTGCAGAAGCGATGTTAGTCCTAAACAACACAGAAATCAGGGTTTATCAGGATACTTGGTATGAAACAACTGTACTTTCTTTGGTGCCCAAACATCATGTTTATTTACCCATTCCGCTTGAGAAAAAGTGAAATGTTTCCAGGCCACCAGGTATTGCACCTTACCATGGTGCTTTCTAGAGTCTAAAATTTCTTTAACCTCAAAATGTTGTTCCCCTTCTATCAGAATAGGGATCAGAGGAGAACCCTGGTCCGGATGCAAAGGGGACAAGTGTTCTGGTTTCAGCAAACTAACATGAAACACAGGGTAGATTCATCTCAAAGTTTTTGGCAATTTCAATTCAACTGTGACTGGGTTAATAAGTCTAGTGATTGGGAATCTAGGTTTTTATGGTCAGTCCAAACCTCAAAAGGATGCTTTGCTTCTTCCAGGAATTGTCTCCACGTTAACAACGCCCATTGCACTGCAAAAGCTTCCTTTTCCCATATGGCCCATCTTTTTTCAGTTTCTGACAATTTACAGGACGTGTAAGCACAGGGTTGTAATTTCCCTTCTGCATTAGTTTGTAGAAGTACTGCTCCCACAGCCACGTCGCTTGCGTCAGCCTGTACTACAAAAGGTTCTTCCATGTTCGGATTTTTGAGGACTGGTTCAGCAGCAAACAGCTGTTTCAACTTTTCAAATGCCGCCTGACAGTCCATAGTCCATTCAAGGGGTCGTGAGTGCTTTGGTTTTACTTCACCTTTTGTTTTCAGAAAATTTGTTATTGGCAGCGCAATTTTGGCAAACGAGGGGATAAACTGTCTATAGAAGTTAGCAAATCCCAGGAAACTCTGTCGTTGCTTGCGGGTGCGTGGTGCAGCTCATTCCAATACAGCCCAAACCTTTTCAGGGTCCATCTCTATTCCCTCATGTGATATGCGATACCCCAGATAGTCAATTTTGCTTTGGTGGAACTCGCACTTAGAAAGTTTGGCATATAGTTCAGCAGCTCTGAGTTTTTTCAGGATAGTTTGCACCAATTTCTCGTGGTCGTCCATGTTCTCGGAGTAGATAAGAATGTCAGCCAGGTAGACCAGCACCCCTTTATATAGGTGCTTACTTTGTTAATCAATTGCATGAACACAGCAGGGGCTCCCTGTAATCCAAAAGGGAGCACTCTAAATTGGAAGCATCCCAGTGGGTAATTAAATGCTGTTTTCCATTCGTCCCCCTCTTTAATTCTCACTCTGTAGTATGCCTCTCATAAGTCAAGTTTGGTGAAGACTTTTCCCTTCCCTAGGTGCGCTAGCATGTCCTTCATGAGTGGCAGGGGGTAAACATTTTCCACGCAAATGGCGTTGAGGTTCCTATAATCAACTATCAAACGAAAGGAGCCATCTTTCTTTTCCTGGAACAATATCGGCAGCGCCACCCTTGGTCTGGCTGGTTGGATAAACCCCCGTTCTAGGTTTTTATCAATGAAGTTTCGCAATCCCCCTAGTTCTCGGGGGGTCATGGGGTAGATTTTAGGCTTAGGGAGCTTCACCCCGGGGGAATATTTCAATGGTACAGTCCGTAGCTCGATGGGGAGGTAGCACATCTGAGGCCCTCTCACTAAAAACTTCATGGAGATCCCAGTATTCCTTTGGAATCTTCTCCTCCCCTTCGATGTGGCCTATCGCCACTTCTACCCTTTCTGGTTTTATTCCATCCTCCAGGAGGACTTCTTCCCTCTCTAATCTTGGTTTTCTGGTGTGAATACACAAGACCCCCATCTTCCAGTTCATCCGTGGATTCCATCTGCAGAGCCAGGGCAGTCCAAGTATGAGGGGTTGTTCCATGCCAAGGGCCACAATAAATCTGAGAGTCTCTATGTGGTCCCCCAGCTGCATTTCAATGGGTTCAGTCATAAAGCTGGCTGGGGCCCTCCTGCAAACGATCCGTCCAACTGATAGAACGGATGTTTTTAGCGTTTTTAGCCTCAAGCCAATTTTCTCTACCACCTTCGGGCTAATTATGCACCTGGTGCACCCAGAGTCTAATAAGGCTAATATCTGCACATGTGTCCCTGTAGATGGCACCCTTATTTCTATGGGGATAAGCAGGGGGTCTTCTGTATGACTCACCAGATCATCGGAGTCGGAGTCCATCCCGCTGTCGTCTGTGGTGGTCGGAGTTCCCAACTCGCCCTGGTTACGGGGAGCGAACTCAACGATTTCTCCTTTCAGGGCGGTTGCACAAGCTTTTGCGGGTGCTTTGTCAGCCTTCTTGAGTTCCGAGCCAGTAGATTTTGGCACTGGCTTGGAGAAGCATTCAGCGGCTTGATGGCCTTCCTTTCCACATTTGAAACACGTGAAGGGCTTCAATTTAGGTTTGAATTCCGCTCTCCCCCCGGCTGTCTTGGGCGCTCCTTTGCGGTAGAAGGAAGAAGACGTGTCTCGCACACGGCCTCCTTGGAGTTGGCTTCGGGCCAGCTCGATCTCCACATCTTCAGCTACTACGTACCAACTCTGCAAGTTGTTGGGGACCCCCCGGGCTCTGCAGTCTTTATATATTTCCTCATTCAGCCCATCCTTGAAACTCTCCAGTAGGGCCGTTTCTGACCACCCTGTCATGTAGGGTGCCAGCTCGCGAAACTCTTGGGTGTATTCTGCCACTGATCTCCGGCCCTGCTCGATACCCTTCATTCTGAGTCTCGCCTTCCACTCAGCTAGATGGTCTTCAAACCGCCTCCTCAGGGCCCCCATAAACTGGTTGTAATTTCTCAGCAGGGGGGAGTTATTATTGTGGAGGACCACCATCCAGTCAGCTGCTACCCCTTCTAAGACATTAGTGACGCATCTCACTCGTGCTGCATCTGATGAGTAGTCCTCCCCCCAGTCCTGCATGTGGTTCCATACTTGGGTCAGGAAGAGCCCCAAGGTCTTTGGATTCCCATCATATTTTCCAGTTAGGGGGGAATTTTTGGTTTTTTGCGCCTGCAGGGTGGTGCCTGCAAGGCTGGGGGTGCCTGGGCTGCTGCATCCCTCATTTGGGCTCCAGAGGCCTGAGATGTTTCTTCCCCACCTTCCTCTTCTTCTCCCCCACAGGCTGCCTCTTCTGGATCCCTCCTGGGGTAGTCTCCTCCCTTCCCCACAGGGAACCCATAAGACTCACGGCTTTTCCGGCTCTCTTCAACATCACGGAGGAGTTGTAAAGCTTGCTCCATCATGAGGCTTTCCTTTTGCTCTTGCAGCCACACTGCCTCTCTTTTATGGGGTCTGGAGCTGGTTACTCCTGGGGGGTGTCCTTCCCAGGTCTGGCAATCTTCCTACTCCTCTGGACCACTGAGCTTCCTCAGGTTCCTCTCTCAGCCGAGCTTTTTCTAACCATTCTGCCGCCTCCTTTTCTGCTTGAAGTGAGGTCATGGTAGAGCCAAACACTCCCATCTGTTCTTCTTCACCCTCCTGGTCAGACATAATTTGGTTTCAGCCCCCTCGGTGTTTATCTGGGATGGCTGGAGTTTGAGTTCCAGCTTAATGTCAGGTGTGCTTCCTTCAAAATCCAGGAAACCCAGACTCCATTGTTTTATAGAGAAAGGTACTTTTACTGGAAAATAAAATGAACGTAACCAAGGAAAGCTGGAACTAAAGGCAATAGGCGCGAAAGGTGCATATAGAAAGCATCCCCTCCCACTGTCCATCATAAATCAACCAATCCAAAGGTCTCTCATAGGTCAGGTGGAAGCACGTCTGGCAGCATCTGGCAGCGTCATCAATCAGGAATGCCATGACAATTGACCCGATACCAATTTCAAAGATTCATTTTCGTTTCTTCTTAACTTTCGTATCCCCCCTCCTGCTTGCTTCCCCCCCCATGGTCCCTAGCTCTCCCCCCTCCCGTTACTATGGCAGCCAAAGCAGTAAAGGTGGAGGCTGACAAAGGCAGACTAGAGGCAATAGATAAGAGGATAAAATCAATTACACATGCCTTACAGGATTAGAACTAAGGAAGTGATAATTAAGACCCATCATGAGCCTTATATTTCTTCTTCTAAAACAGCTAAAAGATATACAATATATTCTAATTGTGCCCTTATCTCCTGCAAAACAACATAGATTCTTTAGTAGGTTTATTCCCTTTGCCTTCCAACACTGATTTTATAAAATGCCCCCATATTTCATTATAATTGTTTGTTTTAATCATTTCTTTTTAAAATTTAATTTCTGTTGTTAATTTATCATTTGTTGCCATACTCCAAATTTCTTTTTTCTTTTTTTTAAAAAAAGTTTTTTATTTTTGTTTTTCATAAACATATTTAAATGTACAGTCTCTTATCCATCATTAATCATTAATCATTCATCTTATCCTTATACTTTCATTTGTTAATTGTTCGGGACTGCTCTTTTACCATTTCTTCTCCTTATTTTACCACAACCTTTCCTCTTCCTCTTCCCTTCTTTTCCTTCTTCTATCTCTTTCTACTTTCCTCATTCCTCCTCTCCTTTCCTTTTCTACTTCCTCTCCCCTTTCCCCACTCCTCTCTTCTTCCTCCCTTTTTAACCCTCTCTCCTACTCTTCTTTCCCCTCCCTTTTCTTCCTCTCCCTTTCCCTCTCTTCTATCCCTCTCTCTCTTTTCCTCCCTACTCCCCCCCCTTCTCTCTCGCTACTCCTCTTTCCTTTTCCACTCCCTTATTGTTTCCATTTTCAATTCAATCTAGAATGGTATTTGAGCAGTTCCGATTTTCTATTTACATACATCTTCATTTCAAATTATAATTTCTTTCCCATAATTGCTGCCATTTATCTAATTCAATTGTATAACCAAAATTTTTGTCCATGCTATCATTGTTTCTTTAACTTGTTCTTCTTCCAACTTTACCCCAAGTAAATAACTATACAATTTCCTAATTTTCTCATCTGTTCCTGTGAGTATCTCATCCAATACTGTCATTTCCAAGTAAAAATTATATAGCTTTGCATCTTTTTCATGTCCCAATTGTATTTGCAGCTGAGTATACAGTGGTATACTCCATTTCAACCCCTTGTTCTTCTAGTTCTTGTTTCATTTTCAATTCCCCTGTAGATATAAAGATATAAAATATCTTTATATCTTATAATGTTTCCCATATTAATAATATTTGGATGTACTAAGGTTTCCATTGTTGAAAGCCATGTTGGTATTTTCAGATAATGTTTTTCTCTAATCTTCTCCCATACTAATAGTAACATATTTCTTACATAATGCCTTTGAAAATAACTATGCATATTATTTTTCCCATACCATAAAAAAGCATGCCAACCCAATTGTAAATCGTGCCCCTCCAAAGTCAGTAAACTCATATTTCTTAATACAATCCATTCTTTTATCCAAGATAATATAGCGTATATTATATACTATAATATATTTATTGGTATTATATAGATTGGACTTGGTAGAGAAAGTGGAATTATTTTATGACCAATATTTGGGGTCTCAAGAAGAGCAAAGATTGAGAGAGGAAAGAGAGACTAGAGTTCAAGATGAAGCGGTGAAAGAAAAAGAAGAACAAAAAAGAGAGATAGTAAAAGAACAAGAAGAAAGGGCAATAAGAGAAGGGGCAAGACCCCAAGGACCAAAGAGAAATAAGAACGACAAGATCGACAAAAACTAGTAACAAGTAAAACATGGAAGAAGAAATAAAAGCAATATCAATAAATATTAATGGATTGAATTCAGTGGTAAAAAGGAAAAGAACTCTTATTAAATTGGGGAAACTAAAAATGGACATAGTATGTTTACAAGAAGTTCATATTAGAAAGCAACACAAAAAAATTATTGGAGTATCCAAAATCCAAAACAAATATTTGCTGATGAAGAAGGGAGGATTCTTATGGTGGAAGTAACAATGAAATATAAACAAATACTTTTGGTGGTGATATATGCACCAAATGACAAGCAAGAAGAATTTTATGGAAAATTGCACAGGAAAATAATATAATTTGAGTATGACAATATTTGTATAATGGGAGACTTCAGTGCGATAAGGGAAATTGATTGGGATTATAAAATGACAAAAATTAATTAAAACCTAGAAAAACACTCCCAACGACTTTTTTTTTACAATGGTAGAGGAACTAGGCATTCAAGATACTTGGAGAGTAAGATATTTGAAAGAAAAACAGTATACCTTTTATTCAAATAGACATAGGTCATGGTCCAGAATAGATATGATGTGGATGTCAATTGACTTATCAGCTAATGCACAAGATATAAACATTGAAGCAAGTATTTGGGCTGACCATAATCCGATTATAATTACATGGAAGGGACAAAGAAAGAGATTAAGATGGACTTGGAATCAAACAATATTAAATGAAAAAGAGTTTCAACAATTTGTGGAGAAAGAATTGGTTTTCTTTTTCAAGGAAAATAAAAGGGAAGATGCCTCACTGCAAAATGTGTGGGATACAGTAAAAGCGTACATTTGAGGGTTGGAAAAGACCTACCTGGGAAAAAGAAATAAAAAGAAAACACAAATGCAAAAAAACTGAAGAGGAACACAAGAAATTGGAGATGGAATTACAAAAAGACACGCAAACTAAAAGGACTAAAAATCAAATGGATTTGAAAAAACATGAAATCAATTTAATTGAAAAAGAAGACTTGGCTTACAAAATAAAGATGTCTAAACAATTTTTTTTTGAAAATGCTAATAAGCCAGGTAGATGGCTGGCATACAAAATGAAAAAGGAGAAAGAAAAAAAACGAATTACTCAACTAATGGATGAAGAAGGGCATCTATATTATTGAAATAAGGGAAAGAAAAAAGTGGTTCAAAAATATTATGAGAAACTCTGTAAACAAGAGACAGTACCAGAAGGAAAGATTATACAATATTTAGAAAAGTCTGATTTACCAAAAATACTAGAAAAATACAAGGAGGCCTTGGAGGGAAGGATAATGATGATGGAAGTGATAGAGGGAATCAAAAAACAAAATAATGGTAAAACACCAGGTCCAGATGTGTTACCAGCAGAATTGTATAAAACTTTACAGGATGCAATTAGCAATACAATGTTGGAAGTATTTAATGATATTTTAGTGAATGCAAAAATTCCTAATTCTTGGATGGAGGCGTATATTACTCTTATACCAAAGGAAGATACAGATTTAAACAAGTTAAAAACTATAGACCGATTTCTTTGTTAAATGCAGATTATAAAATATTTGCATCAATAATGGCGAATAGATTGAAGAGGTTGTTAAATGATTTCATTCACACAGTTCAAAATGTTTTTTTACCAAAGAGATAAATTAGAGACAATATGAGGATAATTTTGAACACTTTGGAATATTATGAAGCACACCCAGAAAAGCAAATAGCATTGATGTTTCTTGACACACAGAAGGCTTTTGACAATGTGAATTGGCAATTTATGATAAAACAACTACAGACTATGGATTTGGGGGGAAGATTTATGATTGAGACAATTTATAGCAAACAATCTGCAAAAGTGATAATAAATGGAGATATGACAGAGAAAGTTAATATCATGAAAGGAACAAGGCAGAGATGCCCTCTATCCCCATTGTTATTTGTGTTGACATTGGAAGTGTTAAATAGAAATATAAGACAAAATGAAGAGATAAAATTAAAAAGGAAGAGAATAAACTGCAAGCATTTGCAGATGATCTAGTGTTTATTTTAGAGGAGCCGTTAGAAGTAGGACCCAAACTGATAGAACAAATAGAGGAATATGGAGAGGTGGCAGGATTTAAAATTAACAAAGATAAAACAAAGAAATTGGTGAAAAATATTACACAGAAACAGAAGAGAGACTTAATGAAGAAACTAGATATTCAGATTACCAAAAATGTAGGGTATTTAGGAATATAATTAACAGCAAGGTGTGCAACGATTAAAGATAAGAATTATTGCAAATTGAAAGGAAAAATTGAAACGGACCTGGAGAGGTGGGAAAAACTGCAAATTATCATTAATAGCAGTAATCAGGATGAACACATTACTTAGACTGTTGTTTTTATTTCAAACAATACCGATAAAACTGGAAAAGAAATTTGAAAACTTGAACAAAATGATATCAAAATTTATATGGCAGGGAAAAAAGGCAAAAATTAATATGAAAATGTTACAAGATACAAGACTAAGGGGAGGATATACCTTATATAGTATTATATAGTATAATATTATATATATCATAATATATTATGTCTTTGCTCTTGCCAGTACATCAATATTCCTTCTGATATTAAGCATCTAAAGTTGACTCCTTTTTTAATTAAAGGTTTTGTCAAAAATTGATATTCTTTCCTCAGATCCCTTACTCTTCTAGGTATCTGTTTCAACACCTTCTCTCTATCTTTATACTTTACTGGAATATTTCTTGCTGTCTGCAATATTTCTGTTTTTATTGCTTTCCTGGTAAATCTTACATGCACCTCCCTTGGCAATTTATTTCTCATTGCATATTGAGTATGTACTCTGTATATCTCATCAATCCCATTTAATATCTTTTCCTTGGTTTCCTCCATCACTTCCTCCAGCATCTCCGCCATCACTTTAGCCAAATTCTCTCCCTTCTTTTCTTCTATATTTTGAAATCTTAAATAATAATGCACTTGATCCATTTCCAGAGAAATAATTATTTTCCTGATTTTTGTCAGTTATTGTGAATCTATCATCCGTCTCCTCCACTCTTTTTTCTGTTAAGTCTGCCTTTTTGTATTCTTTCTTCATTCTTTCCAATCATCCCCTTCACATCTTTAAACTCCCCTTCTATCTTTTCCATTCTCTCATCCAGTTTGCCTATTCTTTCTTTAAATTCTTCATGAAAAACCTGTATCATATTTTTTTAATTCCAATTGCATGGCCATAGTGTCTTGAAGTTGGCTTGCATGGCCATAGTGGCTTGAACTTAATGTTGTGGAAGGTAACTATGCTGTTGTCAGTATACAAAATGTGACAAGATGAAGATTGTCTTGTATACTGTAATCCACTGGGTTTATAATCCAAGTACGACTTTAATTTATAATCCAAATACCTAATCCACCCCGTTGGATGGATTAGCTAAAAATAGAGACCAAAAAACTCCACCAATCCAAAAAGAAAAAAGAAAAGGAGAAAAGAAAAAAACAAAAACAAAAAAGACCAAAAAATCCAAAACTTCACACTCTTCAGGTTCTTCTTACCTTAATCCAAATGTGTATGTACTAAATTCAAACATCCAGAAAACCAACCAGCCAAGAAAGAAAGGAACAAGAACAACAAAAAATAATTTTAAAAAAATCCTGTGCAAAGAAAAGAAAAAGGAGGGGGGGGAGGCCAAAAAGAAAAAATACAATTCACACTCTTGGTCCACAAAAATCAATAAAAATAGTAAAAGAAAAAAGGGTCACTAAGAGTGAACTAATAATAATAAAGTCCCAAACCAAAAAAAAGGGGGGGAAAAAGAAAAAGCTCTCATAGTCAAGGCTGTATATAAAGTATCAACAATCTTGCTATTGCTCCTGCGTATTCACAACTTCAAAAGGCACACTGTTCCGGCTTGTGTTAGGAATAACAGTCTCAATATGCAGCTCTTTGCCAGACTCTTTCTTATCAGTCCAACCTACAGTCACATTTATTCAGTTTAGTCAAAGCAATGTCTTTTTAGTGGTGCCTCTAGGTGGCACTGCAATTCACTTTCACTCAGGAAAAATAGGAAAAGTTTTATAACTATAATTCATACAATTGTTTCAACTCAATTTTATTTCATTTAGTAAAAATCCAAAATTTAAAAATACTCAATCAGGCTTCCTGCTCTTTTCTCATTTCCCAAATCAATTTTGCTAATTCATTCAATTCATTTCTTCCGCTTAGGCCAATCCTCTTTCTCGCCGCTAAGCTACTGGAGGTGAAGAGCTGACACACAGCCCACTCCTCTCCTTGTGCCATTCACTTTTCTTCAGGGTATTTCCAGGGATTTATGAAAAGAAACATATAATCAAAAAGCCGGCTTCTCACCCAAATGGTTCCATGTCTGTTGCTTCTCTGCTTCCGCTGTGACTGCCCCAGCTTTGTTGCGGCTCATTTGATGACTCATTTCTCAGTTGTCTGGTTGAGAGGCTGCTTCTGACTAACCAGGGAATTTGCAATTTCCCTGTGTTAGTGTTGTGGCCTGTCAGTGGCCTGCGTGGATTGTGGCTGATCCTGACGATTAGGAGGCTGGTGTGGTGTCGTGCCAGCAGCCTGTGCAGCCGGGGCTCAAGTCGGACAGTGAGGAGGCTGAAGAAGATGTGGTGCCAGAGGCAGAGATTCAGCCAGGGCCTTCAGATCCTCCAGAGGCACCTTCAAGTGAAGAGAATGAAGTGGAGGAGCCTCTTCTCAATGCACGAGCACGCAGAGCTGCCAAAAGGCAGGAGTGGTTACTCAGGAGGAGGTCTCCTCGAGTGTAAGGCTTGGAGCTAATTGGCCACTCCCTTAGCCTATTTAAGTTTGCACACAGCTGGCAAACATTGCAGGAAACAACGTGTGTTCATCCGGTCGTTCGTTGAGCATTTGAGAGTGAATTTTCCTTGCAAACCTGGTTTCTGGGCTAATTGCCAACTATTGTAAGCCTTTATCTAATCTTTGGAATTTCTGGCAGGCTGTTAAGGACATTTTTAGTAATAGCCTGCATTTGAAAAAGACTGTATTTGTAGTAAACGGAGTTGTTCAGAGTTTTGTGTGTGCACATTTCTTGGCTTCCGTAGCTTTTGTATGTGAACATTTCTTGGGTTCCGTAGCTGGGGCAGAACAGTTAGCCAATCCACCATCCCTCTGAGACAGTTTCAGTCAATAAAGACCCCCAAATGGCTTTGATATCAACATTTTTTCAGGAGCCCCCAAGGAAAGCGTTGTCTCACTGTGACACTATCCATGCCTCTCCCCATACTCCAAATTTCATTATACCATTCATTTCTTTGGCTATCCCAATTTCATCCCCAATATTTAGCCATCACTAATCTAGCTGCCATTATCAAAGTTACAATCATTTCTTTTTTTGTTTCATTTATATCCCGTTGTTCCACCAGCAACAATAATGCAATTCTCGGTGACATATCTAAATTTACATTCAAAAGTGCTCTAATTTCTCTAAACACCATGTCCCATATTTTTTGTGCACTGTCACAGTCCCACCACATGTGATTATATCAGTGGTGAAATCTAAAAAAAATTCCTGCTGGTTCTGTGGGCGTGGCTTGATGGGAGTGGCTTGGTTGGGGGGGTAATGTGACTGGGTGGGCTATGTAGTCATGTGACTGGGGGGTCAAAAGACAGAAACTCACTTTAACAATCTCTTGCTGGAGCAGGGGTTGGACTAGATGACCTCCAGGTCCCTTCTAGCCCTGGATTGATTGCTGTGCTCTTTCAATGTATCCTCTTGAAAGATGATGTGCTCTTTCAAGGTATTGCCTGAATGGGTAGTAAAAAAATGCTAAAAGATTGTTAAAAAATAGTTCAGATGATCAGCTGTGCTGCACCGTCTTCGGAAGATTTTTTTACTTTTTAAAGCATTTTTACTACCGGTTCGGTGAACCAGTCACATTTGTTACTACCAGTTTGGGCGAACTGGCCCAAACCAGTAGCATTTCACCCCGGTTTATATGTTCCAACCTCTTTCTTACACCTCCAACAAATATTTGTATATTTACCATCTATTTGATTTAGTTTACATGATGTTAAGTACCACCTCCATATCACTTTATATCCATTTTCCTTAACTCTGACATATTCTTATATACTCTTCTATTCCAAATATTTTTCCAATCATTGTCATTTATTTCTCCTAAATCTGATTCCCAAATTAATTTTAAATCTTTTGCCTGCTCTTCTAATTCAGTTAATATTCTATATATTTTCCCAATTCCTCCTTTACCTATATATTCTTCATTCACCTCACATTCTTTTATAATCATTTCAATTTTTTCTTTCTCCTCAAATCTTTCTTCCACTTTTATCCATTTCTCTAATTGTATTAAATTAAACCAATTTAATTTAATATCTGCTAAAACATTCTTTAATTGTGTTATATTCTTTATTTTGTTCTTCTAGTCTTATTCTGTTCTGGGCTTTATGATTTGCCTGTAGCAGCCAGTTAATTTGCCAGCTAGCAAATGGGTTTTCATATAGATCAAGTTTATTATCAGGCATCCTTAAATCCTCAAATTTTTTAATTATGTTTTCATCAGTACCTGTTAAGTTTTTATCTAGTCAAATTATTATAAAAACCTTCTGTCTTATAGTCTTTGTCATGTCTAGACTGTATTTGCAAACCAATTCATCTTTATACCTTGTACTTCTAATTCTTGCAAAGATTTAAGTTCACCCTTTTCATTCAGTAATTCACTATATCTAACAATTTGTTCCTTTCTAAATGTTATTGAATGTGAGAATGCTTCAATAGTTGATAACCAGACCGGAATTTTTAAATAATGTTGTTTTTTTTACTTTCTCCCAATTTAATAGCAAAGCCTCTCGTATGAAATGTCTTCTAAAATACCCCTGTGTTTTTGTTTCCTTGTACCATAAAAAGGCATGCCAACCCAGAAACAAATCATGCTCTTCTAAAATCAATAATCTGGCATTTCTTAGCGTTATTTTTTTTAATTTTTTAATTTTTATTTGATTTATATGCCGCCCTTCTCCGGAGACTCAGGGCGGCTTACAATGTGCTAAGCAATAGCCTTCATACTTTTGTATATTTATACAAAGTCAGCTTATTGCCCCCACAAACTGGGTCCTCAATTTACCTACCTTAGAAAGGATAGAAGGCTGAGTCAACCTTGAGCCTTGGTGAGATTCGAACCTGCAATAATTGCAGGCAGCTGGTGTTAATCCATTCCTTAACCCACATCAAACATGTTGCTTGATAATATAGTTCCCAATTAGGCAAGCCAAAATCTCCTCGTATTCTGGCATCTTGCAACAACTTTAGTTTTATCCTTGCTTTCTTACCCTGCCAAATATATTTCAGCACTATTTTATTCAAATCTTCAAAGTAATCTTTCCCCAATCTGATTGGAATTGTCTGGAACAGGTATAGGATTCTAGGCAGAATATTCATCTTAATCGTTGATATTCTCCCTATCAGTGATAGTTGTAGATTTTCCCACTTTGCCAAGTCAGTCTCTATCTGTTGCTTAAGTTTATTATAGTTATTCTCTTTGAGGGCACTGCATTTTGCTGTCAGATGTATGTCCGAGTATTTGACTTTATTTGTGACCTGCATCTTCGATGTTTCCACCAATTCTTTTTGTTTTATTAACATATTTTTTGTCAAGATCTTCGTTTTGTCTTTATTTATTTCCAAACCAGCAACTTTTCCATATTCTCCTATTTTATCTATCAATTTAGTTATTGATTCTAGTGGATCTTCAAGAATAAAGACCAGGTCATCAGCAAATGCTTGCAATTTGTATTCTTCCTTTTGAATCTTCATTCCCTTTATATCTTTATCTTCTCTAATATTTCTATTTAGCACTTCTAATGTTAATACAAACAATAAAGGTGACAGTGGACAATCTTGTCTCGTACCTTTTTTTATTTCAATAGACTCTGTGAATTCTCCATTTATTATTACTTTTGCTGTTTGCTTATAGTATATGGCTTCTATGGCTTGAATAAATGTTCTACTAAAACCCATCTGTTCTAGCTGTAATAACATAAATCGCCAGTTCACATTATCAAAGGCTTTCTGAGCATCTAAAAATATCGAAGCCATTTGCTTCTCAGGATGTGCCTCATAATATTCCAATGTATCCAGAATTATTCTTTAATCTGTCTTTTTGGCAGAAACCCATTTTGGTCAGAATGTATGAAATTATTTAAATATCATTTAAGTCTTTCTGCCAATATTGAAGTGAAGATTTTATAGTCTGAATTTAGCAGGGATATAGGCCTATAATTCTTAATTTGTTGTGGGTCAGTATCAGTGGTGGGTTCCTCCCGGTTCGGCCTGGTTCTCCTAAGCCGGTGGCAGTGACAATATGACATCACCGAACCAGTTCTGGGCACCCCTGCCTCCCGCGCCCCCCAACCCCCGCATTATTCTTACCTGTTATTTGGTCCCATCCCCAATCTATTGCTGCCTCCTGAGTCCCAGCTGATGGCTAGAGGGAAAAAAACTGTTTAAACTCTTGCCGCCAGACTTCAAAGGGCCGCCCTACAGCTGATCAGTGTTAAAAGAAAACAAATGAGTAGACCAGTGCCTGCAAAAATACATGAGTAGATCAGTGCCTGCAAAAATATATGGGTACACCAGTGCCTGCAAAAAATAAATGGGTAGATCGGTACAGCTCTGCAAGCAGTTAAAAGCCTGGTAGACCAGTACCTCTGCTAAATCCTAAATAATTGTCACATGACCATCAAGCCACGCCCACAAAATAAGCCACGCCCACAGAACCAGTAGTAAAAAATTTAAGAACCCCTCCCTCCCCCGGTCAGTATCCTACTTTGGAACAAGTGTAATATATGTTTCTGACCATGATTTGGGTAATTTCTTCTTGGACATTACTTCATTCATAACTTCTAACAATGGAAGATTCAGCGATTCCTGTAATGTCTTGTAGTATTCTGCTGGTAACCCATCTGGGCCTGGTGCCTTCCCATTTTTTTGTTTTTTAAGTACTTCAGTCAATTTCATCATTGTTATATTTCCTTCTAACATCACTTCAGTGTCTTTAGAAATCTGGGATAGTTGCGCCTTTTGCAAGTATTGTATAACACTTTCCTCCTCTATGTTCTCTTCCTCATACAGTTTTCTATAATAGTCTTGTATAATTTTTTTCTTCTCTTTATTTCCATATCTAATCTGTCCTTGGTCATCCACTAGTTGTATTATTTTTCTTGATTCTCTCTTTTTTCAGTTTATATGCTAACCATCTACCTGGTTTATTTGCATCTTCAAAATACTTCTGTTTGGCACTTGTAATTTTTTGTGCTAAATCCTTTTTTTCTATTAATCCCATTTTGGGTTTAGTTGTATCCATTTTTATTTTAATATCCTTTTTTTTTTGGAGATTTCTGGAATTCTTTTTCAAATTTCTTGTATTCATCCTCTAATGTTTTATAAGCTTGTCTTTTCTTAATATTTCTTTTCCTTGTATAGTCTATAATCAGGCCTCTAGCATAAGCTTTCATTGTATCCCAAAGGCTTTGCATTGATGTATCTTCTTTTCTATTTTCTTTAAAGAAAAAGGCCAATTCTTTCTCCATTTTCTGTACAAAATATTGTACAGAAATATTTCTTTCTTTTAATATTGTATTATTTAAAGTCCATCTGGATCTTCTCCTTTGTCCTTTCCATTTCATTGTCATTGGATTATGGTCTGCCCAGGTATTTGCTTCTGTGTCAATTTCTTCTATATTAAAAGTCAATTCTCTTGTCATCCATATCATATCTATTCTGGACCATGATGAATGTCTATTTGAATAAAAAGTGTATTGTCTATTTTTTACATTTCTTTCTCTCCATATATCCTTTAAATTTATTTCCTCTATCATTTTAAAAAAAGATTTTGGAAGTGTCTTTCTACTTTGCTTTATCATCTTCTGTGTATCATTTTCTATTCCATTGAAGTCTCCCATCAAGCAAATGTCATCATAGTCCAATTCAATTATTTTCATATGTAATTTTCTATAGAAATCTTCTTGCTTATCATTAGGTGCATATATTGCTATTAAAAGTATTTTCATATTATTGTCTATTATTTCCACCATCAAAATTCTTCTATCATCATCTGTATAAATTTGCTCCACTGGGATCGTGTCTTTAATGTATAAAACAACTCCCCTTTTCTTACATTGTGGCAATGAGGTAAATATTTTCCCTAATTTTGGCTGCACCAATATTTGTTCCTGTTGCTTTTTAATATGCACTTCTTGTAAACAAATTATATCAAACTTTAATTTCTCTAGTTTATGAAATATCTTTCTTATTTTAGTAGTTAAATTGAGTCCATTTATATTTATTGTAATCAGTTTTTTCTCTTCCATGTTTATATTTTATAAGAAGGGTTTATTGCTCTAATAGATCTTGGTTCACATTGCTCTTTGTATTCCACTTTGCCACCCACTGGGTGGCAGTCTTTTTCAATCGTTCTTTTTCAATCGTTGCTAGGCATTCTTCTTGTAATTCAGTCAGTGATTTTTCTCTTCTTATCTCCCCTTCTTTTTCTCTAAAGTATTCTACATAAAAGGCTTTTGCTTTATCAATTGAATCTATTCTGTATTTTTGTTGTTGCCAAGTGAACACCAAGCCTTCTGGTATCAACCATCCGTAGTTCACACCTTTCTGAAGTAGTATTTTGGTCAAAAAATGATATTCTCTTCTCATCTCCCTCACTCTTCTCGGTATTTGCTTCAGAACCACAATCTCCTTTCCATTGTATTTCAATGTTTTCTCTCTAGTAATCTGCAGTATTTGCGTTTTAATCAATTTCTTAGTGAATCTTATATGGACTTCTCTTGGTAACTTATTCCTCATTGCATATCTTGTATAGACTCGAAATATCTCGTCTATACCATCCATCATCTTTTCTTTGGAAATTTCTAATGCTTCTGCTAAAATTTCTATTATTATTTCTGCCAAGTTTTCACCCCTTTCTTCTTCTATATTTTGAAATCTGAGATAAAATTCTGATTTGTCCATCTCCCATCCTATTCCACTCTTATCTCGTTCAACTTTGTCCAATCTAGTATCAATATCTCTGATTTTTTTTATCCCTTTATTCTTCCTTTTCTTTGATTTTTTTAAGTCTTTCCTCATATTTCTTCATTTGATGTATGTTTTGCATGTTTTTTCTGTTCTTTGTTTAATTTTTTCTGATCTTTGTTCAATTTTTTTCTGCTCTCTGTTCAATATTCTCTACTCTTGCTTGTATGTTTTGAATTCCTTGCAAAATCATCTGCAGCATCGCTTCCTTTTCCTTTTCTTGTTCCTTTTCCTGTTGCAACATTGTCTGTATTGATCGCTGTCCTCCAGATGGTGAAGAAGAAGGAGTTGATGTAGGAGAACTAATAGCTGCTGCCTTTTTGCTCATTTCTGTGAAGTAGTTACAAAAAGTTCAAACAAATGAAAAATCTTCAGGTTCTTCTATACCTTAATCCATTAAATGTAGGACAAATATTATCCCAAGTGGCAATAAGAAAAGGAAACACAAAATAAAATCACAAGCAATAGAGGAAAGAAAAAAATTTCAGGCTCTTGTATGCCTTAATCCAATTAGACAAAGAGTTATTGAATACTTTAACAAACTCTCCTCCAGGAAGGAGAAAAAGGAAAGGGGGAGACAGAAAAAAGAAAAAAGTTCCAAAAAAGAAAAGAAGAAAAAGTAAACACAAATAAAAAATCTATGTACTGTATGCATGAAAAATTGAAAGTCTTCCAAAAAATCACAGTCCAGTTAAAAATAATTAATTAGGTGAGGAGTGGAGAAGTAACATCAAAAAGAAAAACAAGAAAAATAAATTTGCTGTCTGAAGAAAAAATCCACAACAGTATAATGCCCAATAATTCTTTTGTTCAATCTCACATAATATTTACAGCTCTTTTCCCAAAGTCACTGTAATCTTCTTTCTTTCAATCTCAGACTCTTGCCATTAGAAGTTTCCCAGAAGAGCACCTGAATAAACAATCCTTCAAACGGCCTCTAATGCTCTTCCTACTATCTTATCTATGAATAGGCTCAGAGTCCTTGAAATGTAGCACAGTTGTTACTTTCCAAAAAGGAAAAAAAAAGAAAGATACAATATATCCAATCCACTAGATGGAAGTGTTACTTATTTTCTCCACTCCACTCTCCCTTCTCTCTGCATCCCATTCCCGATAAAATTAAAATGAAGGGGGGGGGGGAAGAATAAGACCAAAAGTAAGTTGTACTAAAAAGGCACCCAAAAATGTAGTAATTAAATACATAAAATGGAAATCTCCAATCCAAACCAGTTCAGTCCAGGTTAAATAATAAAATCGTCCATGAGCATCCACCAGTAAACTTCTTAAACTCAGGCTTAATTCTGCCACTTAATTTCTTATGTTTTCAATTTTAATGATCTTTTCACCACAGGGCGTTCTTTCAAATAGTCTAATTTAAATGGTCTCTCACCAAGCCGACACACTTTCTCTCATTCTCTTCCATTCCAGAGCTGTCCCAACTTCAGCAGCTTAATGGCTGCCTCTTCACCGCTGGTAAAAAGGGCTTCTCCTGGATCAACCAGGGACTTTGTGGTATTCCTGGGATCAACAGGATGTGCCCTCCGCGATCACCGTTTCTATGGGATGGTGAGGTCCAAAAGGGCCGTCCAGCGGTGGAGATATCGACGGCGATCTTGGAGCAGCAAGATCATCTGTCGTACTGTCACAACATCAGCCCTGCCCTGCCCCGAGGTTCAATCTTTAAGTTAACTAGTCCATCAGAGCTGGGTAAGACTTGATGCACAAGTCCCATAGGCTATGAGTTCCGATGCGTGTCCTTGTCTTTTAATAAGACAAGGTCTCCTTCTTTGAGGTTAGGCTCCTTGGTCTTCCATTTGCAGCTATCCTGCAGGGAAGACAAGTATTCTTGCTTCCACCACTTCCAGAAGGTGTTGGCCAGTAGTTGAACTTGTCTCCATTGTTGTGTATACATGTCCTTTGGAATGAAGCTCCCTACTGTGCTGGCCAGTCACCCATCTTCTGGGTCAGCAAAGTGGCTGGGGTGAGGATAGTTGGATTCTCAGGATCTGAGGAGACTGGACCCAAGGGTCTAGCATTGATGATAGCTGCTATGTCTGCCATGAGAGTGGTGAGGATCTCATGGGTCAGCATGGATGTCTGCATCAATATAGAATCTAGAATTTTATGGGCTGTTCCTATCATTTGTTCCCATACTCCTCGCATATGGGAGGCATGGGGAGGATTAAATGTCCATACACTGTTTGGGCCTTCAGGTAGTCATCAATTGCTGGATCAAGGCAAGTGCCCTCACCGATCTGTAACTCCTTGCAGGCTCCTACAAAATTAGTTCAGTGGTCAGATCTAAACATCTTGACTGGCCCTCTGTAGGCTTGGAACCTTCTTAGAGTGTTGAAAAAGCAGGAGGTGTCCATGGATTCAATGACTTCAATGTGAACAGTTCAAATGCTAAGATGTGTGAAGAGAAAGGCCCAACTTTTGCTGTTAGCTTGGCCACCTCTGGTCTGCCCATCAGGGCAGACAGGAACCAAGGTCCAAAGACATCCACACCTACGTTGGTGAATGGTGGTCCTGCACTGAAACACTCAGGTGGCAGGTCGGCCATCATCTGGTGTTGTGTCACACCTCATTGCTTATAACAATGCAGGCACCTATGTAGAACAGTATGATCCTCTTGGCCCCCATGATCCAAAGTCAAGCAGCTCTGACGGCTCCTTCTGTGAAGTGGCGGCCTTGATGGTGGACAATTTTGTGGTGGTGTTGGACCAGCAGGTTCGTCACATGTTGGCGAGCGGGAAGGATAATAGGGTGTTTGATATTTGAGACTATTTCAGCCTTATCTAGATGCCCCCTACTCTAAGTAAGTTGTAGCTGTCAAGGAACAGGTTCAGCTTCATCAGTGGGCTGGATTTCAGGACACGTTTCTCAGCTTTTAGACACTCGAATACTACTGGGTATGCATCTTGCTGCACACTTCATAGAATTTCTCTCTCTGCTAGGAGATGGCAGTCTGAGAAGATTTTATCGCGATACAGTATACGTACGAATGCTGTTATGCCTTGTACCAGAGACCTCCATCTGGAGAAATGTTCGAAGTTCTAGGGAACATTTAGGGTGCCATTTTTCAGTCTCCTTGACCATTGTTGGCAAGCAGGTGGCCTGTACCGTTGTTGCCTTGACCTGCCTGAGAGATTTTCTGAGCTCCTGAGATTGAAGTCAGCATCTTGGTCTGGGGGTGAAATGCTCCCAGTTCAGACCAGATCGCCCACTCCAGTACCAATGGAGGTGGGTGGTTTGGAGAACCAGTAACAATAATCCCTGCCCCCTCCCCCATGCCCAGCTGAGCTGCGCGATCCTCAGAGGCTTTTTTTAATTTTTAAAAGCATTTTTTCTACAACTTCTTTGGCAGAAAAAATGCTTTTAAAAGTAAAAAAAAAGCCTCTGATGGTTGTGCGGCTCAGCTGAGATCGTTAGAGGCTTTTAAAAGCATTTTTTCTACAACCTCTTTGGCCGAAGAAGTAGAAAAAATGCTTTTAAAAGCCTCTGATGATCCCAGCTGAGTTGCCTGATAGGCAGAGGCTTTTAAAAGAAAAAAGCCTCTGCTAATCAGGCAACTCAGCTGGGATCGTCAGAACCTTTTAAAAGCATTTTTTAACAACCTCTTCGCCAAAGAGGTTGTAGAAAAAATGCTTTTAAAAGTAAAAAAAAAGTTGGCCACGCCCACCCAGTCACATTATCCCCCACCAAGCCATGCCCACAGAACCGATAGTAACAAATTTTAGATTTCACCACTGGTCTAGAAGCTCATGGTGCTCTGGTCTCTGCAACATTGGGCTGCCTCGGCAGGCCAGGAACTCAGGACCTTTTAACCAGGTCGATTCTACCAACTGGGATGCATGGAAGGACCGTGAAGCATGATCCGCTGGGTTCAGGTCTGTTGGCACATAGCACCACTGCTCCAGAGTTGAAGATTTTCTGATCCTGTCTACTCTATTGCTTACATAGACATAAAAGTGTCTGCTTTGGTTGTGAATGTAGCCCAACACCACTTTGCTGTCAGTGTAGAAGATGGTGGGTTGAAGCTCAAGGTCCATCGTCTTCATTATTAGGTCTGCAAGTTTTACAGCTAATACAGCACCACAGAGTTCCAGCCTTGGTATGGTATGACCTTGTTGTGGTGCTAGTTTTGCTTTTCCCATGACAAAGCCAACGTGAAAGTCGCTCTCCCCACTGTAAACTCTGATGTTTCCCATGGTTTCTATTGCCGTCATTGACGCATCTGAAAAGACATGTAACTCTTTTTTCAGTGTGGCAATGGGTGAGATGGGAGCATACGTGCGCTGTACATGGATGCTTTGGAGACAACACAGGGAGGTATGCCACATCTCCCATTTTTGTTTCTGTTCTGGTGGAAGCGGTTCATCCCAATCTTTAGTGCTTTGGGACAGTGTATGCAGAAGGAGCCTCCCTTGGATCATTACAGGTACAGCAAATCCTACAGGGTTGAACAGGCTGTTCACTGTTGACAGAACTCCTCTCCTTGTGAAGGGGTCTTCTGGGCTGGGGCTCTAAAGGTGAAGACGTCCTTCTTCAAGTCCCAACACAGGGACTCTGTTGGATAAGAGGGGTGTCGGTGCCAAAATTGAGGTAGTCCCTTGGCCTTCAGGATTGAAGGCTTCTAGCACTTCTTCACTGTTGGATGTGATCTTGTGCAGCCTGAGGTTAGATACCGCTAGCATCTGGCGTGTTCCTTTTAACAAGTCTATGGCCTCTGCTGGAGTGGGTACAGATTTCAGACCACCATTGACGTAGAAGCCTCGCTCTACAAAGCATCTGGCATCTGTACCATATTCTGCTTTGCCTACGTGAGTGGTGTGTTGCAGGCCATAGTTGGCGATTGCAGGAGAAGAACCATTCCCAAAGACAAGCACTCGCATTCTGTATTCTATGATCTGTTGGTTGTGCTGTTCATCACTGAACCACAGGAAGCACAAGTAGTTGCGATGATCTTCCTTGACAAGAAATGTGTAAAACATCTGCTGGATGTCGGCCATGATGGCTATGACTTCCTTTCTGAAGCAGATGAGCATGCCTAGCAGGCTGTTGGCAAGATCAGGTCCTGTGAGAAGGACTTTGCTCAGGAAGAAGTTTTGGAACTGTGGGCTGGCATCGAAAACCACTCTTATCTGACCTGGCTTTTGTGGATGGTACACTCCAAAGAATGGCAGGTATCAGCATTCTTCATCTTTTCTCAGGGTAGGGGCAAGCTCAGCATGCCCGTTCTGGACCATCTTGTCCATGAACTCCACCAGATGAGCTTTCACTGCAGGTTTCCTGTTCTTGAGTCATTTCAAACTGAAAAGGCGAGAGAGAGCTTGCTCTTGGTTGTTCGGCACGCGCTGCCTGGGTGTGCAGAAGGGCAGTATGGCTACCCAGCTTCCGCTAGCATCCTGCTGAAGTTCCTTTTCCATGAGCTGCAGAAATTCTTTGTCCTCTATTGACAAGGCTAAGTGTCAACCTCTGCCTTTTATTGCTTGATTGCTTGGCTGCCATTGTAACAGGGGGAGGGGGGAGCTGGTTGAATATCTGGGAGGGGGGAAATGAGCTGATGGAGAAGAGGGGAGAAAGTTTTCCTCAGTGTTTTGTATGCAGCTGGGAAGAACACTGATAACCACTCAAGGTCAACCGTCATGGCATATCAGGAGGATGGCACTATCGGAAGCTGCACCCCACATGACCACTGGGGGGAAAGTGGATTGGATAATCCTGACTGGACGATTGGGGGGAGGGTTTTAAGGATGCTTTCTATGTGTGATTTTCACGCCTATTGCCTCAGACCTTGCTTTGCTTTGGTTGGATTCAGTTCATACTCAATAAAAGTACCTTTCTCTATGAAAATGGAGTTGGGGGTTTTCTTTCTTGAGTACTGACAGGAGGCACACCTGACATTAAGCAAGGTCTGCAATTTACAGCCATCCCAGAAAACTACCGCGGGGGCTGAGCAAACAATGTCTGATGGAGACAGTGACCAGGAACAGATGGGAGCTGCTGACTCTGTGACCTCCCTGTCACACCCTGGCTGGGAGGCTTCAGAGTGGATGGCTGATTTACAGCTGGAGGAAAAGCTGGAGAGAGCCAAATGGTCTCTGGGCGTGGGGAAGTTACCGGAGCTGGAGAAGACCTCCCAAGGAGTAACAACTACTAGAAGCTGAGGCGGAGATACTTCCTGGCAGCAAGAGCAGAAAGAAAATCTTTTGATCACCCAGGCTTTGCAACTATTGAGAGAGGCTGCTGAGAGTCATAAAGCCCATGAAAGGTATGGATTGCCTGCCAGGGGGGAGGATGAATGCCCCGGGAGTGAAATGGAGGCTGCTGCTTGTGTGGAAGAGAGAGCCCAAGCTCAGGCCTCCAGAACTCAAGCGGCTGCTGTGGCCCAGGGGCCCCCTGCTGGACAGGTCCTGCCATGGAGGTGAAGCAAGCCCAAAATTCCCTTACTATCAGTGAGATACAGGGGAGATACGAAAGGACTGGGATTCTTTTTAACCCAAGTGTGGAACCACATGCAGGACTGGGGGGAGGATTTCCCCTCAGATACCGCACGTGTGAGATGTGTTACCAGGGCCCTGGAGGGGGTGGCAGCTTAGTGGATGGTGGGACTCCATAATGAAGATTTTCCCCTGATGAGGAATTATGACCAATTCATGGCAGCCCTCAGAACGCGTTTTGAGGACCTGTTAGTCGAGCAAAGAGTGAGAATTAGAATGAAGTCCATACATCAGGGGCAGAGATCGGTGGTGGAGTACACCCAGGAGTTCTGCGAGTTGGCACCCTACATGAGAGGGTGGTCAGAAGTAGCCCTCCTGGAGAGCTATAAAGATGGACTAAATCTACAAAGATTGCTGCTCCTGAGGGGCCCCTAGGGATCTGCATAGTTGGTAAGTGCTGGCTGTGGACATGGAGATCGACTTGGCCAGAGATCGTTTCCACGGTGGGTGCACCTGGAACCAACCACCCTCCTCATCCCACAAGGGGCCTGGTGGTGCAGCAGACTAAAGCACTGTTATTAACATCAGCTGCCTGCAATTACTGCAAGTTCAAATCTCACGGTTGACTCAGCCTTCCATCCATTCAAAGGTAGGTAAAATGAGGACCCAGATTGTGGGGGCAATAAGTTGACTTTCTATGAATATATACAAAAAGTATGAAGGCTATTGCTTAACGCATTGTAAGCTGCCCTGAGTCTCCGGAGAAGGGCGGCATATAAATCAAATAAAAAAGGGGGGGGCTCCAAAGGCCGCAGTGGGACCGGCAGGCTCTAAGCCGAAGTCCTCCACATGTTTCAGATGTGGGAAGGAGGGGCACCAAGTGGCTGAGTGTTTCTCTAAGCCTGGACCCAAGGCGACCCCTAGTGGAGGGAAGAGAGCCAACAAAGCACCCGCGAAATCCCGCGAAGCCACCCTAAAAGGGATAGAAGTCATTGAGTTCATTCCCCTCAACCAGGGTGAGTTGGGAACTCCGACCCTCGCTGATGACAGTGAAACCGATTCCGACAAGGACCTCCTGGTAAATCAGAATGGGGGGCCCATGACCATCCCAGTAGAACTAAAGGTACCATCCACTGGGGCCCACAGAAAGATGCTAGTGTCAGCGATCTAATTTGTTCTATTTTCATCGCTGCCATGAAGATCCAAGAGAAAAGAAAAAAAAATAGTTAGCATAAGCAATTTGAAGTTTTAGTAGCCTGACGTTTGACCTAGTATTCTTCTCCCCTTAGCAGATAGCGTAACCCAGGTGATGGAGGGAGAGGGACATTCCTGTGATCTGAAGCAGTTGGCAGAAGAGACTGACTTGGAAGATGGCCAATGAGGCACTGGGGTTTTGAGAAGCGGAAAGGGAGGGGTTGGTTTCAGAGAATCAGTTTTGGCTGTACATGAGTTCAGGTTGGACTGTAAATTCTTCAATAAATGAGAGATTCATCAAAGACTTTGTGTTTGAGAATGAAATTTATTTGAGATTATGTCGAAACCTGACAGCTAGTCCTCCTAGATTCGGGATGCACCAGGTGTGTCATCAGCCCGGACATTGTGGAACAGATGGGTCTAAAACTAAAAACGATGAAAAGGCCCATCACATTCTGTCCGCTAGATGTGGGGAGGGGGCAGCCCATTTTGTAACCAAACCAATCGAGATGAGGATGGGGGATCACCTAGAGACCCTGAGTTTTATTGTGGCCCCTGGCATGGAACGGCCCCTCCTACTTGGGTTGCCCTGGCTCTGAAAATGGAACCCACGTATAAATTGGAAAACGGGCGTCTTGTGCATCCGCTCTAATCAACAAGGGAAGAGAGGGGAGAACCCCTATTGCATGGCCAAAGTGGCGAGCGAGGGGGCGGTGACTACAACGGACCACAAAGATCCCAAAAGAGTACTGGGACCTCTGGGAGGTGTTCAGTGAAAAGGCGTGCGATATGCTGCCCCCCCCCCCCCCAGCCTACAGACTGTAGCATAGAAATCCTTCCTGGGGTAAAACTCCCTAAACCAAAAATCTACCCCATAACCCCCTGGGAGTTGGGGAAACTATGAGACTTCATTGATAAAAACCTAAAGTGCGGCTTCATCCAACTGGCTAGGCCGCATGTAGCCGCCCCGGTACTATTCCAGGAGAAGAAGGATAGGTCTTATCGCCTAGTATTTGACTATTGAAATTTGAATGCAATCTGCATAGAAAATGTCTACTCCCTGCCCCTCATGAAGGACATGCTAGCCGACCTGGGCAAAGGAAAGATTTTTACTAAGCTGGACTTGCGGGAGGCGTATTATAGAGTTCGGATTAAGGAAGATGATGAATGGAAAACTGCTTTCAAATGCCTGCTGGAATGTTTCTAGTTTCGGGTGTTCCCTTTCGGACTGCAAGGAGCCCCTGCAGTGTTCATGAAACTGATCAACAAAGTACTGCATGAACACCTTTACAACGGGGTGATGGTCTACCTTAATGACATTTTTTTTTACACCGAGACCATGGATGACCATGTAAAACTGGTGAGAGCCATCCTGAAAAAACTTAGAGCTGCTGAACTGTATGCTAAGCTATCAAAATGCAAAATCCACCAGACTAAAATTGACTATCTGGGGTACCGCATTTCGCATGAGGGGATAGAAAGGGATCCAGAAAAGGTCTGGGCCATGTTGGAATGGGCTCCCCCATGCACCTGCAAACAATTACAAAGTTTCCTGGGTTTTGCTAATTTCTATCGACAGTTCATCCCCTCGTTTGCAAAAATTGCCTTACTGATTACTAACCTTCTGAAAACAAAAGGAGAGGTGAGGCCAAAACTCTCCCGGCCTCTCGAGTGGACTATGGATTGTCAGGCAGCTTTTGAAAAACTGAAATGACTGTTTGCTGCCGAACCGGTCCTTAAACATCCTGACATGGAAACCCCATTTGTTGTTCAGGCTGACGCCAACAATGTGGCTGTCGGGGCAGTGTTACTCCAAGCAAATGCCGAGGGGAATTTGCAACCCTGTGCCTATACCTCTCAGAAATTCAGAGACCGAGAGAAGGTGGGCCATATGGGAAAAGGAGGCTTTTGCTGTTCGTTGGGCGCTGTTAATGTGGAGGCATTTCCTTGAAGGGGCAAAGCACCCCTTTGAAGTCCCTTTGGACTGATCACAAAAACTTAGAGGCTTTTTAAAAAACGCCGCAAAAACTGTCGCCTAAGCAAGTCTGCTGGGGCCAACTCTTTAACTGATTTAATTTCTCCCTGTGTTACCTTTCTGAAGGGAAGAACTTTATGGCAGATGCCCTCTCGAAACTGCCTCAATACAATAGCATTTGAGAGGAAGTAATTCATCCAGCTATCCCCTCAAAACAGCTGGCGGCACCAGTGGTTACCAGAGCCCCAGGCAAAAGTAGATCTAATCTTGTCTGGTGACTTGAGCAAGCAGTTGAAAGAAGCACTAAAAACTGACGAGTGGTTTTTAGCCTACTCCAATGAGTGTACACTTCGGGAGGGTCTCACCTGGGTGGGAGCCAAACTGTATGTCCCCGCCAGCCTGAGGGGGACAGTATTACAATATGCCCATGATGCTAAAATCGCTGGGCATTTTGGGTTCGTGAAGGCATTACACTTAGTTAAATGACAATTCTGGTGGCCAGTGCTGAAGAAAGACATAGAAGCATACGTGGCGAGCTGCCCCATATGTGCTTCAGCAAAGAGGCCTCCTGGGAAACCACCTGGGCTGCTTCAGAGTGTTGCCAGGCTGGGAGCCCCATGGAAGGAAATCTCCATGGATTTTATTGTTGAGTTGCCCAAAGGTGGAGGGAATACAGTCATTTGGGTGGTTACTGATTTGTTTTCTAAACAAGTGCATTTTATCCCATGTCCCAAGATCCCTTCGGCTAAAACTCTTGGCTAAATTGTTTGTCCAACATGTGTACAGACTATATGGGGCTCCAGAGCAAATAATCTCAGACAGAGGGGTCCAGTTCACCTCCCACTTTTGGAAGGAGTTCCTGGGGTTATTAGGCTCTGCCCAGGGATTAAGCTCTGCTTATCACCCTTAGACCAATGGGGCTTGTGAAAGAACTAACTCGGAGTTGGAACAATACCTTAGATCAGTGGTTCTCAACCTTCCTAATGCTGCGACCCTTTAATACAGTTCTTCATGTTGTGGTGACCCCCAACCATAAAATTATTTTCTTTTTTTTATTGAAAAAGTTTTAACAATACAAATTTTCCCCCTTTCCCCCCCCTCCCTAGCCACACATTGTAAAATACATATAAAAACAATATATAAATCCTTCCCGTCCCCACCCTAACCCTCCCCCTCCTCCCTCTTCCCTCCCCCCCTTGACTTCCATTATATGCAATATTAATATTCCCAAACAATATATATGTTATTCAAACTTCCATATCTTGTTTTCTATATTTACTAACATACTAACATAATCATCTCAGCTAAAAGCGATATAATATTTTCTAGTCTGATACTTATTCTGTACATACTCAATCCATAATTTCCATTCCTGTATATACTTCTCATGCGTCTGGTCTTTTAAAAAAGCTGAAACCTTTGCCATTTCTGCAAATCCAGCCATCTTCTGGGTCCATTGGTCAACAGTCGGTAAAACATCACTCTTCCAATGTTGGGCAATCAACAACCTAGCTGCTGTCACCATATACAAAATCAATTTAGTTTCACCCAGTGTAAAGTCTTTAACTATACCCAATAAAAAAAATTGCGGAGAAAATTGTATTTTTTTCTTTAAAACATTTTGCATAACCCACCAGATTTTTATCCAAAAAGCCCTCACTTTCCTGCAAGTCCACCAGATGTGATAATATGTAGCATCTAAACAATCACATCTCCAACATTTTGGCTGCACATTAGGGTACATGCAAGACAATTTCTTGGGGTCTAAATGCCATCTATAAAACATTTTATAAAAATTTTCTCGTAAATTTTGTGACTGAGTAAATTTAACGTTCTGAACCCATATTTTTTCCCATGTTTCCAACATAACTGGTTGAGAGAAATTTTGTGCCCATTTAATCATACAATCTTTAACTAGCTCATTTTCTGAGTCTCTTTCTAACAGAACATTATAAACTCTCTTAATATGCATTGGACCTGTCCGCTTTATCTGTTCAACCAATTCTACTTCATATTCCATTAAACCAGTTTGTTGATCTTCTTTCCATCTCATCTGTAATTGATTATACTGCAACCAAGTCAACGATTTCCCTTCTTCCAACAGCATATCCAAAGTCTTCAATCGCCACCTGCCCTCTTCAGAGTAAAGTAACTCTTTATATAAGAAACCCCCGAGTGACTTAATATTTGTATTCCACATGGTATCAGCGAGATCCAACCAAAACGGAATCTTATAATCCCAATTAGTTCGGTGCCTTCTCCAGACTCTCAGCAAAGCATTTCTAAGTAGATGACTGTTAAACACTTTGTCCACTTTATTATCATAAAACAAATATGCATGCCATCCCCAAACCAGGTCATGACTTTCTATATTCAACAAATCAGTCTTAGTTTTCCCAAACCAATCACTTAATTGTATCAATGCAGTTGCTTCATAATATAGTCGAAGGTTTGGGAGTTTAAGACCACCTCTCTCACGAGTATCTTGCATTATTTTCAGTTTAACTCTTGGTTTTTTATCATTCCAAATAAATTTGTTCAGTCCTTTTTGCCATTCTAGCAATGGTTTATCTGATTTAAGCACCGGTATCATTTGAAATAAAAAGATCAGTCTAGGTAAAACATTCATCTTTACTGCTGATATTCTTCCAAGCAGTGATAACTGCAGTTTCTTCCAGTTTTGCATATCTTTTTGTATCTTTTGCCACAGAACCTCATAGTTATTTTGAAACAGTTTAGCATTGGAGTCTGTGATTTGTACTCCTAAATATTTGACCTTTGAAACAATCTCGAAACCTGCCGTTCTTTCCAATTCCTTTTTTTTGCTCTCTGTCAAATTTTTGACAATCATTTTAGTTTTCTTCTGATTCAACCTAAAACCAGATACCATGCCATAATCTTCTATGATATTTTTCATCTGGATTATTGAATTCATAGGTTGTGATAGGGTAACAACCAGGTCATCTGCAAATGCCTTAGTTCTGTAGTCCTCTTGCCTTATAACTATTCCAGTCAAGGAATTCGAATCCCGTATTGCGTTGAGTAAGACTTCTAAAGTTAAAATAAATAATAACGGGGATAATGGACAACCTTGTCTGGTGCCTTTTTGTATGTTGAAATTCGATGTTAAACATCCATTAATAATAAGTTGTGCATATTGTTCTTGATAGATTGCACCAATCGCTTGTATAAACCTCTCCCCCAAATCCATTTTTTCCAGAGTCTTAATTATAAAGTTCCAATTCACTCGATCAAAGGCTTTTTCCGCATCCAAAAAAACCAGCACTGCAGAGATCTGTTTATTCTTATCTAGATAGTCCATTAAATCTATAACTTGCCTAACATTCTCCTTCATATATCTGCCTTCAATAAATCCTGCTTGATCATGATGAATTATCTTTTGAATAACTGGCATCAATCTGTTGGCTAATACTTTTGCAAAAATTTTATAGTCTGTGTTTAATAAAGATATTGGTCTATAATTTTCTGGTTTCTTAGGACCTGATTCTTCTTTCGGAATCAATGAAACAAAAGCTGTTTTCCATGAGGAAGGTATCTTACCTCCTAGTTGTATGTTACAAAATAAATCTTTAAGATGCTGAATCATTTCTTCCTGTAAAGTTTTATAATAAATTGCAGTTAAGCCATCCGTCCCTGGAGCTTTAGCTGTTTTTAATTGTTTTATAGCAAAACTGATCTCTTCCACTGTTATCAATTGTTCCAAGCTTTTCTTTTGAGTCGTTGAAATTTTTAAAATTCTCTTGTTTTCTAAATATTCATCTATGGTAATATTCTGTATATCATCTTTAGCATATAACTTAGTATAATATTCCAAAAAGGCTTTTTTAATTAGATCTTGTTGATAAACTTCTTTATCAGCATATTCAGTACTGTCAATAATTCGTGTCGATGCTTGTTTCCTCAAAGTATACGCCAACCACCTGCCCGGTTTGTTAGCATTGGAAAAGGTATTATGCTTTGCAAATTGTAAGTTAGTTGCCGTTTGGTCTGCTATAAGCATTTGAAATTGATCCCTCAAAAGTTTTATAGCCATTTGTAATTTTCCGTCTGTTGGCATAAAATTATTTTCATTGCTACGTCATAACTGTAATTTTTTACTACTGGTTCTGTGGGCGTGGCTTATTTTGTGGGCGTGGCTTGGAGGTTATGTGACCAGGTGGGCATGGCTAGCTGGTCATGTGACCAGATGGCCATGGCTATGTGTATAGGGACTACTCAGAGGGCTGAAAAAAGTCATTTCTGATAGGTCCTCGCATTTTTGACTGGTCCTCACACTTATGACCATCCTCACATTTATGCCGCCGCAGCATTCTTAACAACCATGTCACTCATTTCACAACTGCTTCTCTTCACTATGGTGACAAGATAGGGCAAAAACGCAAAATGTGAGGACGGTCGTAAATTCAAGGACTGGTCAAAAGTGCGAGGACCAGTCAAAAATAACTTTTTCAGCCCTCTGAGTAGTCCATGTGCACAAAAGGATACAGCAATAGAGAGGGATGAAGGAAGGGAAGGGAAATTAGTGTAGGAGTGAGGGGGTAAGAGAGGGAGGAAGAGAAGAGGAGAAGGAGAAAGGAAGAGGAAGTAGGGGGGGAAGAGAAAGTAAGAAGGAAAGAAAAGAGAGAGGTGTTAGGTTTGAGGAGAAAGATTGCTGTACAATAAAAAAGATGAAAGGGAAGAAAGCCAAACCCAAACAAATATAAAGATATTAAGATAAAGAATAAATTGTTAAACTTTAAAGAATAAAAGAGAACAAATATGAATAAATAGCAATAATTAGAAACACACATACAAACATACAATGTATTTTCTTTGAACAGAGTATTTGGCCGGTTCACAAATTTAAACAGTGTTTAGTTATTTCAATTAAATTTACAATTTCTATATTTCCTTTTTGCCATATTTATTCCTCATCTATTTTTTTAAAAAAACCAATATTACCCTTCATCCTCATCTCTAATCTTAATCAAATTCAATTTTTCCCTTCTATTCTATATTATACCTCTTCCCATTGTCATCTATTTTTATATCCATCCTCACATTGGTTAATTATGTAATTATGTAATACAGTTGTTTAGTACAAATTCAACGTTTTAATATAAATCAATTGATTCTTACAAATCAATTAATTATATTTACCAATAATAATAAACCAAATAATTTCCCCCATATATTCCTCCAAACCACAACTTAACCATTTCTGCTTTCAACACAATATACAATTAATAGTATCTCAATTATTACAATTCCCTAGTTAAATAGAGCTTTTTTTCTTTTGTGTTTTAAAATCTTGAACCTCCTCTTTTGCCCTAAGTTTCCCGTTGTTTGCAGTTTTCCACCTACCTTTTTTGGTGAGGAAAAAGAAAAAGAAATCTCTCTCTGCCTCATTTTGTCACGTTGCAGCAAAGACCCTGCTTTACTTTCAGTTTCGCTTTTCAGTATGGCTTGGGGGGAAAAAATCTGCACCTCTTTGCAGTTAGCAGAACAGCTGAGGCCAAATCAGCTGAGAGTCAGGAGGCCAATCTAATCAATTTATGGTAATTGCTGGAACTGAAAGGGGCTGTTTTTTCTATTTTTGCAGGCACGGGTCTACTCATTTGTTTTCTCTTAACACTGATCAGCTGTAGGGCAGCCCTTTGAAGCCCCGCTCAAGAATTTAAACATTTTTTTCCCTTTAGCCATCAGCTGGGACTCAGGAGGCAGCAATAGATTGGGAGTGGGTGGGGTAAACGACCAGGGATCCAACAGAGGCAGAGGGTGAGGGTGAGTGAAGGCGTGGGAGAGGGGCAAGAGAGGGCTTTGGTGACCCCTGTGAAATGGCCGTTCGACCCCCAAAGGGGTCGCGACCCCCAGGTTGAGAACCGCTGCCTTAGATGTTACATAAATTATCAGCAAGATAACTGGGTGGACTTGTTGCCATTTGCAGAGGTCACCTATAAAAACTCTATACACAGCAGTACTAGGTTTACCCCCTTTAAGATAGCCTCTGGCCAAGACTTTGTGCCCATCCCAGAGTTATCTCAGGAAAACCCACATATACTTTCTTTGGCTGAATGGATTGAACAGCTACGTGGTACTTGGTCCATAACACGTAAGGCCCTGGACGAGGCTCACCAAGCTCATAAAGTCCAAGCTGATAAGAAAAGACTTCAGGGTAGAGATTATAAGGTAGGAGATAGGGTATTCCTTTCCACCAAGTACTTGCAAACTACCCAAAAGTCGAAGAAACTTGGGCCCAAAAACGTGGGTCCTTTCCCTATCGTATGCATAATTAAACTAGTTATGGTGCAATTAAAGTTGCCTAAAACATAGCAAAGGATTCATCCAGTGTTTCATGTCAGTTTGCTGAAACCAGAGCATTCATCCCCTTTGCGTCCGGACCAAGAACCTCCTCCTGTCTCCGTACTCATTGAATGGGAACAGCATTTTGAAGTCAAAGAAATACTGGATTCGAGGAAACATCACGGTAAGGTGCAGTACTTGGTGGCCTGGAAACATTTCCCTTTAGCTCAGGCCAAATGGGTAAATAAGCGAGATATCAGGGCTCCGAAGCAGCTGCAATTATTTTATTCCAAATATCCTGATAAACTCATGTTCCTGGTAATTATCTATTTTCCCTTATTCTGTTTTTCTTGTAGGAATAATGTATCTTCTGCAGGAGGGCCGAATGTCAGCCTCCGCCTTTTATTGCTTGATTGCTTGGCTGCCATTGTAACAGGGGAGGGAGGAGCTGGTTGAATGTCTGATGGAGAAGAGGGGAGAAGGTTTTCCTCAGCGTTTTCTATGCAGCTGGGAAGAATGCTGATAACCACTTAAGGTCAACCATCATGGCATACCAGGAGGATGGCACCATCAGAAGCTGAACCCCACATGACCCCTGGAGGGGGGGATGTGGATTGGATAATCCCGACTGGCTTGCAGCCATTTGACAGAAACCGTTCCTAAGACGGCCCATCCGAATTCTGTCTTGGGCAAATGGAGAGCCTGCTGGGCCTCTAACCACTACATGATGAGGGAAAGCTTTGGGGGCATCCACTCCCAACAAGAGCAGGATTTCGGCTTCGGGGTTTAGCCATGTGTCTCAGGTGAGGTGTATTGCCTCTGGTGTTGCAATCTGACTGTGATTATCTGGTAAAGCGTCCCATTCTAGCAATGGCGGCAATGTGAATTTGGAACTCCCATCTATCAATTCTATGCAGAATCCAGTGACCTTCCTCCCCGTCATGCACTGTAACCCAGTGCACGTTAATATTGTGAAGTGTGTTTCCTCGGTTTGGATGTCAAAGCAGTCGAAGAAAGCTGACCTGGCTAATGATTGGTTGCTCTGTGAGTCCATTATTGCATACATCTTCACGGCTTTTTCAGGGTGCTCAGCTGGGTAGACTTTAGCTAGGCAGATCTGGTGACATGTGTGAGGGGATGGTGAGTCACCACATACTGATGTGCAGTTGACACTTGTTGCCATATCTGGTGCTTGTCAGCACTGGAACGGAAGACAACGTCAGAACCTGACAGTGCACTTTGTTGTCGTGCTGAGACTCCTTAGTCGGAGGAGGGGTAGGAGGTGGGCATGGTGTAGGAGTCGACTGTGCAGTAGGAGTTGGCCATGGAGTAGGAGTCAGTTGTGGTGTCGATTCATAGTCTGGATGCAGGGCAGTTGGGTGATGATTGCTTTGGCACAGGTAACAATGCACCTTTGCTGTGCAATCTTTGGCCATGTGCTCCTTAGATTCACAGCACTTGAAGCAAACCATATACTCCCTGATCAAATCCTTTCTTTTGTCTAGAGGCTTCTGTGGAATCCTCTGCACCTGTTCAGAGTGTGCGAGGACTTGTAGAATGGATATAATAGATTTCCATTTGTTGGAGGTCTATGTTGCGCTCTCTTCGAAGGTTCTCATCCAGGAAAAGACACCTGGAGAGTGATTGGAGGACAAGCCAATCTGAATCTGACCGAACACAGGTGAGATCTTATATTAAGACCTACCTAGTGGCGATAAAAGCAGCGAAGTCTAGCTACTTCTCCGCTCTTTTTTTTAATTAAAAAAGTTTTAAAAGTTTTACATACATTTTCTCCCCCCTCCCCAACCACCCCCCCGACTTCCCAGAGCAAATACAAGATAAAATACAGCTCAAATTCTCTAAATTAAACTCCATTTCACACTTATCATAATCATAATCATTAAACAAATAGATAAAAGGAAAGCAAGTCTTCTTTCTTCTTATTCCATCTAATTCAACAAAATTAATATCCATTTATAATTACAGCAGTTAATAAAACAATTAAGTATTACCTAACCAAACCTATCATTACTCAATTTAGCTAATTGATACTTAACAAATTATTACGTCTATACAATTTAACAAGATTTTTTTTTAAAAAAAAGAGAGAGAAACCCTCATTCAAAACCCCCAAATTTAAAATAAAATACTATATAAACTCTTCCGTCCTCAACTGTCAGTCTCCGCCTTATTGCTTGGCTGCCATAGAAAGGGGGAAGGGGTGTGTGGGCTATGGGGGGGGTGAAAGTGAAACTTATTTAGATGCTAGTATGCTTAGGAGGGGAAATCAAAACCACCGTTATCGGACCAACCGTCGTGACATTCCTGATTGATGATGCGGGCAGACGTGCTTCCACCTGACCCCTAGAAGACCTATGGATTGGATGATTTACGATGGACAATGGGAGGGGATGATTTGTATATGCAGGCTAGCGCGAAAAAGTCTTAGTTTCAGCTTCGCTTGGTTGCGTTCATTTTCTATGCCAGTAAAAGTACAGATTTTCTAATACAATGGAGTCTGGTCTTTTCTTTCCTGGTATTTGAAGGAAGCATACCTGACATTAAGCTGAAACTCACTTTTCCAGCCATCCTGGATAAACACCGAGGGGGCTGAAACCAAAATTATGTCTGACCAGGAGGCTGAAGAAGAACAGTTGGGAGCATACGGCTCGGCCATGACCTCACTTCAGACGGAACGGGAGACAGCCGAACGAATGGAAGAATTGCAGCTGAGGGAGGAAGCTGAGACTGCTAGATGGTCGGTAGGAGTGGGAAGGTTTCCGGAACAGGGGAGGACCCCCTGGGGAGTTCCCAGCTCAAGACCCCGCCGTGAGGAAGCTGTGTGGATGCAGGAGCAAAAGGAAAGCCTAATGATGGCATAGGCTTTACAGCTCATCCACGATGTTGAAGAAAGCCGGAAAAACCGTGAGTTTTATGGGATCCCTATGGGAAAAGGAAGAGTTTACCCCAGGGGAGAGCCAAGCGAGAGAGTGTGTGGGGGAGGAGAAGAAGAAGAAGAAGCTAGAGGAGAAACGGTTCAAACCTCTGAGGGCCAAGAAAGAGAGGCAGCAGCCCAAGGGGTCCCAGCCTTGCCGGTCCCCAACCCCCGCCAACGGAAAAAACCAAAAATCCCCCCCCGCCTGGAAAATATGATGGAAACCCAAAAACCCTGGGGCTTTTCCTGACCCAAGTCTGGAACCACATGCAAGATTGGGGGGAAGATTACTTGTCAGATGCAGCCCGAGTGAGATGCGTCACGAACGTGCTAGAGGGAGTAGCAGCTGATTGGATGGTGGTCCTCCACAATAACAACTCCCCCCTGCTGAGAAATTACAATCAGTTTATGACGGCCCTTAGAAGGCGTTTTGAAGACCACCTAGCTGAGCGGAAGGCGAGGCTCAGAATGAAGGGTATCCAGCAGGGCTGCAGGTCGGTGACAGAATATACCCAAGAGTTTCGTGAGCTGGCACCTTACATGACAGGGTGGTCAGAGGCGGCCTTATTAGAGAGTTTCAAGGATGGGCTAAATGAAGAAATATACAAAGATTGCAGAGCCCGGGGGGTTCCTGAAGATTTGCAGTGTTGGTATATAGCAGCTGAAGATGTGGAAATCGAGCTGGCCCGAAGCCGACTCCGAGGAAGCGGTGCGAGAGACCCATCATCCTCTAATTATCGTAAAGGAGCGCCAAAAATGGCCGCGGGGAGAGCGGAATTCAAATCCAAATCGAAGCCTTTTACATGCTTCAAGTGTGGAAAAGAAGGCCATCGGGCTGCCGAGTGCTTCTCCAAACCAATGCCAAGGTCTACCACCCCGGCTCCTAAGAAAAGCGACAAAGTGCCCACGAAAGCTCGCGCAACCGCCCTGGAAGGAGAAGTCGTTGAGTTTGCTCCCCGCAACCAGGGTGAGCTGGGAGCTCCGACCACCGCAGAGGACAGCGGAACGGACTCCGACTCCAGCGACCTGGTGAGTCATACCGAGAACCCTATGCTCATCCCCATAGAACTAAGGGTGCCGTCCACAGGAACACAGGTGCAGGTATTAGCGTTATTAGACTCTGGGTGCACTAGGTGCATAATCAGCCCGAAAGTGGTGGAGAAAATGGGCCTAAGACTTAAAACCTTAAAAAGACCCATTGCATTCTGTCAACTGGACAGATCGATTTCGGGAGGGAGTCCGGCCACCTTTGCAACTGAAACGATTGAGATGCAGTTGGGGAATCACATAGAGACCCTCAGGTTCATTGTGGCCCCTGGCATGGAACGGCCCCTCATCCTTGGACTACCCTGGCTCCATAGATGGAACCCACGGGTTAATTGGAAGACGGGGGTTTTGCGTTTTCGCACCAAAAATCCCGAACGAGGAAAGAAAAAAACCCCTCGGGAGGAGGGGACAAAACCCAAAAAGGCAGAAGTGGCCATTGGTCACATTGAAGGGGAGGAAAAGATTCCAAAAGAGTATTGGGATCTTAGGGAAGTTTTTAGCGAAAGAGCTTCAGATACCCTACCCCCTCATAGAACTACGGACTGTACCAATGAAATTCTGCCCGGGGTGAAACTCCCTAAACCAAAATTATACTCCATGACGCCGCGAGAACTGGAGGAACTGTGAAATTTCATTGATAAAAATCTACAACGGGGTTTCATACAACCAGCCCGACCCAGGGTGGCAGCGCCAGTCATGTTCCGAGAAAAGAAGGATGGGTCCTTTAGGCTGGTGGTCGACTACCGGAATCTGAACGCCATTTGTGTGGAAAACGTTTACCCCTTACCACTTATGAAAGACATGTTGGCCCACTTAGGAAAAGGGAAAGTTTTCACCAAACTGGACTTACAAGAAGCCTACTATCAAGTGAGAATTAGAGAAGGGGATGAATGGAAAACCGCATTCAATTGCCCCTTGGGATGTTTCCAATTTAGGGTGCTCCCTTTTGGACTACAGGGAGCCCCTGCGGTGTTCATGCAATTGATCAATGAAGTACTGCATGAGCACCTATACAAAGGGGTTTTGGTCTACTTGGTTGACATTCTTATCTACTCCGAGAACATGAACGATCATTTTGGTGATCGAATTGGTGCGAACTGTCCTGAAAAAACTCAGGGCTGCTGAACTATATGCCAAACTTTCTAAGTGTGAGTTCCACCAAAGCAAAATTGACTACTTGGGGTATCGCATATCGCATAAGGGAATAGAGATGGATCCTGGAAAGGTCAAGGCAGTAATGGAGTGGGCTGCGCCACGTACCTGCAAGCAACTGCAGAGCTTCCTGGGATTTGCAAATTTTTATAGACAATTTATCCCCTCCTTCACCAAAATCGCACTACCCATAACCAATCTTTTAAAGACAAAGGGAGAATTAAAACCAAAACCCTCCCGACCCCTTGAATGGACTATGGAGTGCCAGGCAGCATTCGAAAAGTTAAAATGATTGTTTGCTGCTGAACCAGTTCTCAAACATCCAAACATGGAAGAGCCTTTTGTAGTACAGGCAGATGCAAGCGACGTGGCCGTGGGGGCGGTTCTCCTGCAAAAGAATGCCGAAGGGAATTTACAGCCCTGTGCTTACACCTCTCGGAAACTGTCCGAAACTGAAAGGAGATGGGCCATATGGGAGAAGGAAGCTTTTGCGGTGCGCTGGGCTTTGTTAACATGGAGACATTTTCTGGAGGGGGCTAAACATCCGTTTGAGGTTTGGACTGACCATAAAAACCTAGAAGCGTTGAAGACCCCGCGTAAACTATCACCAAAACAAGTTCGTTGGGCCCAACATTTCAACCGGTTTAATTTCACCCTGCGATATCTTCCAGGAGGGAAGAATTTCATGGCAGATGCACTCTCCAGACTGCCTCAATACAACAGTACAAAGAAAGAGGTGGTGCGTCCTATCATCCCTTCGACACAACTAGCAGCGCCAGTGACTACCAGAGCACAAACGAGATCCGATCCGGCTCTCTCGGGCGATTTGCTTCAAAAACTACATGAAGCCCTGAGAACGGATGAATGGTTTCAAAATCACTCAAATGAATGCACTCTCCGTGATGGACTACCCTGGATTGGGGCTAAATTGTATGTTCCTGCCAGCTTAAGAACAACAGTGTTGCAGTACGCTCATGACGCCAAAATGGCGGGACATTTTGGGTTTGTTAAAACTTTGCAACTCATCAAGAGACAATTCTGGTGGCCTGCACTAAAAAAGGACATAGAAGCATATGTAGCAAGCTGCCCGATATGTGCTTCCGCTAAAAGACCTCCAGGGAAAACCCCTGGCTTACTTCAAAGTGTAGCAAGACCTAGCGCCCCTTGGAAGGAGATATCCATGGATTTTATTGTTGACCTACCAGAGAGTGAGGGGTGCACAGTAATTTGGGTGGTGACAGACTTATTTTCCAAACAAGTACACTTCATTCCTTGTTCCAAAACCCCTTCAGCTAAAACCCTTGCAAAATTGTTCATTCGACATGTTTATTGATTGCATGGAGCTCCTAAGCGGATAATTTCTGACAGAGGTGTACAATTTACGTCCAAATTTTGGAGGGAATTTTTTAAATTGATAAGCTCCGCCCAGGGGCTAAGCTCCGCCCACCACCCTCAGACAAATGGGGCTTGTGAAAGAACCAATGGCGTGCTGGAGCAGTACCTGAGATGTTACATAAATTACCAACAGGACGACTGGGTAGATTTGTTGCCATTTGCTGAGGTGGCATATAATAACTCCATTCATAGCAGCACTGGATTCACTCCATTTAAGGTTGCATCAGGTCAAGATTTTGTTCCTATTCCCGAGTTGCCTCAGGGGGATCCACAGAATCCTTCTTTGATTGAGTGGATTGAACAACTCAGAGGTACTTGGGCTGTAACTCGAAAAGCGTTAGATGAGGCCCACCAAGCCCATAAATCTCAAGCTGACAAAAAAAGGTGTTCCCCACAGGTCTATAAAGTGGGTGATAGGGTCTACCTTTCCACCAAGTATTTGCAGACCTCTCAAAAATCAAAAAAGCTTGGGCCTAAGTATATAGGTCCATTCCCCATCATTAGACTTATTAATGCAGTCACAGTCGAGTTGGAGCTACCAAAAACCTTGAGACGGATCCACCCTGTGTTTCATGTTAGCTTGTTAAAACCAGAGCACCTATCTCCTTTGCGCCCAAGTCAGGGCCCTGCAACCGTCCCCATTTTAATAGAAGGAGAACAACATTTTGAGGTAAAAGAGATCCTGGACTCTAGAAAACATCATGGTAAGGTGCAATACCTGGTGGCCTGGAAACATTTCCCGTTGTCACAAGCTGAGTGGGTGAACAAACGGGATGTCAGGGCACCGAAAAAAGTACAATTGTCTCACACCAAATATCCTGATAAACCCTAATATCTGTGTATATTGTTTCTTTTTGTTGCTTTCTCTTTCCCTATTTAGGACTAACGTCTCTGCTGCAGAGGGGCCGAATGTCAGCCTCCGCCTTATTGCTTGGCTGCCATAGAAAGGGGGAGGGGGGGTGTGGGCTATGGGGGGGTGAAAGTGAAACTTATTTAGATGCTAGTATGCTTAGGAGGGGAAATCAAAACCACCATTATCGGACCAACCGTCGTGACATTCCTGATTGATGATGCTGGCAGACGTGCTTCCACCTGACCCCTAGAAGACCTGTGGATTGGATGATTTACGATGGACAATGGGAGGGGATGATTTGTATATGCAGGCTAGCGCAAAAAAGTCTTAGTTTCAGCTTCGCTTGGTTGCGTTCATTTTCTATGCCAGTAAAAGTACAGATTTTCTAATACAATGGAGTCTGGTCTTTTCTTTCCTGGTATTTGAAGGAAGCATACCTGACATCCACTTTTAAACCATCAAGGTCCAATTATAATTAAAACACTTAATAAAAAAAAATAATAATTTTTTTTAAGTAGAAAAATAACAATCAAACCTCTTATTAATTTATCAATACATATTAACAAATCAACTAAAAACATTATTTAATAACTATATCAAACATTTAAATTCTTCATACTAGATTAAACCAGTTGCTAATCTTCTTGTCTTCACATCTTCCAACAGCATATAGAATATCTTCATTTGCGTCTACCCACCTAAATAAAAATTGCTTCTTTATATAACCCCCCCGAGTGACTTTATAATTATATTTGAAATAGTATCCATCAAATCCAGTCAAAAATTAGATTAATAAATTCATCAGACGTATTAGGGAAATCACCAGATCACCTGCAATTGCCCTAGGTCCATAGTCCTTTTGCCTTATATTTATTACCATCAAACAGGAAACTCCAATTTACTATATTCAATAAAACTTCTGCGATTGCAATTAAGTCCAAATTTATTACAGTCCTTAATCAAATATTCCAAATCATTCAATTCAGAGCATATTTCACAGCCCAACACACCAGCATTGCTGTGATCTGTTTATTCTTCTCAAAATATTCCAATACAGCTGTAGGTTGCCTCCTCATCGTCGCTCATCGCTTAGTTAACTGGCATTAGACTGCTGTCTGTTTTTTTTTTTCCAAAAGTTCAAAATCTTTAAACAGTTAAACAATACTTTTTAAGGACCATCATCTCATCAAGCAGGGTTATTTTCCATTTTTCCAGTCTTTCTTCTTTTCCTTTTTACGAACTTTCTTCTTAACTTTGATCCCTCTGCCTTTTTTAACTCCAGTAGAATTTTGCAGTTTTTGGGATTGCATATTATAAAATTTTTGCAGAAATGTAACTTCTTCTGGAAACAGCTCTTTAAATGCAAATTGGGTTTTATAAAAAAAAAAATGTGTGACCAAAATCTCATCAGCTTCCAAAATTTCTTGCTCCTTATTCTGCACAGCATTCATCTTTCTCTCCTCAGTAAAAACTGCTATGGTCTGTTGTTGTTCTTTTCCATCTCCCAACTCTTCATTCAATCCCCCACTGCTAGATTGCAACTCAGTATTTCCATGTATTTCATTGTTTCCAGCTTGAGGAGCTTGAAATATAGTATCAATTCTTTCCAATAAAGCAGAGGTAACTGAATTCCAAGCTTCCTCAAAATCAGACTATATCTGAGGGTTAATTAACCCTTCTTTGCTTTCTTTACTTTCAAAAAGACCAGCCATCTTGCCCCCCTTCTTCCTTCCCTTCCAGAAGGACAGAAAAAAAAAGGAAAACAAAGAGTATCAAAAAGAAAAAAAAAAGACCCTTTACAATTTGTAATTTATATTGCTGCTTCAATTATTATTATTACATCCTTTCTTGTTTCATCCACTTTTCAAAAAAGAGTTTTACGTTTCAAACAGGGGCTTGTCAATAATTACTTTTAACTTTCACTTCTTCACGCCCCGTTGAAACTCAAATGCCATCTTGCTTTCACTTTCAGCTTAGGGAAAATCTTTTAAAGAAAGTAAATCTTTGGAGTTAAAAGGAAAAAAAAATACTTGCTGTTTCATTCATGCTGCTTGTGCTCTGCCAGCTTGATTCAAAGAATATTTGTTTAAAGTTAGTTGCTGGGATGGTAGCGACATCTAGCTCTGCAAAGCAGAGACATCCAGGGTCCGGAGTACTGACAGGCTTAACGGGGAGCTCTCATCTTCGAGCGCCAGATTATGGGTAAAATCTGGCACTCTCAGGGAGCTCTACCCCACCCGTCTACTCACTTTCCCCCCTCATACCAGGGGGAAAGTTTTCAAACTGCAAGACAGCTGATAGTCGCTGTTCTTGCGGTTCTACAGAGCCCTGGGTTGCGCTTCAAAAAGACGCATCCGGCGATGTCGCAGTCCCACCCGCTACTTCTCCGCTCTTATTGCATCTGCAGAAAACTGCCAAGCCACGCTGTTTAGGGTGACTCGCTCCCTACTTCAGGTGGGGATGCGTGAAGTCCCCTTACAGGGTCGAGCTGAGGATTTTGTGCAATTTCTGCATGATAAAGTCGCTCAGATTCGGGAAGGCCTGGACTTCGATTGGGTAGATCCAGGGGAGGAGACGGGGGTAGGTCCTGAGAGTGTTATCTGGGAAGAGTTTGACTTGGTGGCTCCTGAAGATGTGGACAGGATTCTGGGCAAGCTTAGCGCTGCCACATGTTTATTGGACCCGTGTCCCTCCTGGTTGGTACTGGCCTCCCGGGAGGTTACACAAGGCTGGCTCCAGGGGATTATAAATGCTTCTCTGAGTGAGGGTGTCTTTCCCACTACCTTGAAAGAGGCGGTTGTGAAGCCCCTCCTCGAGAAGCCTTCCCTGGACCCGGCTATATTATCAAATTATCATCCAGTCTCCAATCTTCACTTCGTTGCGAAGGTTGTTGAGAGTGTGGTGGCACGACAGCTACCCCGATACCTGGATGAAGCTGTGTATCTGGATCCATACCAGTTGGGCTTCAGGCCACGATATAGCAAAGAAACGGCATTGGTCGCATTGGTTGATGATCTCTGGAGGGCTCAGGACAGAGGGTGTTCCTCTGTCCTGGTCCTATTAGATCCCTCAGCGGCTTTTGATACCATCAACCATGGTATCTTACTGCACCGGCTGGACAGGTTAGGAATAGGAATGGACACAGGGCACTGTGCTTCGGTGGTTCTCTTCCTTCCTCTCTGACCGTTCGCAGTTTGTGTTGGCTGGGGGGCAGAGGTCGACCTCGAGGCACCTTATTTGTTGGGTGCTGCAAGGGTCAGTCGTCTCACCCCTTTTGTTCAACATTTATGTAAAACCGCTAGGCGAGATCATCCGTGGTTTTGGGGTGAGTGTTCATCAGTATGCTGATGACACACAGCTATACACCTCCACCCCAGACCACCCCAATGATGCCCTTACTGTGATGTCCTGTTGCCTGGAGGCCATGCGGATCTGGATGGGGAGAAACAAACTCAGACTCAACCCCTCCAAGACCGAGTGGCTGTGGCTTCTGGCATCCCGGTATAGTCAGCTGGTACCATCACTGACAATTGGGAATGAGACCTTACTTCCCACAGAGAGGGCTCGCAACTTAGGTGTCCTCCTGGATTCATGGCTATCTTTAGAAGAGCACATGACGGCCGTGGCCAGGGGGGCCTTTTATCAGGTTCGCCTGATCCACCAGTTGCGTCCCTTTCTGGATCGGGACGCCTTGCGCACAGTCACTCATGCCCTAGTCACCTCCCGTATGGACTACTGTAATGCTCTCTACATGGGGCTCCCCTTGAAGAGCACCCACAGGCTCCAGCTGGTCCAGAATGTAGCTGCGCGGGTGATTATGGGCACAACTCGTTACGTCCATGTAACACCTCTCCTGCGTGAGCTGCACTGGCTCCCGGTGGTCTTCCGGGCACGATTCAAGGTGTTAGTCATCACCTTTAAAGCACTCCATGACTTAGGACCTGGGTACCTACAAGACCGTCTTTTGCCACCAATAGCCTCCCACCGACCAGTTCGTTCTCTCAGGGAGGGACTACTCAGGGTACCATCAGTCAAATCATGCCGAGTGGTGACTCCCAGGGGGAGGGCCTTCTCTGTGAGGGCTCCAACCCTTTGGAATGAACTGCCCCCGGAGATACGGAATATCCCTGATCTCCGTGCTTTCCGCCGTGCCCTCAAGACCCTGTTGTTCCAACAGGCGGGGCTAAACATATGAACATGTGAATGATCTTTTAAAATGTTATTGAACTCTGGGTTTTATTTAATTGACCAAACTAAGTAATAATTTTAATTAGCAATTTTATGATGTTTGTATGTCTATATTCTTCTTGGTTGTACACCGCCTTGAGTTTTACGGGAGAAAGGTGGTATAGAAATATAATAAATAAATAAATAAATAAATCTGAGTTCCTTGTTGGCAAGGTGGCGACCTATGTTTTATGCACAGACACAGAAGTTTTTCCTTTTGCAGTCTGCGCTGGGCTTTTGGTGGAACCAGATGACTGGTTCTTTTGGCTGCAGGGAACCCTTTTCCTCTAAGGTTGAGATTTTGAGAGTTGTTGTATAACTTCGCTAGGTGGGCAACAAATTCTTGAAGGGCTGTGAAGGGTGGGTCTCTGCCTAGGTTCTTCACCCTGTAATTATCAGATAAGTTGATCCATTCTTCTACAACTGCTGTTGTAGTTTTTTAACAATAGAACTTTGCATCTTAAACATGTCAAGACAGATAAGTCACAGCAAGGCCTTATAAGTCCTTTTGTGCTGACTGCAGCTATCTAAGGAGGGCAGAGAAGCTCCATAGCTCATCAGGTTCACTGAGGCTGATGGCAGGGAAGGGGTCGACACAATCTAGGAGTGATGTCTCCATTAGCGTAGACATGCCATACCGCTGATCAAGCATTTCCCATGATAACTTGAGGGCTTCAACTGGCTCACCTAGTTGGGATGCGTAGATCTCCTTTACTACTCTTGCAGATTATGGTCTTAGCCATGCTATCATATGGCCGAGTTCTTCGGCTGGCTGCAGTTCTTCGGCTGGCTTCGTCATTAATGGCATTTGAAAAGAAATGCTACCATAGCAAATATTCTGTGCCCAAGCTGTGGAAGAACTTGTGCACCCCTCTAGATGCCAAATCCATCCTTCTTCAGGATGTTGTAGGATCCTTTTGGACTTCTGGAGAGTTGTATGGTGGGTGGTGGTGGTAAGGTGCGACCCACAGAATCGGGAGCAGGGCCATGTGACAAAGACAGCTGGTAGTTTCCTACAGAGTGTTTCTTGACAATTTTGTCTTGCCATGACACAGGCAATGGTTGTTCTCCTTGCTGGCAGGCAGGCTGACTACATCCATTGGGCTGGGCGTCCGTGCTCAAAATGCTTTGAAGGTTTGGCAGGAACACCTTAGCCTCAGCATTGAGGTTATGAATTGTGGTTACCTGTGTACCATCCTGCTGAGGATCCTTCATTGCTGCTGATGGGGTTCTCTGGTTACCCCGAGTGTCTTGGTTTGTTGGGGTAGGTTGTCTACTTCCAAGGGAGGAGTCTCATGGTCCGGATTGTATGATATCAATTATTTGAGTAGTTTGTAGATCTGGTGGTTGAGGTTCTCCTCCTTGTCCCTGCTGTATGGAGTTCTGGCCAGCCACATAAGCCCTGACATGCTCATACAAGTTCTCCTTCTCCAACTGTCTTGGATTGAGGCTGAGTGAAGAGTGGTTAGCCTCTGCCTGTAAAGTTTCAGCCTGTGCTGCTTTTTCCTTTGTCTCCCATTCGTGCTTCAAATACTCAAGTCTGGCCTGAGCTTTGGCCATTTCTTCCTTTTGTCTGATCATTTCCTCCTTCTGCCATTGCTCTTCCTCTGCCACCCTTAAGTTTGCCTTGGCCGCCACAGCTTCAACTTGTGCTTCTGCAGCTTTAGTGGCTAGATTCTCTCTATTGAGACTCGTGACCTCTGGCTATGATGAGAAAATGCTTTGGAAGAATGGTAGGTGCCTGAGATGGAAGCTTGCTGTGAAACGCTGCTACCCGTCCGAGAGTGGAATGACTTGTGAGGGGGGGAACACATGTGACTGATGGGATGGTGCATATGAATGATGGGTTGCTTTGGACTCAGCCTTCTAGCTCATTGTATTCTTGAGATGAGAGGATGAGGCTAATGTGGCTTCATGTGGCCAGTGGGATGGTGCATGCGAACGATGGGATACTTTGGATTTGGCCTTCTTGCTCATTGTGATCTCCACCTGAAGATTAGCTTGAGGCTGAAGATCGGCTTGGGGAAAGTCATTCCTGTTTAGAAAGAAGTTATTGTGGTGTTTGTTTAATGTTTGAATGCATTGTATGTCCTTTTCAAGCTCTGGGTCTTCTAACTTTGACTGGATGCAGATGAGTTAGTGCTCACAATCTTTCCATTGTAGGTACAGCTCATCCATATCTTCATCCAATGAGTGGATGTCCCCGGGGGAGAGCCCTTCTTTGGATGTATCACGAAGATGTATCAATTTCTCCCAGGATTAGTTATGGTTTCGATATTGTTTAGCCCATTCCTCCTCCAGGCGCAACCGCCTGGCATCGGTAAGCTTTCTATGCTGCCTCAATGCATAGGTTCTCTGAAGTGTCTCCGCCTCTTCTGAAATTTGTACATTAAATTCTGAGTTTGAATTGTGGTTAGGCAGGGGGAGGATTGGCATTCCTGGTAAATCAGATGCTTCTGCCATGATTGGATAAGACTCCATGATGTCAGATTCTTTATTGGTGTTGAGATTAGTTGGGAGGACCAGCTCTGCTGACAAATTAGAGGCCTCAGCCATGACTGGGAAGACTCAGGGGATTTCCTGGATACTTTTAGGAATCTTTGTTGCAGTTCATTTTTTGGCCACTAGGGTGTGTTGCTTGCATGCAGCGTGGTTGGCACAGTTCACCTTTTGGCCACAAGGGTGCATTGCTTACATAGAATTAACGCTGGTTTGTAGTTTGCAGATGAGCCACCAGAGGGCGTTGTAAACTAACTAATGCTTGGGCTAAACTGGTTTCAGGGTGTTCCTTTGTTGAGTGCCACAAAGCAAATGGCCAGTTTTGGATATCCTAAGGGGCCTTTTGCCAGACCTTGGGTTCCTTTCGATTTTAATTGCTTTGCACTATAAAAAGGGATTTTGCCTTTCCAGTATTTTCAAACAAGGGTTAAAGAAAACAGCTAAATTAGTAACTTAGATTCTCTGCAAAACTGGGGGTTTTCTTAGCCTCGCTTTTTAGCATAGTAAAGCAATTCCTTCTGCTTTATGATGTAAATGAAATGGCTGAGCTGGGCTGTAGGAGCTGCTTGTATCATGCAAATTCTATCTCCACAGAAGCCTTTGAAGGTCAACTTGCTTTGTGCAAAAGAAGGCTTTCCTTTCAGTTTACTGCCGAGGTAAGCTCCTCAGAAAACATACACACAAAATTTTTGCAAAGGAGATTCAAATATGCAGTTTTCTGGGGATCCTTTTTAGCGTGGCTATCTTCTTAGTTAACACAACAAAGACTTTCCTCTTTCTGAGCAAGGAGAACTTTTAACTCTTTACTTTAAAAAAGTCTTTTATAAGGAGAGAAGTAGCATCTTTTTATTTCACTGCCAGGGCAGCTGTTCTTAGTTAAATTCAAATGGAGTTTGGATGCAAAGAGAAGGAATGCAAAGATCACATTTTTCACTCAAACAGAATGTCCTTCTTTGTTCCAAGAAAAAAAGGGTGGTATCCAATTAACATTCTTTTACTGTTCTGTTCCGGGCTTTGTGATTTGTCCCCCTATTCAGAAAGCATGTTTCTCTCCTCCATGGCAATTCATAATGGCCGGGACTTTGATCTACACCCAGGCAGAGAGATTCAGTGGCCAATCAGACACACAGATGTGGTCACATGTCATGGACTACATTTCCCATAATGCAATCTCTGTCTATATCTCCCACAATGCAATCTCTTAAGGAGACAGCTCTTAATTCTTAAAGTAACTAATTTACTATCTAAGCAGCACAAGTCTTCGCATTTATATATCTGATTTCCTTTTAGTTTACTAATCCATTCTTTCAATTCAATCTTAGGGAATTTCTCCATTAAAGGAGAAATTCCTGGCACTGGCTGGTATCTCCTTTTATAGTATATACTATAAATAGTAAGGTGACCAGATGTCCCGCTTTTGATGGGACAGTCCTGATTTTCAACAATTTGTCCCACGTCCCGTGGCGTTTTAAAAAAGTCCCGATTGGCTTTTTTGGGAGCCAATTGCTTTGGGAGCCAATTGGGAGAACGGATTTGCTTACCTCGCCCCTCCCAATCTATTGCTACCTCCTGAGTCCCAGCTGATGGCTAAAGGGGAAAAAAACTGTTTAAATTCTTGCCATGGGGCTTCAAAGGGCCGCCCTACAGCTGATCAGTGTTAAAAGAAAACAAATGAGTAGACTGGTGCCTGCAAAAATAGAAAAAACAGCCCCTTTCAGCATAGGTTAATTACCATAAGTTGATTAGATTGGCCTCCCAGCTCTCAGCTGATTTGCTCTCAGCTGTTTTGGTTTGGGTAGCTGCAAAGAGTGCTGCTGGAGCACATTTTTTTTTCTCCTTGTGCAATTCAAGCTGAAACCGAAACCGAAACTAAAGCAGGTTGGCTTTGCTGTTTGCTTGCAACGTTGGAAAGGCAGATTTCTTTTCTTTTTCCTCATCAAAAAAGGTAGGTGCAAACAATGGGAAATTTATGGCAAATGGCAAAAGAGGAGAGTTCAAGATTTTAAAACACAAAAGAAAAAAAGCTCTATTTAACTAGGGAATTGTAATAATTGAGATACTATTAATTGTATATTGTGTTGAAAGCAGAAATGGTTAAGTTGTGGTTTGGAGGAATATATGGGGGAAATTGTTTGGTTTATTATTATTGGTAAATATAATTAATTGATTTGTAAGAAATTGGATTGCACAGAAATAATTGGAATATTCATGTTCATATTGATTAATATACAAAAAAGATAGTTATATAACTAATTGATTTATATTAAAATGTTGAATTTGTATTAAACAACTGTAATATTATATAATTAACCAATGTGAGGATGGATATAAAAATAGATGACAATGGGAAAGGGTATAATATAGAATAGAAGGGAAAAATTGAATTTGATTAAGATTAGAGGTGAGGATGAAGGGTAATATTGGTTTTTTTAAAAAATAGATGAGGAATAAATATGGCAAAAAGGAAATATAGAAATTGTAAATTTAATTGAAATGACTAAACACTGTTTAAATTTGTGAACCGGCCAAATACTCTGTTCAAAGAAAATACATTGTATGTTTGTATGTGTGTTTTTAATTATTGCTATTTATTCATATTTGTTCTGTTTTATTCTTTAAAGTTTAACAATTCATTCTTTATCTTAATATCTTTATATTTGTTTGGGTTTGGCTTTCTTCCCTTTCATCTTTTTTATTGTACAGCAATCATTCTCCTCAAACCTACCACCTCTCTCTTTTCTACTCAGAGGGCTGAAAAAGTTATTTTTGACTGGTCCTCGCACTTTTGAGCAGTCCTCGAACTTATGACTGTCCTCACATTTTACCATGGTGAAGAGAAGCAGTTATGAAATGAGTGACACGTTTGTTAAGAATGCTACCATGGGCATAAATGATGACCAGTCATAAGTGCGAAGACTGGTCAAAAGTGCGAGGACCTGTCAGAAATCACTTTTTTCAGGCCTCTGGGTAATCCTTTTGTGCACATGGACTACTCAGAGGGCTGAAAAAGTTATTTTTGACTGGTCCTTGCACTTTTGAGCAGTCCTCGAACTTACGACTGTCCTCACATTTTACGTTTTTGCCCTATCTTATCACCCTGATGAAGAGAAGCAGTTGTGAAATGAGTGACATGGTTGTTAAGAATGCACGGGCATAAATGTGACGATGGTCATAAGTGTGAGGACCAGTCAAAAATGCGAGGACCTATCAGAAATGACTTTTTTCAGCCCTCTGAGTAGTCCCTATAGAATAAAGTAATACTATACATATTTTTTTATTTATTATATTTGTAAATTATACTTATGTTGAAATTTTAAAAAATATATTACAGTACTATTTTTGCATTCTATGAATTTTTTGTTGCTTCATATATACCAAATTTTTCATCAAGAAACCCCCCCCCCCCCCCCCGGTCAATGGTGTCCCTCTTTACCAATGTTAAAATCTGGTCACCTTAATAAATAGTATAGTATAGCCTTTATTGTCATTGTACATCATGTATACAACAAAATTTGTTTTAGCCTCACTGGTACAATCCATGACAAAAAATACAAACAACATAAATAGTATAAAGAATAATCCCTATGCAAGTAATTAGGGGAAAAAAAGAAAAAGAAAGAAAAAGAAAAACTAGTCATAGTTTTGTGTGTGAAACTATTCACACACAATAGTTTGTAAAAACTATTGTGTGTGATAGAAACTATTTTTAAACCTATTTGTTCCGCTGGCTATGCTTTGATGTCTTCTGCCCAATGGTAGAAATGCAAAGACACCGACCAGGGTGTGAATCATCTCTGAGTATCTTTCTTAGTCCGCTAAAGCAGCAAGACCTGGCAATGTCATCCAGTAGTATTAGAGGGCAACCAATGGTTTCTTGTGCCAAATTGATCACTCTCTGTAGTGCTTTCCTGTCCGCAGCAGTCATGCGCCCTGGAAAAATCAGAGGCTACTGAAGCTGCCCTTTTTTGTTACCTGGCTGCAATGCAGATTCAAAAAGGTATTTTGAATCCTCCTAGCAATTTTTGTAATATCCTTTTTAAACTAATATGTTTTTATAGGATCACCTATTTCCCTTAATTCTTTCAACTAGATATCCCTCCATATTAAATCTCTAGGAGATGCTAGATATCTGGGACTACCCAATAATTTCTAACATTTGGAAGACCCACCCCACCCTTTTTTAATGGTTCATACCACAGTGCTTTATTTATTCTTGCTCTCTTACCTCCATTACAATACATCTCCTGCAACCTCTGTATTTGTTTAATTCTTGATCCGAAAATTTATTTGGGATTAACTCTTGAATATCTTTTGGGATCTCAATATCTAAATATTTAATACTATGTACTATTTTTAATTTATATTTTCCTTTCAATACATCCACTTCTTTACTGTGATTATATAACATTATTTCTGATTTTTCCCAGTTTATTTGTAATCCCCTATATTTCTCAAATTCATTCAGATGTAAGTATATCCTCTCTATATTAACTATGGGCTTTTGAAATGTTAATAATGTATCATCTGCAAATAAATTTATTTTAGTTTTCTTCTGTATACCAATTCCTTCAATCAATGAATCTTCCCTATTGCATTTGCCAAAACCTCCATCAATAATGCAAATAAAACTGGGGATAAACGTTCCTCGGCTTAAGGTTATTGTCTCTGTAACACCATCATTTATAGCTATACTCACTTTATTCTCTGAATATAATTGATTTATTACTTGTCTAAATTTTTCCCCAAAACCTAATTTCTCTATTAATATCTTCAATATAAGCTATTTCACACAATCAGAGGCCTTAAATACATTTAATGCTAATACACCTGCCTTCAATTTTTGATTCTTTATATAGTAACCTATGTTTACTATGCTTCCCCGGGGGAAGAGGTCTTGGTCTGATGGATAACACCAACACCAACAGCAGCGAAGGGGAGGCTGATCTGATGGTTTGTATGCCAATCAAGCCCTTTGTGGTTCAGGTGGTGCACCACCCTCATAAAGTCAGGGTGCACCCATTGCCTCATGAATGAGGCTGTCGCCTACAATTTGGGGGTGGGACTACCGAAGTTAGGCTGGCTGATATGGTTTGAGCAGATGGACAGATCTTTGTTGGAAGGCCAACCAGCAATGCATGTTACTGAAAAAATGGTTTTGGAAATTGGGCAACATAGGGAGGTACTGCATTTTGTGGTGGTCCCGCAGATTACTGAGGAGATTGTTTTGGGCCTAGTCTGGCTGGACAAATGGGGCCCTACAATATGGTGGCTGGTGGTTGCCAACATTTAAGGATAGGCTTACAGCCCACCCCACCACCCCATGAGGAGTTGTCCCACGCTCCAGAGGTGGCTTGCTACAAGGGAGGCAATCCCATACAGAGTAATGCTGGGGGGGGGGAGTTGGCTTTTCCCAGAGAATATACAGATTTACAGGATGTCTTTAGTGAAAGGGAGTGGGATAGCTTACCTCCCCACCATCCCAATTATTGTGGCATAGAAATCCTCCCTGGGGCGAAGTTGCCAAAACCGAAGATGTATTTGATGACACCCCAGGAACTGGCCGAAATGAGGGCCTACATCAAGAAAAACCTAAAAAGGGCTTCATTCAGCCAGCTAGATCTTGGGTGGTGGCACCTGTCCTGTTCAGGAAAAGGAGGATGGGAGATTATGTTTGTGTGTTGACTTTAGGGGGATCAATGCAGTGTGTGTGGAACACCTGTATCCTCTCCCTCTGTTAAAGGATTTGATGGCTCGGTTGTCGGAAGGGTGGGTTTTCACCAAGTTAGATCTCTGGGAGGCCTATTATAGGTTCAAAGTCAAGGCTGGAGACGAGTGGAAGATGGCCTTTAATTGCCCCCTGGGGAGTTACCAGTTCCAGGTGATGCCCTTCAGGCTGCAAGGAGCGCCAGCAATGTTCATGCAGCTCATCAACAAGGTCCTGCATGAACACTTTTATAAGGGGGTACTCGTTTATTTAGATGATATCCTCTAAATACTATGGAGGAACATGTCAAGCTGGTGAGACAAGTACTCCAAAAACTGTTAAATGCACACTTGTATGTCAAACTCTCCAAGTGTGAGTTCCATAAAACAACATTGGACTACATATCACCAAAAGGCATAGAAATGGACCCCACTAAGGTAAAGGGGGTATTTGACTGGCAAGCCCCAAAAACATGGAAACAGCTACAGAGCTTTTTGGGGTTCTCTAATTTTTACTGCCAGTTCATCCCGTCCTTTGCCCGAGTGGCGCTCCTGCTAACTAATCTGTTGAGAACCAAATATCTAACCAAAAAGCCACATCTGGGGTGTCCAGTGATATGGACAACTAAATGTCAGCAGACCTTTGAATGCTTAAAGTCCCTGTTTGCAAATGAACCGGTTCTGAAGCACCCGGACCTGTCATGACCTTTTGTAGTGCAGGCAGATGCCAGCAAGGGAGCGGTAGGAGCGATTCTCTTGCAGGTTAACAAGGGAAGGATCCTCCAACCATGTGCATATACATCACAGAAATTAAACAAAACTGAATGTAACTGGCCCATATGGGGAAAGGAAGCTTTTGTGGTTTGGTGGGCCTTGATGACAAGGAGGCATTTACTGGATGGGGGGGGAGTACCCCCTTTGAGTTCTGGATGGACCACAAGAACCTGGAAACCCTCCAGGCCCCCCCATCGGCTGTCCCTGAAGCACGTCTGGTGGGCATTGTATTTCTGGACGTTTAACTTTCGGTTGAAGTACATCCCCAGTGGGAAGAACTTCCTAGCAGATGCCTTATCCAGAAAACTGCAGTATGACAGTGGGCGGGAGGAGATAGTCCAGGCAATAATACTAGCCATGCCAGCTCAACAAACAGTAGTGGCATCCCAAACACAATCCCCAGCTGAGGATATACCCCAGGCTATCCAGGAAGCCCTCACCACAGATTCATGGTTCCAGGGGAACCAAGCATGGCTGACACAGAGGGATGGGTCTGCTTGGAAGGGGTCCAAGCTTTATGTGTCTGGTACCATCCGGTTGAATGTGCTGTGAAGGTGCCACCACATTTGGCTGGCCGGTCATTTCAGGTTCCTAAAAATCTTACATCTAACGAACCGACAGTTCTGTGGCCGCACATGAAGAAAGATATAGAAGAGTATGTGCAGAGCTGTGCTGTGCTGTGTGTACCACCATGAAAGCCCGACTAGGAAACCTCCCGGCCTCCTACAGCCTGTTGCAACTCCAGTCCAACCATGGCAACAGATAGCCATGGACTTCATCCAGGATCTGCCAGAGAGTCAGGAAAACACAGTAATATGGATGGTTATCGATATCTTTTCGAAGCAGGCACACTTTGTTGCCTGCTCCAGCTTTCTGTCAGCCAGGAAGTTGGGAAAGTTTTTTGTTGTTCATGTCTATCACCTCCATAGAATCCCCCAACGGATAATTTCCAACCGGGGGGTACAGTTCACCACCAAGTTTTGGCGTAAATTCCTGGCAAGGGTAGGCTCCAAACAGGGTCTCAGTTTGGCATTCCATCCAGCCACAAATGGGGCAGTTGAAAGAGCAAACTCAATGGTGGAGTGGTACCTGCGTTGTTATATTAACCATCAGCAAACTGATTGGGCTGACCTACTCCCTTTTGTGGAGGTAACGTACAACAACGTTGTACACAGTAGTACCGGCTGCACTCTGTTCCAGGTAGCCACTGGGAGGAAGTTTGGGCCAATATCCAAATGCCCCCAGGAGATCATGGTGGAGCCAGACTTACAATAGTGGATGGCTTGGACACAATGTGTTTGGAAAATGGTCAGGGAGGCATTGCGGCACGCGGCCACAGACTATAAGCTGCAAGCTGGCAAAAAAACGGAGGCCCCAGGCCCCTTTCTACGAGGGTCAGTGGGTATATCTTTCTACCAAATATCTGAAATTAAAAGTCCCGTGTAATAAATTAGGCCCAAAATACATTGGCCCATTCCCAGTAGTGAAGGTGATTAACCCCATTACAGTTCAGCTCCAACTACCTCAGCTGTTGGGAAAAACACACCCAATTTTCCGCTGCAATCTTCTCCATCCAGCCCACTCTTCCCAAATCCAGGGACCTTACCCTCAACCACCCCCACCAGTCGTAGTGGATGGTAACCAACATTATGAGCTGAAAGAGATACTAGATGCCCGGTGGCATAGGGGATGGCTGTAGTACCTCATTCTATGGAAGGGAAATCCCCTCTCTGTAGCATTATGGGTGCCCAATACTGACGTACGAGCTTCTCAATTAGTCGCCAGGTTTCATCAGAGGTATCCTGGGAAGCCGGGGGGGGGGGACTGTTTCTCCGTATCCATCTACTCACCATGCTCTTTGTCTTCCAGATACTGTCTCGGTGGTGGAGGGGGCGCATGTCAGCTCCAGCATGCCAGCTGGCCCAGAGCTGCCATTCGACCAGGGCACTGCAATCCTGAAGCCGCCACCTAGCCGCCATGCTAGGAAATGCTGCTCACCTGAATGACCCATCCAGGAGCTGCCTGTCTCGCCGCCAAGCCAGGACTCACCTCCCAGGGTTGCAAAGATATGGCAGAACCACCAGAGATCGCCAGGACAGGGCCACCACCCAAGAACATGCCGGGAGCTAGCCGAGTGGCCACCAAACAATTGAGAGATGGTCACTCAGTGATGACATAGTCAGAGAAGCCACTGCAGCAGCCAGGAGGCAGCCCATAGCTCGCAGGGTGTCCTGGCTCTCCACCATCCATCTGCCATCTGATCTAGCTTGCTGCAGCCTCTTCCTTCTGTTCACTGGTGATGCTGGTTACCTTGCTCCCCTGGCTGTTTCCTAATCCCCAAGGGACAGCCCAGTCTTTAAGTGAGAGCCAGGACATCTGCCTCCCTTGTTAAAAGGGTAAAATGATTAATAAGGAAAAAAGATATGATACTCTGGTCCACTTTTAGAAAATAATGTGTGAAATATCAAATGATTGTGTGTAAACTAAAGAGTTTCAATAGAATAAAGAAATACTGAAAAATATATGTGAAAGGGAGAAATAAAAGAATGAAATGAAAGAAAACTAAGCTTAGGAGGTTAGGGCAGATGGTAATACTGATTATACATTAAATATAAAATAGAGATGAAAAAGGGAAACGTTGAAAAGGAATATAATGGTAGAAATTGAATTATATAAATTAAATTTGGGGAAATAAGCTGTATGAATTTTGACCCGGTCAATATTCTATTCAGAACAAATGCATTGTATGTTTATTTGTCTTTAAAAAAAAAATTTTTTTTCAAAATTTAGGGGAAAATGTCTAGTTTAAAATTTAAAGTTCTAGCAGTTTATTTAAAATGTCAAACTTTAAAATTTTCAGTGTTGAGTGGAGCTTAAATGCAAGGTTCATTCTTATACTGTAATGAAATATTCTATAATTATCTCTTTCTTCCCTGCCTTCTTGTGATCCTTTCCCTCCCTGCCTTGTAGTGACAGTTTCCCTTTCTTCTCTATCTTTATATGTTCCGTGCTTGCTATAGATTAGCCTATGAGCAGCTATAAAGAAAGAAATTTGGAAAAGTATTTGTTTCAACAGGCATATTCTGGAAGTTCAGGGCAGATAGCAATCAAGAAGCATTACTTCCAGGTCCCCACCCTTTTGGTTATTGGACTATATATTTTATGCTGCAAGCATTTCAGGAAAAATGCAGGATTTGATGCTGCCTAGAACATAGTAAATGGAGAGATGGGTGGGTGGGAAGGCAAGTGGAGAAGCAATTGGAGTGGAGCCTAAAGTAAGCCCAGGAATGAAGCCAGAAGGAGAAACAAGCAGAGAAGCATTTGCTGATTCTGGGAGTACAGCCCAGCACTAATGCTCTCTTTGGTTGTTTTTCAGGAAGCAGAAGGAGAAATAGCTCAGCTATTGGAAAACTGGAAAACCTTTGGCTCAAACTCAAGGAAAAAGTGAGGTGAAAGTGAGATAGGAAGTAGCCGTTTGTAAATCAGACACACCATGGCTGGCTTTTTCTTCCCCCTTTCTCATCCCCAGACCACTGCTGCTAGAGAGGTAAAAGAAGCCCAGAGATGCCCCTCTCCTCCCCACCCCCCACATTCCATTCTTCCTCTGCTCTCTCGGGCCTGGTCCCGCCTGTCCCAAAGAAGCAGCCAAAGGGAGGATGTTTGGTTTCAGAAACATTTGGCTTTTCTGGTCTTAACCGATGTCATTACACGATCTCCCAGCTGATTGGCTGACTGCCAGAGCCTCCATCTGTATCCAAATATGTACTGCAACCACATATTTTTATTCCTGGTTTGCCTTTCTTATTTGTTCTGTTTCAAGTCTAAGGATAGAGATTCAGTCATGTTCAAAAGGAATGAAAATTGAGTTCTGTCTCTAGTCTAAATGAGTCCCTCATTTTTGTGTTTGCTTATAGTTTCTGTAGCTTCACATATACGTGATTACAGATGCCTCTTAATTGTCATAGACAGTGACAGCCTCTCCCTTTGGACAGAGGGGAATATCTGAGCCTGGTGGCGCAGCGGACTAAAGCACTGTTATTAACTGTTATTAACATCAAGCTGCCTGCAATTATTGCAAGTTCAAATCTCACCAGGCTCAAGGTTGACTCAGCCTTCCATCCTTTCTAAGGTAGGTAAAATGAGGACCCAGATTGTGGGGGCAATAAACTGACTGTATAAATATACAAAAGTATGAAGGCTATTGCTTAACGCATTGTAAGCCGCCCTGAGTCTCCGGAGAAGGGCGGCATATAAATCAATTTTTTTAAAAAGAAAGATGATAACAGCCCTGAGCTACAAATCATTCCCCATTTTTTTAATACATTGCCTTGATGCAAAAAGGAAGAAACAATATTGTCAGATGGACTCAAGGTTGAACATGAGTTGAGCAAATAGTTAACAATCCAAAACTTGTGACTATAAGAATAGACTAGGGGGACATGTCTGGTAAGTTGTTGTCCTGATCACAGAGCTGGCAAGAGGAAGAGGGTGAGTAGATCCTGGATTTAAGGTTAAACTATTTAAAGTTTTAGGTTTATCTCTGGAGTAGCTCAATTTTAAATGACATAATTAATTCACTGGAATTTACAAACAGAATAGAGAAAATATGATAGTTTTATAATACTTGAATAATCTGTTTATTAAGCCATAAATAAAATTGTTTTCTGCAACTTAAAGTGAGCTTTTCATCTCCTCAGAAATAAGTATCACTTTAAGTTCATTCCATAATTCATCTTGTTTCCTATCAATGAAAGTCAGGACTTCACAGAGTTTCCTGATGATCTCCTTGAAAATAATGGATACTGTAAGAAGAAGAAAACTGTGAGAAGAAGAAGAAAACTGACTGGTTTTCTTCTTCTTCTGTACCTTAACTTGGAACTTGTACAAGAACAGTTCATGATTTGTTCTATAATCAGCTCCTGGCCATGTCTTTCATACTATGATTGGCTCCTCTGCCTCCTTTTAACAATAATATGTTCCATTTCATTTCTGTATACTCTCCAGTATTCATTTCTGTATACTGTCCATGCATAGAGGAGTCATTTTGGTTGTTTTAAGGCAGTATTGGTTATGAAGAAATCATTGGAATGTCTGAAATTGATAAGTTGTTCCAGTGATAAGTTGTTCCAGAAAATCTAAACATTTTCCCTACTGGTTCTGTGGGCGTGGCTTGGTGACTGGGTGGGGGTGGCCCAGGGTGTGACTGGGTGGGGGTGGCCAACTCAATGTTACTCACGTCAAGGGTGCCTCATCTGGCACTTCCCTTCCCAGCCATTCCTTGTCACACCCAGCATCAACATATCTATAGTTCTGTAAATATGTTCACCTTTTTTCAACTTTATTATCTACATACTATAGATGTACTTTCATGGACCACTGAAAGGAGGAAATGCCTCACATGCTTTGCCCAACAGGCAACAGGCTTTTAAAGGGCTGCCAGAAAGAAGTGGGGGGGGGGGGCAATGTATTTTTCAAAGTACCAGAAGGCAAAACAAGAAGCAATGGATGGAAACTGAACAAAGAGAGAAGCAACCTAAAACTAAGAAGAAACTTCCTGACAGTGAGAACAATTAACCAGTGGAACTGCTTCACTAGAAAGGGCTTTCTTTTGCTCCAGGAGAAAATCAGAATAAAGACCTGTAAAAGCCTTCACAGGAAGAAGCTTTTTTGTTCTGCTGTGGAAGAAAAATAGAAGACACAGAGAATTCTACCCTGGAAGAGGCACTCTGCTTTTGCTCCAGAGGAAGCAAAAGGCAGTTTCTTTTGAGGAAGTTTCTCAATTCAGGCAAGGTGGTTTGCAGTTTTGCAACATTTTAAGGAGGTGATAATTGCTCTTAGCTGAATGCCCAGACATCTCATTAAAGCTAGTATTCATTTCCTTGCTTGGCGGGGGGGGGGGGGGGGGGGAAAAAAAGATTCAGAAAGTGTCCCTTTATTATTCTAGCTGAGGGCAAATAAGACTAAGACTAATTTGCTGTTTCTTTGCTCAGCTGAGGCTGCAATCACTCTGCCTTGCGAATCAGCTGAGCTAATAAACAACAGAATATAGGAGAAGTGAGAGGAGCGGGAGGCAGGTGGGCAGAGCCAATCAAATTATCCTTACCGGTTCTTCGAACCAGTCAAAATTTTCCCTACCCAGATGGGTCCGAACCGGTAGCATTTCACCCAGTGGTGAAATCTAAAATTTGTTACTACTAGTTCTGTGGGCGTGGCTTGGTGTGTGTGTGGGGGGGGTAATGTGACTGGGTGGGTGTGGCCAATTTTTTTTAACTTTTAAAACCATTTTTTCTACAACCTCTTCGCCGAAGAGGTTGTAGAAAAAATATTTTTAAAAGAAAAAAAGCCTCTGCCAATCAGGCAACTCAGCTGGGATCATCAGAGGCTTTTAAAAGCATTTTTTAGAAAAAATGCTTTTAAAAGCCTTTGACGATCCCAGCTGAGCCACACGATCATCAGAGGTTTTTTTTTTTTTACTTTTAAAAGCATTTTTTCGGCTGAAGAGGTTGTAGAAAAAATGCTTTTAAAAATAAAAAAAAGTCTCTGATGATTGCGCGGTTCAGCTGGGCATGAGGGGGGCAGGGATTTTTGCTGCTGGTTCTCCGAACCACCTACTTCCATCGCTACCAGATTGGGCAATTTGGTCCGAACCGGGAGCATTTCACCCCTGATTTCACCCCTGAGTTGTTCTCCTGTTCTGTTTCAGTTTCCTCAGTCATACAGTCCAACAACATTTTCCATTTTCATGTTTTCAACTTTGGCATTCTAAGTCTCCAATCACAAGCAACACATCTTGCTGACATGTTCTATTTATTTCAGCGGTCACCAACAAGTGGACCACTGGTGGTCCATGAGAAAATTTTGGTGGTCGACTTCCGGTGGGACCGCGACATCGCCGGACGCTTCTTTCCGAAGCGCCACCCAGGGCTCCATAGAACCGCAAGAACAGCAACTATCAGCTGTCTTGCGGTTTGGAAACTTTCCTCCTGGTAAGAGGGGGGGAAAGTGAGTAGACGGGTGGGGTAGAGCTCCCTAAGAGCGCCAGATTTTACCCATAATCTGGTGCTCGAAGATGAGAGCTCCCCGCTAAGCCTGTCAGTACTCCGGACCCTGGATGTCTCTGCTTTGCAGAGCTAGATGTCGTGGCCATCCCAGCAATCAACTTTAAACAAATATTTTTGAATCGAGCTGGCAGAGCACAAGCAGCAAGAATAAAACAGCAAGTATTTTCTTTCTTTTTAACTCCAAAGATTTACCTTCTTTAAAAGATTTTCCTTATGCAGAGAAAGTGAAAGCAAGATGGCGTTTGAGTTTCAACGGTGCGTGAAGAAGTGAAAGTTAAAAGCAATTATTGATAAGCCCCTGTTTGAAACGTAAAACTCTATTCTGAAAAGTGGATTAACCAAGAAAGGAAGTAATTGAAGCAGTAATATAAATTACAAATTGCAAGGGGTCTTTTTTTTTTCTTTTTGATACTTTTTTCCCCTGTCCTTTTGGAAGGGAAAGAAGAAGGGGGGCAAGATGGCTGGTCTTTTTGAAAGCAAAGAAAGTAAAGAAGGGTTAATTAATCCTCATATATGGTCTGATTTTGAGGAAGCTCTGAGCTCAACTACCTCTGCTTTATTGGGAAAAATTGATACTTTATTTCAAGCTTTTCAAGCTGGAAACAATGAAATACATGGAAATACTGAGTTGCAATCTAGCAGTGGGGGATTGACTGAAGAGCTGGGAGAAGGAAAAAAACAACAACAACAGCCTACAGTATTTTTGAAGAGCAAAATGGATGCTTTGCAGAATAAGGAGTAAGAAATTTTGGGAGCTGATGAGACTTTGGCTATAGGAATACTTTGTTACAAAGTCCAACCTGCAGTTAAAGAGCTGCTTTCAGAAGAAGTTATACTTTTGCAAAAAATTTATAATATGCAATCCCAAAAAATGCAAGATTATATTGGAGTTAAAAAAGGCAGAGGAATCAGAGTGAAGAAAAGAGTTCGCAAAAAGGAGAAGAAGAAAGACTGGAGACAAGGAAAATAACCCTGCTTGATGAGATGATGGTCCTTAAAAAGTATTGTTTAAGTGCTTAAAGATTTTGAACTTTTGGAAGAAAACATCCAACAGCTTAATGCCAGTTAACTAAGCGATGAGCGACGATGAGGAGGTAACCTACAATTGTATTGGAATATTTTGAGAAGAATAAACAGATCGCTGCAATGCTGGTGTGTTGGGTTGCGAAATAAGCCTTGACCTGAGTGATTTGGAATATTTTATTAAGGACTGTAATAAATTTGGACTTAATTGTAATTGCAGAAGTTTTAATGAATATAGTAAATTGGAGTTTTCTGTTTGAAGGTAATAAATATAAGGCAAAAGGACTACGGGCCTAGGGCAATTGCAGTTGATCTGGTGGTTTCCCTAATACGTCTGATGAACTTATTAATCTAATTTTTGGCTGGATTTGATGGATATTATTTGATATACAATTACAAAGTCACTCGGGGGGGGGTTATACAAAGAAGTATTTTTTATTTAGGTGGGTAGACGCAAATGAAGACATTCTACATGCTGTTGGAAGACGTGAACATAAGAAGATTAACAACTGGTTTAATCTAGTATGAAGAATTTAAATGTTTGATATAGCTACTAAATGATGTTTTTAGTTGATTTGTTAATATGTACTGATAAACTAATAAGAGGTTTGATTACTGCTTTTTAGCTAGAAAATGTTTTTTTTAAGCGTTTTAACTATAATTGGACCTTAATGGTTTAAAAGTGGAGGACGGAAGAGTTTATATAATATTTTATTTTAAATTTGGGGTTTTTGAATGAGGTTTCTTTTTTTGTTTTCAATGAAAGAAGTTATAAAATATCTTGTTAAACTGTATAAATTTAATAATCTGCTAAGTATGTATTAGTTAAATTGAGTAATGATAGGTTTGATTAGGTAATATTTAACTGTTTTATTAACTGCTGCAATTATAAATGGATACTAATTCTGTTAAATTAGATGGAATAAGAAGAAAGAAGACTTGCTTTCCTTTTATTTACTTGTTTAATGATTATGATAAGTGAGAGATGGAGTTGAATTTAGGGGATTCAAGCTGTATTTTATATTTTGTATTTGCTCTGGGAAGTCGGGGGGGTGGTTGGGGAGGGGGGGAAATGTATGTAAAACTTTTAAAACTTTTTCAATTAAAAAAAAAGAGAAAATTTTGGTGGTCCACAGAGAAATCGTTGCATTTCTCTCATGGAGCCCAGCCAAGGTTTCCTTTTTTTTTTAAGGATTTTTTTTTATTTTCAAAGAAAAACAACATAAAAACATCATCCATTCAAACAATTACAGACAGTGTTTCGGTCGGTTAAAATCCTTTCATGCTCCCAAAATCTTCAAAATATCAATATATGACAAATGTTCTTTTCCCCTAAAATAAAACAAGTGTTTACACATTTTATCTTAATTTCATTTCATATATCATATTTCATCTACATGTTTTATTGTCTATCTATTAATAAAATAACTCCCATATCAAATAATATTGTTTATCTTCCTGTTCTCTTATTTCAAGTGTCAGTTTACTCATTTCAGCACAATCCAGCATTTTCTTAATAATTTCTTCATCAGTAAGTATCTTCTCTCCTTTCCAGTTTTTAGCAAATACAATTCTAGCCACTGTTAAAATATTCACAATTAAATATTGCAAATCTTTATTGAATGTCTCTGGTAAGATCCCTAATAAAAATGTCTCTGGTTTAAAATCAATGTGTCTTTTTATCATTTTTTCCAACGACATGTGTATCTTAGTCCAATATCTTCTTGCTTTTATGCATGCACAGGTTTCCTGTGCTGCTCGCGCTTCAGCGCTTTGACTCCCAGAGACAGAATGGGGTTGTTCAGGCAGTTATCTTGGCTGCCTGTTAGCAGAGAGAAGCAGCTGGAGTCAACCCTGGCTTTGCTGTCCATTGCAGATGCTAGATCAGCCCCCTGCAAACTCTCGTCTCTCAAGAGGCATGGGAATTCCCAACTCCTGACATTTTTACTTATCCCTCCCAGGAACACCACTGCCACCATCATGAGGCAGCACAACAGGATTTGAGGGAATGATATAAATTACCATTTAATAAATTAAATGCATGAATAAACAAAATAGATATTCTGCTTCCAGAATAAGTCAGTGATATTTATTTCTTTATTTATATCTTATTTTTCTTTCAAAGAAAAGAGATTGCACTCATGATTTCTTCCTCCTGTTTTCTCCCAAAACAACTGTTTTAGAAAAACATGGAAGCCTCATTAGATATTATACTCTAATGTATATTTGGGAGCATGAGTGTATATATATACCTTAAGTGCTATTTTTTTCAAACTAAAAATTATTCTGAGCTCATTATACACAAATGCCCATATGTACACACATACAACCTTGTCTTTCACATTTAAAAAAATTAAAATATGGAAAATATAGAAAAATACTTGAAAGAAATATAGTGGAAAACTCTTCATATAACTGAGTTTTTCAGTGAACAGTATCACCAAATTGAGAGAAAAAGAATAATTTCAAATCTCCACCACAAAAAGAAAATGCCAACCTGAGCAACCCATTCTCATCTTTCCTTTTTAAAATGGCAGTGAATGTCCACATCCTAGAAAAGGCAGAGCATAATCAAGCACTAACTTAGATTTCTTTGGATTAGAGCCTAGATTATGGAGTATATTGGAGTTTCACTCCTTATTGATGTTTTCCCCAAGTTTTTTAAAGCTATTGATTCAATGCTGTCTTATTTTATTTTATTTTAAAACTATTTTACCTTTGGAAATTGCCCAGATCCTAGAATTGGCAACATGAAGAATGGCTGCATGATTTGGATAATTAGAGGTGACATGATAGCAGTATTCCAGTATTTGAGGGGCTGCCACAAATTATTCTCCAAAGCACTAGAGGGCAAGACAAGAAACAATGGTTGGAAACTAATCAAAGAGAGAAGCAACCTGAAATTAACGTTGTCCTAACAATGAGGACAATTAACCAGTGGAACAGTTTGCCTTCAGAAATTGTGGGTGCTCCTGATTCAACCGGAAACATCACAGTGGGAATGTCAGGGAAATAGTGGGCTCTGACAAGCTCCGCAAAAACCCGGACTGACAAGCTGCTGCCGAGGGGTCTTCAGATTGGAACCGTCTCGTAGGAATGGGGAAGAAGGAGAGGTACCTCAGAAAACCAAGAGGAACAGGCAAGTTCCTCAAAGGTCAGAGGAAACTCTCTCCAACTTGGCAGCGGGGGCAGCAGCCATTACAGCTGCCAAGAAGCTGGGACAACTGGGCTAAGCATTGAACAGGAGCAGTGACTGGAATGGAGTATTGAAGCCAGATGAGTGACAGCCAACTCATAGGCAAAAGAAAAAAGAAAAGAAAAAGATGTTTAAATTTGAAAGAGCCCCAGCAGAATAACAGCGGCTAATGGGCATGGGGGAAAGGAAAGAAGATGATTGAAGTGGAAACTTGTGTTGGAGATTGAAAGAAGGATTCTGGATGGATTTCTATAGACTGACTGAACTGAATTATACTGGATGAGATCGAGTCAATAAGATTGAATTAGAAAACGGACGTTGAAATAAACTGTAGAAAAGTGTGGACAAAGACGAAAATAAATCCTGATACAACGTATTTGAATGGATTCTTACAAAGTAATGATATTTCATCACTTCCGGACATATTACTTTTAAGCCCTGGATTATTTAACCACCACAGACTCGACTATTTAACCATTGAACTGTTGGAAATAATAGTTGGAAGGGGTAATCCAGACGGTGGATCGGTGTTTAATTGAAAGAAGATAACGTTATATGACAACAAACAAACTAAAGGACTATTAACTCAAAGCCCAGATAGAAAACAAACGGACAATACAACTATTATTGGTTTGTTCAAACTCTATTTAAGATTGAATTATTAAATTTAATATCATTATTTAATCTTATTATATATATTCACTGGAAGTTAATTAATTAATTTAATATAATTGAAATAGTTATAATTGTTAAAAACTGATTGATAAAGGGATATTTATACAGTATATAAACTGATAGAGACCTGATTTTAGAACCATTATAAAAATTGTGAGTGATTTATAGGCTATATTGTAATTAACTGAAGAATAAGACAACTAATGAATTGTTAGATATATATACTCCCTGTTGTTCCCTCCTTCTCTACCTTCCCTCCCCTGCTTCCTGCTCCTCCTTATAATAATTATTTTATTATTGATTGTTGATTGGATCAGAAGTATTCTTAATAATACTATTTATATCAAAAACTTTATATTTATGCCAGTAATATAAATTTGGTGATAGATAATTGTATGAAATTGTGGTCAAGAATAACATGCATAATAGACATGGCAACTTCGAGTACATCAACTACTATTAAATCAACCAAAAAGACACCAACCCAAACATTATTGGTGGCCTCCCCGGTACAGCAAAAGATGGGGGAAACAATGGATAAAGACAAGACCAATACTATTATAGGTATGCAGAATATACAGGCTGCCCTTGCAATGATCCAAGAGGGAATGAAGAGAATGGAAGACAAAATGACTCCTAATCACGATGAAACAAAAAGGAACCAGGAACAAATGAGACTGGATGTAGCGGAAATTAAAGATGACCTCTGAAATATAGATGAGAAAATGGTGAAAATCCAACAAAATATTATGGAAAATGAACAGCGAATTCATAAGGTGGAAGAAAAAACTGAAGCTACAGACACTAGGTTGGAGAGGATGGAAAACCAACAAAAGATAAGGAGTCGAGACACCGAAGATGCACTCATATTTCTTGAAATGGAGAAAGCATCTTTCTTTCTAAGGTTCCAAAACATAGAAGAGCAGAGAGATGAAGACCTGGGTGAAATCATGATTGACATATTGGCAAAAGCAACACACAAAGATAGAGATGAAATTAGAAATGGAATAGATGAAATTTATAGAGCCTATACAAATTACGCGAGGAGAAACAAACTCCCTAAAGAAGTCCATATTAGATTCACAAAAAAATCAATTACAGATGAAATATACAGAAGAATGAGAGAAGAGACAGTTACGTATAAGGGGAGGAAAGTCCTAACATTAAAGCAAATACCAAAAAGGGCCAGAGATAGGACAAGAGATTATAATTTTTTAACCAGGCAATTGAATAAACTTAAAATAAAATTTAGATGGCTCATACCAGAAGGTGTACACATTTCATGGGAAGGAAGAAAATTTCAAATCGACACTATAGACAAAGCTCAAGATTTTGCGGACCAATATCTAGGAAGCGAAGGAGAACAGGAAAGCAGAGACAGCAGGAGAAGAACTCAATACTAGTGATCAAGAAGTACAAACAATAAACAAGGAAGGCAAGGAACAAAAAAAGGGAAGGCCGGAGAAGGAGGAAATGACAGGGATCTCACAAAGAGTTACAAGGAACACAACAAAACTCAAAATAACGGACAAATAAATACCAGTAGAAATGGAAGAAGAACTGAAACTCATTTCTATAAATATAAATGGGTTAAATTCACCTAGCAAAAGACAGCAAACATTCACAAGACTACAAAAACTGGGTGTAGATATAATTATATTACAAGAAGTACACATAAGAAAACAATAGAAAAAACTACTTGAAAACAAAAAATTAGGAGTAATATATACATCTTTAGGTGATTGTAAAAAAAGGGGAGTTGTAGCATACATTAGAGATCATATAAGAACCAAGCTAATCCATACTGATTCAGAGGGTCGAGTTCTAATGATGGAATTAAAACTGGAAATAAAAACAATACTGTTAGTAGCTATTTATGCTCCAAATGGAAACCAAACAGATTTTTATAAAAAATTACACGCATATGCGGCAAAAAGGAAAAAACAGAAGCAAAGAACTAGAAACGAATTATTGAAAGAGATCAAGATAGAGGAAACTAAATTACAACAACAGCCCAATAACACGATAGTGCAACAAAAACTTAATTTGGCTAAACATAAATTGAACTTAACCACAAAAACTGAATTGGCACAGAAAATAAGAATGGCAAAACAAACCAACTTTGAACATGCAAACAAGACTGGACGATGGTTAGTGTATAAATTAAAAAAGCAAACAGAAAAACGAATCATTCACCAACTCCAAGATGAATCTGGAACTTCTTATTACACACATCTGGAGAAGAAAAACATAACTAAAGAATTTTTTCAAAAACTCTACCGACAGGAAGATGTTCCAGAAGATCAAATCAAACAATATTTTCACAAAACTAAAATCATTCAAATTGAAGAAGAGCATAGAGAGATCCTAAACCGACACATAACAATGTTTGAACTGATGGAAGCCCGTAAAAAACAAAGAACAATAAAACCCCAGGATTGGATGGAATTCCTGCTGAATTTTATAAACTTTGTCAACAATCCATTGACCAAATACTACTTCAAGTCTTCAATGACGCATTATCAACAACCGAAATCCCCAAATCTTGGACAGAAACCATTATTACCCTAATACATAAAGAGAACTCGGATTCGACCCAAATTAGAAATTACAGACCAATCTCATTACTTAACACGGATTACAAATTATTCATGTCAATATTAGCACAGAGACTCAAGACAATTATACATAATTACATACACCCGGACCAGAATGGTTTTATACCCAGAAGACAGATAAAAAAAAATCTCAGAACGATTATAAACATTCTGGAATATTATGACCAAAAGATAGACAAAGAACTGGCTATAATTTCTCTTGACGCCCAGAAGGCGTTTGACAACTTAAATTGGGCATTCCTTATAAAACAACTTGAATTGATGAAGTGTGGAGAGAAATGTCATAATTTGATACAGAAAATTTATTCCCATCAAACCGCAAAAATTTCAATAAACGGCAATATAACACAAACCTTTGACATCCAGAAAGGAGTACGACAAGGATGCCCCATGTCACCATTACTATTTATAATAGCATTGGAAATTCTATTAAATGAAATAAGGAGGGAAGAAGACATTAAAAGACTCAAGATTCGGGGAGAGGAATACAAATTGCTTGCCTTTGCAGACGATGTAATCTTCAACTTGGAAAATCCGAGACGATCTGGACCAAAGCTGATATCGATGATAAAGGAATATGGGAAAGTTGCGGGCCTCAAAATAAATAAACAAAAAACTAAAGTATTGACTAAAAATATGACCCAACTTCAGAGATCGGAATTAGAAGAAGAATTAGGACTTCAAATAGTAAAGAAGATTAAATATCTAGGCATTTAGTTGACGGCGAAAGCCACTATGATTAAAGAGGATAACTACACTAAATTACTAAAACAAATTAGAAAAGATTTGGAAACTTGGAATAGAATACAATTGTCTCTGATGGGCAGAATTAATTCAATAAAAATGAATATATTACCGAGAATATTATACCTGTATCAGGTAATACCAATCCATCCGGGAAGGGACTTCTTCAAAAACCTCAACAAAATAACAACGACGTATATATGGCAGGGAAAGAAAGCTAGAATTAAGATTAAAGCTCTTCAGGACACAAGAGTTAAAGGAGGCCTGGCAGTACCGAATTGGGAGCTATATTATAAAGCAGCCAGATTGACCTGGATTAAAGAATGGATAAAACTGGAGGACAAAAGAATGTTATACTTAGAAGGTTTCGATCTTATACGAGGGTGGCATGCTTTCCTATGGGACGGACCAGATAAAAGACACACTTATTTCCAAAGACACATAATTAGGGCCTCATTATTCAAGATTTGGCAAGAAATTAAGAAATACTATTATACTAGAATACCAAGATGGTGGTCCCCGATGGAGACATTAATATTTCCAAACACCCTAGAGATAGGGAAGATGTTGCGATATCAAGATATATTAAATAACGAAGGTGAACTTCCCTCAAAACACCAACTCCAAGAGAGAGATATAGATATTGACTGCTGGCATTATACCCAAATTCATTCAAGATACATTAAGGACAAATCACAATATGGAATAGCAAATGATCCGAATGACATGGACAAAATCTTATTAGGAACAGACCAAAAAATGATAACTAAAATATACAACTACCTTTTGAAAGATAAATTAATAGAAGAAACAGTCAAACATAATATGATAATGTGAGCCAGGGACATAGGGCATAACATCCAATTGGCAGACTGGGAGAAATTATGGAAACAGAATATTAAAATGACAAGAGCCACATCATACAAGGAAAACCTCATTAAAATGTTTTATAGATGGCACTTACCACCGGCCCAACTAGCTAAAATACATCCAAATACCTCTGCATTGTGTTGGAAGTGTAAAGACAAAAAAGGAACATATTACCTCACTTGGTGGAAATGCAGCAAAGCTCAACAATACTGGCAAGAAATAAAATGTATCATAGAAGAAATAACAAACTTACAGACAGAAAACAACCCAGAATTTTTCCTGCTCGGCATGACAACAGCACAATACAACAAGGAAACAAAATATCTCATTTTACATATCTTGACAGCAGCACGACTTCTGTATGCACAAAGCTGGAAACTAGACCAAATCCCAAATAGAGATAAAATTATCTCAAAGATAATGAGTGTGCCAAAATGGACAGATTGATGCTGGAACTCCAGGACAAAGAAGAAAGCGAATATTACCTTGTATGGCACCAATGGTATCAATGGCTCGAAAGCAAGCTAGTAATAACATACACAATAGAAATGGAGGTGAAAGAGGGGTAGAATGTAGAAGAGAAACAATATAATCTTAGTATATAGAACTGGAATTAGGAATTAATGAATGATTATTTAATAGAACGAAAAACGTAGTACTATATATTCTGTTGATTACAAAAGCATATATGTGAAGTATAGTGTGGGTGTTTTTGGTGGAGGGAATGTCTGTATTTTTGTATTGTCTTTGTATTTCTGTGTATATTTGAATAATAAAAAATATTATTTTTTTTATAAGAAAAGTTTTTATTGGTTAAAAATATACAATATTATAGTTTACAATATGTTGAATTTTCAATATCTTTATAAAAAAGATATTTAAATTATTATTTTCTCTTTTTTAAATTCTCACACAACAGACGTTATTATGTTAAGTCAAAACAAACAACCGGATTATATAAAAGTTACATAAGCAAAGAAAGCCAATAGCCAAAATATTATACAAAGTACAATGAAAAGGAAGGGTAAAAAGAGATATCAGAAAAAAAAAACATTAGATAATAGATTCCCCTCCTTTCTTCATTTCCTAGCTCTAGCTCTTAGAACCATGGCCTGGCCTCCCCCCTCCTCCCGGGCCGCCACAGCCCCGCCCGCCCCCGCTCCTTGTTCATCTAATACTTCCCCCTCTTCAGCTCCTGTATCTTCTCCCTCTAGGAAGGACTTATGCTGCTCAAAAAAGGCCTTAGCCTCCGCTACGTTATTAATTTTCTTCCTACTGTCCTTCCAGAAAATCATCAAACCCTCCAGAATCAACCACCTAAAGCCTACTCCCTTAAGGTACAACTTGTTTGATAAAAAATAATATTTTCTCCTTAATTCTCGTACCTGTCTGGGAATCTGCTTTAGGATGGTGACCTCCTTCCCCCTGTACACCAGCGCCCCCAGTCTTTGTTTTCTCAATATCTCATCTCTCAGTTCCCTTCTTACAAATTTAATATGGACCTCTCTTGGGACACTATGTAAAATTGCAAATTGTGAGTTTACTCTATACACCAGATCCACATCCCTTCCAGTAGACTCCAAATCTCTTTCAAGAAATTCATCCAACATTTTGACCATCACTTCTCTCAAGTTTTCCTGGTCGAGTTGTTCCACGTTTTGAAACCTGAGAAAATAAGACATCTTATCCAATTGTAAAGTTAGCATTGCATTTCCTCTCCCTTCTTCCACCCGCTGGAGTGCCCGTACCTCCCCCTCCAGACCCCCCATCTTCTTCTTGTTTTGCTCTGCCAGCTGTTGAACATCATTTGAATCTTTTTTCATAAGTGTCATTTCAGATTTAATTTCAGATAATCCTTTTTGTAATTCATCCAATTTATCCAATTTTTGATCCAATTTTGCCAGTCTTTCAAAAAAAATTTCCATGTCAGCTGCTGTTGATTTGTGGCCCTTGGCCATCTTGCAAAGATAGAAGATGAAAAATCCCAATAAACAAGCCTCCAGGAAAGAAAGAGGGATTGACAGTCAGTGTAATTTTTCCAATATCCACCAGTGGGCGCTCACAGGAGCAACGAGTCCGGAGTACAGAGTAAGTCAAACAGGAAGCTAGAGGTGGGTAATGTCTTCAGTCGTAAATAAAAAAGCAGGAAGTCGGACCGCCGCCATAGCTCTCCACCGGGAAGAGAGGCCACCAGACCACTTTAACAAATTCTGATTCAGCCATCCTCAAAAAAAAGTCAGCAAAGGAAGGGGTTTTTTTCCATTTCTTTCCCCCTATTTCTCAACCAGGGCACCTTTCCAGCTACAAGGGGGGGGAAACTCCAACCCCCCCTCACCTCCAGGATGCCTTGTCAGCTCTCTGCTCCTTGCAGTTAAAACTCCGTCATGCCTCCTCAACTCTCCGGTCGACCAGCTCCCAGTCCGCTGTGTCTTGCAGGTAAGCGCTGGTCCCCTTAGGCGCTGTGGCGCCTCAGCGGCCCCGGAGAAGCCCGCCGATCGCCTCCCTCCCCCACTGGAGCCTCGGGCGCGCCAGCATCGGCCTCCCGGCCCCTGGATGTGAGGCAGGGGACCCCTGGCGAGCTGCACTCAAATGGCAAACGCCCCAATATTAGGGCGTTTGGCCCATAGGGCCTCCAAATGGGGGGGATTGGACACTGGGGCCAGAGCTAGCCCGATCAGTGTCCGTCGCCTCCGGGACCGGGACCGGAAGTCATCAATAAAAAATATTATTTAAAAAAATGAAGTGGAAACTTAAATTGACAAAACCCCAAAAAGAAAATTGACTTTTGAATAAAAATATTTGGAGAACTTTAAAAACTAGAAGAAATATAACCCCATAACTGGGTAAAGGATTGGAAAGAAAGTAAGCAGATCCTTTTTTTTTATTATTTATATTTATATGCCGCCCTTCTCTGGAGACTCAGGGAGGCTTACAATGCATTAAGCAATAGCCTTCATACTTTTTGTATATTTATACAAAGTCAGCTTATTGCCCCCACAAACTGGGTTCTCATTTTACCCACCTTAGAAAGGATGGAAGGCTGAGTCAACCTTGAGCCTGGTGAGATTAGAACTCGCAGTAATTGCAGGCAGCTGGATGTTAAATGCTGCCTTTTGAATGTTAAAGAAAACCTAAAGAGAACTTGGAAATTAAGCTCTGTAATAGAAGCTTTGTACCAAAAAAAAAAAAAAAAAGAGGGGAAAAACGGACTATGTAATTTGGATTGGACTCTAAAACTGATTTGGCATATTTAAAGGTAAAAAGAACTAGTAAAGACTGTTAACATGGATTGAAACAAAATGGATACTTTTTTAGGCTGCTGATTGGAATTGTGGATTCTAGAGAGACAGTTTCAGGAGAGTTAAGACCATTACAACACTGAACTTTTGCTTTGGAAAAAACATTGAACTTTTGATAACAGTCATGAGAACGTCTAAGGAGGATTTGTTTGTCTGCAAGCGGCTTGACTTTGATTTAAAAAAAAGAAGAATACAATAAAACTTTTAATTGGAACAATATCAATTTGGAAAGAATAAAATGGCACAGGAAATTAGGGAAATGATGAAAATGATGTATTTGTCACTGAAAACAGAAATAAGGGAAATAATTACAATGTTACATGGAGAACCGAAACCTGATGATCCAAAAATTGTGTTAGACTCAAGCTGACAAGGAAACAACGAATGAGAAGCAAGACATAGAGATGGAAAATAAAGAAGAAGACAAAGAGAAAGAAATTGACTATGGAAAAGTATTATTATTATTGTGTGCATAGTAACATTAAAAATGAGAATTTTAAAGATTACATTGGGATTAATAATGGATAAAACAGAAAGTGTGGAAAGAGACAAAGAGGGGGAAAAGAAATAGAAAAAATATTAAAAATTTAAATGATTACACTGGGATTAACAGTGGAAAGACAAGAAAGAGGGAAAAGGGATGAAAAACAACAGGAAATAAAGGGCAAAATAGAAGAGTCCATGACTTTGAGATACAAAATGATTATACTGGGATTAACAGTGGAAAAATAAGAAAAAGGGAAAAGAGATGGAAAATAATGGGAAATATAGGGCAAAATAGGAGAGTTCAGGATTTTAAAGCACAAAAGAAAAAAAGAGGAAAGAAAAAAAATAAAAACAGAAAGGGAGAAAAGGAGAAAAGGAAAAAAGGAGAAAGAAATGAAAGAGGAATATGTTATATATATATTTAGAATTGAAATATGAATTGAAGTAAGATTTATAGATGTAATGAATATTAAGAAAAAGTTGAGAATATGAAAACTATATGGAGGTATGAATGAATTGTTGGATTCATTTCATGAATAGTTGGAATATTTTTAATTAAAATTATGGAAATTGTAACAATTGGAATTTTTTTTTTGGTAAAGTTTTTTTTTTAATTTTTGAACACACACACACAAACATACAATATATCCTTTCTGAACAGAATATTGGCCCGGTCTTAAATTTATACAGATTCTTGTTTTGATCTTTAACACAATTTTATATATTCAATTTTTCTCATATCATTTTTCTAATTTTTTAAAAAAACAATATTACTCTTCATCTTAACTTCTCATCATATTATAATTCAATTTTTCTTTCCCCTCCCTAAAATTTGAACCCCTAAATTTAAATTCACATAACCTAGTATGATCCCCAATTATTTCCCTAAATTCTCTTATTCTAATCACCAATGATTCTTTTATCAACTATTCCAAATATTACAATTCAGAATATTAGTAGGAACCATTTAGATATATATCTTAACCCAAATTAATACAATTTCATGTATTAAACTTCTTATTTCTAGGTCTTATTTTCAGTTCTTAAACATTGTCATTTCTTCATATTGACTTAAATAATTCATTATTACCATTCTGTTACTTCATCAATTATTTATATTCTTATCTCTTATTTTAAAACTAATCCATTTATCATAATTTCACTAATTAGTTAAACATATTTAATAAAAAATCAATTAAGTATCAATCTTACTCCAGTACCCTTACATTTTAATTCATACAACATAATACAATTCCTAATTATTTTCTTAGAGTCTCTTGTTCCAATCTCAAATATTTTTTTCTTTATCAACTGTTCCAGATAATACACTTCAACATTTTTATAAAAAACAGTTAATTATATCTAATTAATTCATAATCCAGTATCATTTCAGCTTTCTTTTCTTATTTCATTAAATTCCAAATATGTAATTGAGAATATTCCCGTTATTACAGTCCCCTTCAGTGATTAAAAATATTCCAATTATTACATTCATCATACATCCATATAGTTTAAAATAACATATTTATTTATTTATTTATTTATTTATTTATTTATTTATTTATTATTGCGATTTATATGCCGCCTTTCTCCAGAGGGACTCAAGGCGGCTTACAAAATGACAATTTCCGATACAAATCACAATAAAATTAAATTAAAATCAACAGCCCAATTAAAACAGTTTAAAATTATAACAGTGTACCCCAAACGGATCAGTTGAGTTGATGAATTGTATTAAAAATACAATTTCATCTTTTCTCTAGCATTCATTTCATTTACCCCATATTCCAGTTCCATTTCTTTCTCCCTTACTATCTTTATATTTTATTTTATTTTTCTTTCCCCTTCTTTTCTTTTGTATTTTAAAATCCTGAACTCTCTTTTCCCTTTTTCTTATCTTTACACTGTTAATTCCAATATAATCATTTTGTTTTTTAAGATCATAAACTCTTCTATTTTGCTGTATCTTTTCCATTCTTTTCTACCTCTTTTCCCTTTTTCTTATGTTCTCACTGATAATCCCAGTGTAATCATTTAAGTTTCTTATATTCTTTCTGGTCTACCCTCTTTTCTTTCTTTGTTTCTTTCCCCTTTTTCTGTTTCTTCCATTGTTAATCCCAATGTAATTTTTAAAATTCTCCTTTTTATTATTACTACCCACACAATCATTTAATTTTCCACAATCAATCTCCTTGTGTCCTTCTTCTTTATTGTCAGTCTCTTTTTCTTGCTTTTCGTTTGTTATTTCTTTGTCAGCTTGAATGTATCCTAAGTCAATTTTTTGGTCATCAGGTTTCAATTTTCCATGCAATATTGTAGTCATTTCCCTTATTTCCATTTTCAATGATAAGTACATTGTTTTCATCATTTCCTTAAGTTCCTGCACCTTTTTGTTCTTTCTAGGTTAATATTATTACAATTGGAATATTCTTATTTGCACTCTTGGAATTTATATAATGATAAGTTTTAGAAATATGAATAAGTTTAATAATTAGAGGAGAACAGCTAGAATATCTTTAAATTTAATCAGAGAAATTGTAATAATTGGAATATTTTTAATTGCATATCTAGAACCTAATCAAAGAAGGAAAAAAGTTGAAATGATATTGTATTATGAATTAATTAGATTGTGTTGAAAGTGGAAATGATTAAGTTGTTGTTTGAAAAGGTATAAATACATATGTTTGATAAAATAATTGAAAATTAGAGAAGATTCAAGAAAATATATGATGAAAGTTATTTGGTTTATTATTATATAAAGAGAAAAGATGGTTATATAACTAACTGATTTTTATTAAGATGTTGGATTGTATTATTTACAACAAGATTTAAGGAAATCAGAGGTGGCTCGGGAGTTCATGGCTTCCATGATGGCCATGGACCTGACCCAGGTAGTTCAAGGCCCCACCCACTTGAGGAATCACACTCTGGACTTGATTTTTGTCTCGGATCAGTGGCTGAATGATCTAAGAATAGGGGATCTAGACATCAAGCCCTTGTCATGGTCTGATCATGCTCTCCTTCACATGGACTTTCAGGTCACTTCCACCAACTGCAGGGAGACGGAACCAACCAAGTGGTTCCGTCCCAGGCGCCTGATGGACCCCAAGAGGTTGCTGACGGAGCTTGGGCCATTTTCTGAGACTCTGGCTCATGACTCGACTGAGGACCTGGTAGTGGCCTGGGACAGGGCAGCTACTGGGGCCTTGGACTGCGTCGTGCCTTTGCGGCCTCTGACCCGATGCTGATCTCAACTAGCTACTTGGTTTTCTGAGGAGCTGAGAGAGATGAAATGTCGGAAAAGACACCTGGAGAGTGATTGGAGGACAAGCCGATCTGAATCTGACCGAACACAGGTGAGATCTTACATTAAGACCTACCTAGTGGCGATAAAAGCAGCAAAGTCTAGCTACTTCTCCGCTCTTATTGCATCTGCAGAGAACCACCCAGTCATACTGTTTAGGGTGACTCGCTCCCTACTTCAGGTGGGGGTGCATGAAGACCCCTTACAGGGTCGAGCTGAGGATTTTGTGCAATTCCTGCATGATAAAGTCGCTCAGATTCGGGAAGGCCTGGACTCCGATTGGGTAGATCCAGGGGAGGAGACGGGGGTAGGTCCTGAGAGTGTTATCTGGGAAGAGTTTGACTCGGTGGCTCCTGAAGATGTGGACAGGATTCTGGGCAAGCTTAGCGCTGCCACGTTTATTGGACCCGTGTCCCTCCTGGTTGGTACTGGCCTCCTGGGAGGTTACACAAGGCTGGCTCCAGGGGATTATAAATGCTTCTCTGAGTGAGGGTGTCTTTCCCACCACCTTGAAAGAGGCGGTTGTGAAGCCCCTCCTCGAGAAGCCTTCCCTGGACCCGGCTATATTATCAAATTATCATCCAGTCTCCAATCTTCACTTCGTTGCGAAGGTTGTTGAGAGTGTGGTGGCACGACAGCTACCCTGATACCTGGATGAAGCTGTCTATCTGGATCTGTACCAGAGGGTGTTCCTCTGTCCTGGTCCTATTAGATCTCTCAGCGGCTTTTGATACCATCAACCATGGTATCTTACTGCACCGGCTGGACAGGTTAGGAATAGGGGGCACGGTGCTTCGGTGGTTCTCCTCCTTCCTCTCTGACCATTCGCAGTTTGTGTTGGCTGGGGGGCAGAGGTCGACCTCGGGGCACCTTATTTGTGGGGTGCCACAAGGGTCAGTCCTCTCACCCCTTCTGTCCAACATTTATGTAAAACCGCTAGGTGAGATCATCCGTGGTTTTGGGGTGAGTGTTCATCAGTATGCTGATGACATACAGCTATACATCTCCACCCCGGACCACCCCAATGATGCCCTTACTGTGATGTCCCGTTGCCTGGAGGCCGTGCGGATCTGGATGGGAGAAACAAGCTCAGACTCAACCCCTCCAAGACCGAGTGGCTGTGGCTTCCAGCGTCCCAGTATAGTCAGCTGGTACCATCACTGACAATTGGGGATGAGACCTTACTTCCCACAGAGAGGGCTCATAACTTGGGTGTCCTCCTGGATTCATGGCTATCTTTAGAAGAGCACATGATGGCTGTGGCCAGGGTGGCCTTTTATCAGGTTCGCCTGATCCACCAGTTGCGTTCCTTTCTGGATCAGGACACCTTGCGCACAGTCACTCATGCCCTAGTCACCTCCCGTATGGACTCCTGTAATGCTTTCTACATGGGGCTCCCTTTGAAGAGCACCCGGAGGCTCCAGCTGGTCCAGAATGTAGCCGCGCGGGTGATTATGGGCGCAACTCATTGCGCCCATGTAACACCTCTCCTGCGTGAGCTGCACTGGCTCCCGGTGGTCTTCTGGGTGCGATTCAAGGTGTTAGTCATCACCTTTAAAGCACTCCATGGCTTAGGACCTGGGTACCTACGAGACCGTCTTCTGCCACCAATAGCCTCCCATCGACCAGTTCATTCTCACAGGGAGGGACTACTCAGGGTACCGTCAGTCAAATTATGCCGAGTGGCAACTCCCGGGGGAGGGCCTTCTCTATGAGGGCTCCATCCCTTTGGAATGAACTGCCCCCGGAGATACGGAACATCCCTGATCTCCGTGCTTTCCGCCATGCCTTCAAGACTCTGATGTTCCAACAGGCGGGGCTAAACATATGAACATGTGAATAATTTTTTAAAATGTTATCTAATTCTGGGTTTTATTTAATTGACCAAATTAAGTAATAATTTTAATTAGCAATTTTATGATGTTTGTATGTCTATATTCTTCTTGGTTGTACCAGCCTTGAGTCCTACGGGAGAAAGGCAGTATAGAAATATAATTAATAAATAAATAAAACAAATAAATATATGGTATAAAACAATTGGGTTTATTATTCTTATACGAAACGAATGATTGTAACACTACATAATTAATTGATTTGTATTAACATGTTGGATATTGAAATAGCTGACAAACATTAATGATTATATTAAGGGAATATAAGGAAATACTAGGAATTATGTAAGATTTTAAATTTGAGGGATTTAATATGAAGGGAAAAACTGAATTTGGCTAAGATTAGACGTTAGGATGAAGGGTAATATTGTTTTTTTAAAAAATAGAGAGAATAAATATTATGGCAAAAAGGGAATATATAAATTGTAAATTTAGTTGAAATGACTACAAGCCACTTATATTTGTGAACTAGCCAATATTCTGTTCAGAAAAAATACAATATATGTTTGTTTGTGTGTTTGTGTAAAAAAAAAAAAGAAATTGTGGGCGTTCCGTCACTGAAGGTTTGTAAGAAGACACTAGACAGTCACTTATCTAAAATGGTATAGGTTCTCCTGCTTGAGCAGGGGGTTGGACTAGAAGACCTCCAAGGTTCCATTCCATTCCATTCCGTTCCATTCCGTTCCATTCCATTCCATTCCATTCCATTCCATTCCATTCTATTCTAGTGCATATACTTTTTCTTAAAAACAACAACAATCCCCAAAACAAGCAAATAAAAAGATGGAAAGAATACTTCTCTGATTCAAAAACATGTTGGCGCCTAAAATGGAAATTTCCAGTCTCTGGAAAGTAAAATATTAATTATGATTTAAATTGTTAACTTTTATTTGTCTGTTTGATCCACTGCTTGGGCATGGCTACTTCTCCTGTCTTAAGACCAGTTATGGTTTATTTGTATGTTTTTTTCAGGAAAGAGTTATGTTGTATAGAGAGAATTTTCCTGGAAAAACAAATGCTTCTTCACTGTTCCAAGAGCAGGGTGAACCAGGACATGCATATCAAGGAGACAGTGAGGCTCCATTCCTGTCCATTTTTCATCCAGTGGGAATAGGAGGTGCTGAAGTCTTTGCAGTTACAATAAATTCTGGAATGAAATCATGGTAGGAAAGATTCCTCCCCCCACACTTTTCTCCTCATTCCATTGGGATGATGATATTGAAGCTTTCTAACTTTTCTTAATTAAATTTTGAAGACAAGCCAAATAAAAACATTTGGGAGTGGTTAGGAACTCTGGCCAAAATAGGGGATTAGTTGAAGAGGAAAGAAACACATCTGCAGTGAAAAGAAGCAGAGTTCATGGACAGCAGTGAGTGGGGAGGATTGTGTCCCAAAAACAGAGGATGATTTTTGTAGGAGATGATCAGATACAATTAACAACGAAAATCAGAAAATAAATGGATAGGAGAGAAGAATGGAAAGGAATGTAGTGTTATCTTCAACTCAAATTATTTGGTTTTCAGATAGAACAGTTGAGCAGCTGAGAAGGGAGATTAAGGAAACTTCAGTTGCTGTTGTACATCAGTGAGTGAAAGGGAAGGATATGTAAGATGTACATAAGGAACTTCCATTTATTTTCTTTCTTTCTAATTTTGCAGGGATGGTGGCCTGTGGAACTCAGATGTTGCTGTGCCTCCTAACTATTGTTCTCCTGCCATCTGGTGAGTAATGTAACACTGCCAAAGTACAACACTTCTTCTGTTCCACCTTAATTTGTGTTAGCCAATGGTATATTTTTTTAAAAAATTGGACTACTTCCAGAGGCAGGATTTGTAGCATTACTAAACTACAGAGCAACTGTCTTTCCTTTTCTCTTTAGTGTAGTTTCTATGGTAGAAAAAAGATTGGAAAATCTATGTGGACTATGATATGATCTCTCCATTTCCCTGCACAAAATGTGAAGGAGGCAAAATGTTTACACAGCCTGATCCTTACCTGCAAGAGCCCCAATCTTTCTTAGATAAACTTGTGAGCTTATATAGTGTGTGTTCTTACCAAATCAGAGAAGCCACCCTACACCTCAGTATATTGTGCAAATGAATTATCAGTTACCATTTATTTTGTTACATACTGAAAAGAAACAGTCAGCGGTTATTCAGATTTCAAGAAAAAAGCTCTCTCTGTTATTTGCATCTTACAAGTGATATACATTAACTTCTCCCAACAGATTCTGTAGGGAAAAAGAATCTAGTGGGCACTAAGTTGGGGTCCTGAACTTGTATCTTTAAATTATAACTGAGGCTGAGTTCACAAGTTAAGTTTGTCATAATGTGCCTTGTTCAATTTGGCTTAGTACTTTGTGTGAGCCATGATATTGTGATTTATAAAACATGCCTAATGCATTAACAAGCTTGTTATCCCAATGGTAGGTTGTTCAAGAAATCATGGTAAATAAGCCAAGGTTTAATATAATGTGTACCTCCTCTTTGTGTTGCCTCTATTGCTTCACTCATGCTGTGTGGTCTCAGATATTAATATGATTAAATTCATAGACCTACTTTAAATTAATTGTATATGAGTTTTCAGTATAATATTTATTTTAAGAATTTTTTTTCTAAGGAATCATTGGGACCTGTTCTATGGGATGGCTGGAAATTTCAAACAGAAAATGCTTAGATTTATCACTCAGTAACAACTCCAATTATTCATGCAAGGACATAGGATGATTAAACTGATATAAAACAGTATATAGCTGTGGTTTTTGTTTGCCAATTCCTGAATTCTCAAGCAGAATTCTGCTTTATAATTTTACCCTATACAGGGTAAGTAGTGCCTACACATGCATTTTCTGAGAAGTAATAGTTTCCAGAATAACTTTGCGGAATCCTTTTTTTTTTTTTTTTGGAGCTGAGAGTTCCTTGGTGTTTTTAATAAATGGTGGCGAAGTGGACTAATTCACTGTTATTAAGATCAGCTGCTTGCAATTACTGCAAATTCAAATCCCACCAGGCTCAAGGTTGACTCAGCCTTCCATCCTTTCTAAGGTAGGTGAAATGAGGACCGAGATTGTGGGGGCAATAAGCTGACTTTGTATAAATATACAAAAGTGTGAAGGCTATTGCTTAATGCCTTGTAAACTGAGTCTCCGGAGAAGGGCTGTATATAAATCAAATTTTAAAAATAAAATTAAAAAAATGTTTATTTTTAAAAGAGTAGATGATGACATTTGAGCTGGTAAAAAAGCACACTGGTAGATAGTCCAAATAAATTTTAGCACCCCAGAAGCTACAAGCCTGCTTCTGAACATTTCCAAATATGAACATTTCAAATTGCCTCTACCTCTGCTTCTATTCAATATTAATTTAGCTACTAGAATATTATGGGTTGAATTACCTAACACAAAATTGTTGCACAATTCAAAATTTGCTTTTTCTTCAGATATGGGGAGTTTTAATGTTTGGCAACCATTACTGAGATAAGGAGAAGAGAGTTAGCTGTGATATTTTACTCTGCAGTAATGCTAATTTTGATTAGAGAAATTTACTCTCATAAGTATATGGCCATCAAACATTTATTAACAAGAAAATTATGTCTTTTGCTATCATTATATAACATTATATATTGTGGTCAAAGAGTAGCAAAGAGCATCTTCCCACTATTCTTTTCCCCTCATAAAATGAGCAAACTCATCTTTCTGTTCGCAGATATTTTAATGTAAAGAAAAAAATAAATTATAAGATCCAGTCCAGTCATCTATGTCATATCTAGCTTTAACTATGATATTTTCGGGGTATCTTGGAATAGATGTTGTTCCTTGCAGCTCCCTGATCCAAATCCTACAGTTTACCATGAAAGTTAAACTAAACAAAATGAAAACCAATAATGGGATTACAATGGCTAAAATAATACTTCTTTAGCAGCCTGAAAATGTAGTTCCATAACCCAAAAAGTAGGACAAAGAAAGCATGGCTTTTTTGTAACAATTATTTTATGTTCATGTATACAAATAAGAAATAACTTTTTTTCTTTCTATTTAGAGTGGCTTTTGCTGGGAGTTGTTGCTCAAACAACAGCAGGTACATTTTGATTGGTTTTGTACTAATGCTTAAATTGATGTGTGACTGTATGGAAATTCTGACCTAATTTCATACATAATATTAACCTCTTTGATATAAGGTAGATAATTTGATATAGTGGCTAAGGCATCAAGCTAGAAATCCAGAGATTAGGAATGCTGAAGGCACAAATCCAGCTGGGTGATCTTAGGTCAGTCACCTTTTCCCAGCCCCAGGAAGGAGGCAATGACAAGCCATTTCTGAAAAACATTGCCAAGAAAACTTCAGGCACTAATCTAGGCAATCACCAGGAATCAAGACTGCCTCAAACACACACACACACACACACACACGTGATTCAAATAACTGAATCCTTTATTCTGAAGAATTATGGGTTTGGCTTCAATGTAAATCCATAGATTTGTTCCGAGCTATGAGTTGAAAATAGGGGAAGCTACTCTATATTCTCTTGTTCTAGCTGCTCTGTTTCCTACAATTCATACAATTGGAGGGCTGAACTGAAGTTGGTCAAACTGTTAAAGATGAAAGCTTTTCCCTGTCAATGGAATTTTTGGCTGAAAATTGCTACTAAATTTCTGGTTTCAATCAGGTTTAGCTGGAGGATGATCTAGGTTTCATAATTAATTTCTTAATCCACTTTATCCTCTTGTAACTGCACCGTGTATCTTAATGATTCAAGTGATTAAAAGCTTTGTTCTCTTTTTCATTTTTTTAAATTGTTATTCACAAATTGTGGTTAAGGTGACTCATTTTTTTCAACAGCCTGCCCCAGGCATATTTGCAATACAAATCTTTACATTAGTTATATATGTGTGTGTGTGTGTGTGTGTGTTTTCTGAGGTTTTCGCAGGTGTTTGTATGTAGGTCTTTGGTTATTCGGGTTTTCTCCCACGTAAAATTGGAAGTGTCTTGGCAATGTTTCGACGAAGTCTCATTTGTCATCTTCAGGCTGGTGTTCTCGGCTTCATGCTTCTAGGAGCACAAAGCCGAAGACACCAGCCTGAAGATGACGAATGAGACTTCGTCGAAACGTCGCCAAGACACTTCCAATTTTACATGGGAGAAAACCCGAATAACCAAAGACCTACATACAAACACCCGCGAAAACCTCAGAAAACAAATATATATATATATATAACTATATATAAAGGGTAGAGTATATATAGACCCTACAAAGGCTTGGATATATAGACCATACATGGCTTGGAGAAGATATCAATTCCTCTCTTGCTCCACTCCTTTTTTCTTTTCATTCATTCCTTTCCTGCTGTCTTTATTTATTCTATTTTTCTCAGTCAGACCAGGAGTCACTTGCAATACAAAAGCATGAATATTCTAAATGTATTTCAGAATAAAAAAAGTAGAGCTTTCCTAAGGGCAATAAAATGAGAATGGGAATAGGATTTCACCAGCACATCTGATTTACCTCTAAATATGCTAACATGCTAGTTGATGTGCATTGCTGTCATTGCTGCATTATTGCATACAGTGCAACAGATTACTCCAAGCCCATTGCCTCTTGTTTCAGGGCCTCTGGAATCACCCACAAATCCAGACAATGATTTAGGTGAGTTCTTTCTACTTTTTCTACATCTATGGTAAGCATCAGGGCTGACTCATACACTGCATTTATAACATGTATGGCTTTCAAAGTACGCAGTTTAACAGAATTTTAGAATAACAGAGTTGGAAGGGACCTTGAAAATCTTCTAGTCCAACTCCCTGCACATGCAGGAGATCCTATACCATTCTAGGAGATCCTATACGAGCCACCATTCCAGATAAGTGGCTTGTCAGTCTCTTCTTAAAAGTGATGAAGACTCAGTTTAATGAAGTTTTGATCTCTCATGGCCAGAATCATCAGCTCAACTTACAAATGAGAAGTGCTGGAGAGGCAGTGTTGTGCATCAAATAGCACAATTCTGACTAATCTCTTTCCTAGGTCTGTCATTTGTTCACCAGGATACTTTTAAAAAAATCTTACCTATAATCAGGTTAAAAATAGTTGACAGTTTGTGAAGAGAGGTTACTCAGTGTGATGCTCCCAGTGTACAATGCAACTGCCCACTTCCCAGATACCTCTTATTTGTTGCACTATTTTAAAATATGGCCGAACTCTCCTTCCTGGGACAGCCTGTTATAGATGACACATGTGCAGAAGGGTTGAGCAATGCTTTGCACTGCTTCATCATTAATCCCACTCCCACCCCCATTGTGCCTGCCAACCGCCAGTGTCCTAATTCCCTGACAAGCTCAGCGAGATGACTTATGGTGCAATGAATGGCCACCTCCACACACCTGCTTTGCTATACTGTTCTGTCCATACTGCTTAACATGCAACTTTCTAATAACTGTGATTGATAGTTCCCTCAGATGAAATTCCAGTTCTGCCCAATTGACAACATTCTGGTTACTCCATGTATTGCATTTTTTTTTTACCACAGAAACAACTTTAAGGTCTGAGTATTTCTTGCTGCCAGCTAGTTGCCATCCAAATTGTAGCCACTATGCAGCTGCTGAAGAGCTAAAGTTTGAGAAAGGGGGATTAATTGTGAAGGTCTTAGCAGGAGCTGTAAACCCTAAAAACATCAGGTCAGGTCTGAGGAATTGGGATGAGGCTTCCCTAAGAAGGCAGGCTATAGGAATGTGATAGCAAATCTTTTGAGTTCAGTGTGTCAAAAATTCAGAAAATTCCAACTTGACTCTGCTGGCATGTCACCCAGATCCCTCCCTTCACCTCCATCTAGGCCAACCTGAAAAATGATACTTGGCTGTGCTGAAGTGCCTGAAGAGGGGGCTCAAGCCTTAATTTCAGCACTAGTGCCGCAGCTGAAACCCTCCCCAAAAAGACTACCTCATACTGTTCCCAAGAGAAGTGATTCTTGGGGAATGGAATGATTGCCTGCAGTCCAGTGCTCTCAAGGATCTGCCATGTACTGCTTATCTTCAGATCATGTCCTTTTCTGTTGACGGGCCTCTGTGGCCTATCCTAGGCTGCTATTGGTGGCATGAAACCTTTATTGAAGTGGCTTTAGAGAATGCTCTTCTGTGACCTCTGCAGCCTCTGGAAACAAGGCAAAAGCATGCCCCATTCTTGCGTAATTTTGGGAGGCTCTCAAGACTGCTCCACAGCACATCCATTCTTTTGAGGTCTCTACAGCCTCAGAAAATCACATAAGAATGCTTTTAAGAATAGTTGTTGTTGGGTGTTAGTGAACACTGGTGTGTCATCCAAAATGTTGTGGCATGGTATCTTTGACATGTTTGTTATAGGTTTGTCATCACTACTATAGGACCACAAAAACTAAATACTTTTAATTCTACATTTGTTAAGCCCAGCACATGCAGCACACACAGGGTCAATTCCAAAATCTAAAGGTTAGCGAGTTGACCAATCTATATAAAAAAGAATATAGAAGTGCCTGCTCTCCCCTGCAGCCAAAAGAGGCCAGATTGAAGAGGTTATCCTATGGGAATTCAGCAGAACCAAGTGAAGCCACAAAATTGTCAGCACCAAAGTGACACTCTTAACGCACAAAATATCACTTCCAGTGTGTAGCACCTTAAGCTGCCCTTGCACTGCCTCAGCTGTGGGTAGACATTGAGATATATGTGGTTGCATGCTCAGGAAATTATTAAAAGGCCATTCGTGTGTCTGGGCAAAAATACTGTGTAGGTTTCTCAGAAAGATAGTCAGGCAAAAGCTGAAGCTTCCCTCACTTTGTCACACTGCCACTCCATGGCATCTATCACTTTTAGTTAATCAGAACCTGAAACAAATTTTAACAAATACAGTAGTTAAACCTGCTGACCAGGCCATCTGTCAACTCTCACTTCCCCTCCGTCCAGCCCCAGTATATAATAAGGAAGAATAATTGTAGGATGCTTTCCTGCTGCCTGGTGTCATCTAGTGGGAGAAGAGGAACAAAGCTAGGGGAACCCTTCAATTCTCATTTAAGTTATGAATTTGGACTTTGAACATGAAACATTATTCCACATTTAAAATTTAAATTAAACACATTAATGTAGAATGTGTTATCTCTATAGTATACAAATATACATTGAATATTCTGTGAAATCACCTTAAAATATAATATATAGCACAGCTGTTGCATTGATTTCTCATGCAAGCAAGATTCTAGATTTAACTGTCTAGTCTTCCTCAAACTGTGGTCCATTCCTGGTGATATTATGGATGCATCCACCTGGTTCACTGAGCTGACAGTTATTGAAGTGAATAGCATTTTATATCAATATGAATTTAATGTAATTTTAATTTTAATTAATTTTACTTAATTAATTTAAGTTAATTTAATTATTTTACTTACTTTAATTAATTAATTAAATTAATTATAACTTTAATTACTTTTACTTAATTTTACTTAATTTTAATTTTACTTAATTTTAATAATTAATTTTATATAATTAATAATTAAATATAATTTTAATAATAACATTAAAATATAATATATAGACATGTCAGTTGCCTTCTAGATTTAACTGTATTTTCCATGAATCCCAGTCAAGGTTAACCAGTTGCAAAATATCCTCAGCAGTTTGTGCTGTTAAGTATTCATTGTATGTTGTTTGGACTGATTGATAAATAACATTGTGATTCTTATTATTCAATTATAAACTGAATAATCAATAAATATTTAAATATTTGACAGGATTATTTCAGTTTTGGCATTTGTTTTAATGCATTTGATTTATTTGCTCTACAAAAAGGTCTCCTTCAAAATGAGGTCCATTCCTGGTGTTATTATGGATGCATCCACGAAATACTGAGCTGACAGTATTTGAAGTAAATAGCATTTTATATCAATATGAATTTAATGTTATAATTTTCCCTTTTTTGTTCCAGTTGATAGTGGTCCAATAACATCTCCTGGTAAGTTTAGTTTTATCACTTCTTCCTTGGTACCCCATCAAAGTCATATGATTTCCCTTCTAAAGCTGAAATTTAACAACCAAGGGCTTGCCTTTGATGTTTTTGATATTTTTGACAATTGCATCTTCTTGGAGGCTTTGGAAAATTCAATGAATTAAAAAAAACTCTGGGAGTTTAGAAGACAAGAAAATCTCCCCCCTCCCTCCCCCCCTCTTTCTCCTATATCTATCTATCATCTGTCTGTCTGTCTGCTTCTGTTTGCCTGCCTGCCTACCTGCCTGTCTATGTCTTATGGCCACTCATCTCAACAAGTAACTCTGGGCAGCTTCTTGAACAAAAACAGCTTGCGGCAATTCAAATAATTATTCTATAATTTAACAGGGTATGTTTAATTCATCTACCTTTTTTAAAGGAAACACATCATTTACTAGTTATGCTTATAACATTTTTGTTACATAAAATTGTTGTTACATAAAAATACGTTCAGCATGTTTGGCTGCCTAAGAATGGTTAAGAATGGCAACAATATCCCTGTAGGATCAATTTGGGGTGATCGGAGTGAAATTTTATTTTAACTCTCACTAAAATCAGTTTGGAACAAAATTTGCCACTTCTTTCCAAATACATCATTACTGACAGGAAGGGCTTCTAGCAGGGGATGTGATATACCTAAGAAGGACCAGGAGGAATATGTTTGGAAAACATCTGGCTTATCCGAAGGGCTTTAAACTAAAACTGGACAGGGAAGGAGACCAATTTATATGAGCAAACCCAAAGAATAAATCTCTCTACAGCAAATCAGACAACGTGGAAGGGAGGAAAAGAACAGACAAAGAAGGAAAGGGTGAGAGGCAGGAAACAAACACATGGTTCAGTATAATAAGGTCTCCTGCCAGGGGTGGGTTCTACTTACCTTTACTACTGGTTCGCAACGGGAGTGCACACGCTTCTACACATGCGCAGAAGCTTCTGCGCATGCGCAGATTGTCAATTATGATGTCTGGGCAGGTGGGCAGAGCCTTCCGCCGCTTGTACTACCGGTTCTAAAGAACCAGACAGAACTAGGAGCAACCAGGAGCCCTGGTGGCGCAGCAGACTAAAGCACTATTATTAACATCAAGCTGCCTGCAATTACTGCAAGTTCAAATCTCACCAGGCTCAAGGTTGACTCAGCCTTCCATCCTTTCTAAGGTAGGTAAAATGAGGACTCAGATTGTGGGGGCAATAAGCTGACTTTGTATAAATATACAAAAGTATGAAGGCTATTGCTTAATGCATTGTAAGCCGCCCTGAGTCTCCAGAGAAGGGCGGCATATAAATCAAATTAAAAAACAAAAAACAAAAAAAACCACCACTGTCTCCTGCCCTGGGCATGGGGTTGGACTAGAACAGGGATCCCCAACCCCTAGTCTGTGGACCGCTATCAGTCCATGGCCTGTTGGGAACCAGGCTGCACAAGTTGTGAGTGAGTGTGTGAAGTTTCATTTGTGTATGCCCAGGATCTAGACTGCACACACGAAACCATCCCACTGACCCCTGCCACTGGTCTATGGAGCCAGAAGGGTTGGCAACCACTGGAGTAGAAGACCTACTCCAAGGTCTTTTCCAGCCTTATGATTCTATGAACCCAGGGAGATATTAGGAAGGATACCATAGAACAGGGCTGTTAAACTCCTGGCCTATGGACTGAATGTGTCACATGCTGGCCATGCCCACACCCAGTTTAATGAAGGGGGGAAAAGTCACATGACACCGCTGTGACCACGTGAGTTTGACACCCCTACCACTGAGGGAAATTCTAGAGCAGGGGTCCCCAATCCCTAGTTTATGGACCATCATTGGTCCTTGGCATGCCAGCAACTGGACCGCACAAACAAGAAAAGCCCCATCCATGAGATGCAGGTAACACATGAACCAAACCCCTCCGGTCTGCAGAAAACCCTCTTTCCACAGAAGTGATCTCTTGTGCTCAAAAGTTTGGGGGTTGTTCTTCTAGAGGGAAAAACAGTTCAGGATGCAGGGAAAACACTGAAAAATGAGATAGTAAAAATAAAAAAAATAAAAAAGCCATAGACAAAACCAGCATGATTGCACCCACAGCTCACTGATAAACTGAGGAACCAATAGGACCGAGAGTAAGGGACACATAACTACAGTAAAATACTAGCAAATAGTTCAAAACTACAGGGATGAAATCAGAAAACCTAAGGCCTAGCATGAACTAAGAATTGCAACAAATGCCAAAAATATCAAAAAGGTTTTTTTTCAATATGTAAAAAACAGGAAGAAAGTCAAGGAAATGATCTGTTCGCTAATGGCAGAAGATGAGAAGAAGGTAACAGGCAACAAAGAGAAAGCAGAACTGCTTAATACCTTATTTGCCTCTGTCTTCATGCAAAAAGAAAAACAAATCCCCAAGGGAGACAGAATAGGAATACAGATCTAAATACTGTAGGTAAGGAATTGGTAAGGGAACACTTATCCACATTGGATGAGTTCAAATCGTTGGGAGCAATGGTTTATATCTCAGGCAGTGGTGGGATTCAATTTTTTTAACACCCGGTTCAGTGGGCGTGGCTTAGTTGGGGTGTGGATTGGTGGTCATGTGACTGGGTGGGCGTAGCTAGCTGGTCATGTGACTGGGTGGGCGTGGCTATGTGCATAGAGACTTCTCAGAGGGCTGAAAAAAGTCATTTCTGACTGGTCCTCGCACTTTTGACAGGTCCTCACACTTATGACCATCCTCACATTTATGCCCGTTGCAGCATTCTTAACAACCATGTCACTCATTTCACAACTACTTCTCTTCACCATGGTGACAAGATAGGGCGCAAAACGTAAAACGTGAGGACAGTCGTAAGTGCGAGAACCAGTTAAAAGTGTGAGGGCCAGTCAAAAATAACTTTTTCAGGCCTCTGAGTAGTCCCAATGCACATATCTGGATCTGTTCCAGTCGGGTTACAGGCCTGGGTACAGCACGGAAATGGCATTGGTCGCATTGGTAGATGATCTCTGGAGGGCTTGGGACAGAGGTTGCTCCTCTGTCCTGGTCCTATTAGATCTCTCAGCGGCTTTTGATACCATTGACCATGGTATCATGCTGCATTGGTTGGAAGAGTTGGGGGTGGGAGGCACCGTGTTATGGTGGTTCTCCTCCTTTCTCTCCAACCGGTCTCAGACTGTGTTGGCAGGGGGGCAGAGGTTGACCCCGAAGCACCTCATTTGTGGGGTACCACAAGGGTCGGTCCTCTCGCCCCTCCTGTTCAACATTTATGTAAAGCCGCTGGGTGAGATCATCCGTGGTTTCGGGGTGAAGTATCATCAGTATGCTGATGATACGCAGTTGTACATCTCCACCCCGAACAACCCCAACAATGCCCTTGAAGTGATGTCCCGGTGCCTGGAGGCCGTACAGATCTGGATGGGGGGTAACAGGCTCAGACTCAACCCGTCCAAGACCGAGTGGCTGTGGTTTCCGACCTCCCGATATAGTCAGTTGGTGCCATCGCTGACTATTGGGGCGAATCATTGGCCCCCACGGAGAGGGCTCGCAACTTGGGTGTCCTCCTGGATTCACGGCTGTCTTTAGAAGAGCATATGACAGCCGTGACCAGGGGGGATTTTCTATCAGGTTTGCCTGATTCGCCAGTTGCGTCCCTTTCTGGATCGGGACTCCTTACACACTGTCACTCATGCCCTCGTCACTTCCCGTCTGGACTACTATAATGCTTTCTACATGGGGCTCCCCTTGAGGAGCACTCAGAGGCTCCAACTGGCGCAGAGTGTGGCCGCGCAGGTGGTTACAGGAGCGACATGGCGTTCCCGTCATGGCGTTCCTCTCCTGCATGAGCTGCACTGGCTCCCAGTGGTCTTCCGGGTGCGCTTCAAGGTTTTGGTTACCACCTTTAGAGCGCTCCATGGCTTAGGACCTGGTTAGTTACGAGACCGCCTGCTGCCACCAGTGGCCTCCCACCGGCCGGTTCGCTCTCACAGAGAGGGTCTCCTCAGGGTGCCGTCAGCCAAACAATGTCGGCTGGCGACCCCCAAGGGGAGAGCCTTCTCTGTGGGGGCACCTACTATCTGGAATGAGCTTCCCCCGGAGATACAAAGAATGTAATGATTTACGGGAGGAATTTGGATTGCAGGATATATGGAGGTTGAGAAATCCCAATAAAAATCAATATACTTACTTCTCTCCTAGACACCATTCGTGGACCTGAATAGATATGATATGGATGTCTCTTGAGTTGAGGGGGTTGGTCTCGGAAGTGGAAATAGGGCCCAATCAGTGGGCAGACCATAACCCGCTAATGGTAACTTGGAAGATCCCACATTGTAGGAAGGGTAAATGGAGAATGAATATAGGTATTTTGAGAGATGAAGAATTTATGAGTAAATTTAGGAAGGAGTTACATCTTTTTTTTCAGGAAAATAAGAAAGAGGACACTTCAATACAATATACAATATACAATACATGGGATACGGCTAAGGCAGTGATGCGGGGATGGTTAATCAAATATATGATTGATAAACGTAGGGCAGGTAAGAAACACCGAGACAACTTCTTGAATAAACTACAATGGGTAGAAGAAAGGATGCAAAATGGTTCAACCCAGACAACATTGATAGAGGAAAGGGATTTCTGGCAACACCAGATTAAATTATTAGATCAAGAGGAATTAGCAAATAAAATAAAGTGGACTAAACAAAATTTTTTTGAAAGGGCGAACAGAACAGGAAGATGGCTGGCTTACCGGCTTAGGAAGGAGCAGGAACAACGGAGAATAGAAGGGTTGAAAGATGTAATTGGGAATCTTCATTGTACTAAGGAAGGCAAGAGAATGGTAGCCCAGGATTTTTTCATACAGCTTTATCAGAAAGGGGAGGAAAATATTTGTGAAATTCGGAAATATTTGGGAAAGACAGACTTGCCTAAAGTCTCGGAAACAATGAAGGATATTCTTAATGCGGAATTTACGACGGAGGAAGTAGAAAGAGTTATGAAAGCACAGGCGAATGGTAAAACCCCGGGTAGAGATGGCCTTCCAGTTGAACTATACAAAGCAGTGTTTGACGTTGCAGGGAAACACATGACGGATTTATTCAATGCAGTTATGAAAGGGGCTCAGGTTCCAGTATCTTGGACTGAGGCTTATATTTCTATTATTCCAAAAGAAGGAACTGACCTATCCCTTATTAAGAATTACAGGCCTATATCATTACTAAATTCCGATTATAAGATATTTGTGGGGGTCCTTGCAGCCAGACTTAGTTGTTTCCTTAATCAATTCATTCACTCAGACCAAAACGGCTTCCTTCCTAATAGATATTTACGAGATAACCTTAGAATTATTATGAATACATTAGAATTTTTTGAAAATCGCCCGGATAAACAATTAGCTTTAATTTTTGTTGACGCCCAAAAGGCCTTTGACAGAATCAGTTGGGAATTTATGATTTCTCAACTGGAATATATGGAGTTTGGTGGGAATTTTATTCGGGCAATTCGAGCTATCTATCGGGAGCAGACTGCAAGAGTTCTCATAGATGGAGAGGAAACAGAGAGGATTCAAATTTGTAGAGGTACAAGACAGGGATGCCCCCTTTCCCCATTGTTATTTGTTTTGACTTTAGAACCCCTGCTTAGAGAAGTGAGAGGAAATACGGAAATAAAAGGAATGAAGATTAGGCAGGAGGAAGTTAAAGTCCAGGCTTATGCAGATGACCTTGTATTTATTTTGGATCAACCACTGGACTCGGGCCTGAAATTATTACACTTGATTAGAGAATATGGGAAGGTAGCGGGATTATTGATGAATGAAGAAAAAACTAAGATCCTAGCGAAAAATATGACTCAGATGCAAAGGCAACAGTTGGAGCAGTTAATGGGTTTAAGAATCACAAATAAAATTAAGTATCTGGGTATATGGTTGACTGCCAGATGCTCCTCCATAAAGGAGAATAACTATCTTCCTCTTTACAACCAGATGCTCAGAGATCTAGAAAGATGGAAAAATCTCCAGCTATCAATTTTGGGAAGGGTGGCAACTATTAAGATATGTGTGTTACCCAAATGGCTATTTTTATTCCAAACAGCCCCAGTAAGGTTAAATAAAGAGTTTTTTACAAATTTAGATAGGAATATTTCCAAGTTTATTTGGCAGGGAAAGAAACCGCGGATTAGACTTAAAATGTTACAAGAAGCTAAAAATAGAGGAGGACTGGGACTCCCAAATTGGGAGCTCTATTACCAAGCAGCGAATTTGATTTGGGTGAAAGAATGGATGATCCTACAAAAGAGACGACTTTTGACATTTGAGGGAGCCGGTCTTCAACATGGCTGGCACTATTTTTTATGGCTGGGAGCGTCCAGCCGCCCCAGACACTTTGATGATCACTATTTACATAGGACTCTTGGGTACACTTGGGAAAAGATTAGAAGAAGAGTATATTCAAAAGTTCCATGTTGGATTTCAGCACAGGAAGCTCAGATTTACCCGACATTATATAAAGGGGGGGAAACTTTGACGTATGAAGGTTTTTTGGATGTTCAGGGTAATCCAAAGTCACGAGAATTATTAACTCTTCAAGGATATAAGATAGACTGGTGGTCTTACTCCCAAGTGCACTCCAGGTACAAAAAAGATTTATATAGCGAAGGAATTTACCATAAAAGACAAGAATTGGATAAGATCTTATTAGAAGGAGGGAAAGGGGTATTATCTAAATGTTACGCATATTTATTGTCTCTGCAGATAGGACAGGATGTAGTGAAGGATTGTATGATAGCGTGGGGACGAAATTTTGGCTATCCCCTTGACTTCCAGCAATGGGAACAGATTTGGTCGAAAAATATGAAATTAACCATGACATCCTCATATAAAGAAAACATATATAAAATGGTCTACCGTTGGCATCTCCCCCCCTGCGAGACTAGCTAAAATGTTCCCCGGGACATCTTCCTGCTGTTGGAAATGCGGTTACAGTAATGGAACTTATTTTCATCAATGGTGGACCTGCCCGCAGGCGGTTAAATATTGGAAAAAAATACGGCAATGGATCTTGGAAATTACACAGATCAATTTGGAATTAAGGCCCAAGATTTTCCTGTTGGGGGCAAAACCTTTGAATGTTAAATCAGGTATATGGTTCTTGTTGATTCATATTATTACTGCAGCAAGATTAGCATTTGCGCAGGAGTGGAAAAATCAATATTTACCGATGGATTTGAAAATAATATATAAAATTAATGAGTGTGCAGAATCAGATAGATTAACTAGATTGATCAATGGTAAAAAAGATTCAGAATTTTATAACAGTTGGAAATTATGGTACGATTGGGTCCAGAAAAGGTGGGATAGAACAGATATATGATGTATATATATGATGGCAAGTATGTATGTATAAAGGAATGATTTTATATTTATGGACAATGTACTTACATTACACCATGGTGGCAGGATTGTATATTTCACTTGTGTATAGATGCATAGAATATATTAATAAAAATTATATAATAATAATAAAAAAAAAGAATCCTGGACCTATGCACCTTCCGCCGCACTCTTAAGACCTTTTTATTTAACCAGGCCGGCCTGGCCTAATTCTCCTCTTTTAATAATCATGTAAATTTTAATTTGTTTTAAATTATTAGGGTTTTAAATATTAAGGCCAAATTATTTAATTGGATTTTAATTTGTTTTAAATTTTGTTTGCATGTTGTTTTACTATATGGCTGTTCACCGCCCTGAGTCCCTCGGGAGTAGGGCGGTATATAAATCAAATAAACCTCGAAACCTCGAAACCAGAGAGCTGAAAAAAGTGATTTCTGACAGGTCCTCGCACTTTTGACTGGTCATCATTTATGCCCATTGCAGCATTTTTAATTAAAATAATTAAATAAAAATACCCTGCTGGAGCAGTTGGAGGCAGTTCGAGGCGGGCATTCGGGTCGGCTGCAGGGCAAGGTGATACCTAGGTAGGCCGCTGCTGCCTAGGTGGGAGGCGGGTGCAGGCCTACAGGGCTGGCTGCAGGATGAAGCGATCGGATGGGGTAGGTCAGGGGTCTGCAACTTTAAATACTCAACCTTAAACACATGTAAACACTTAAACACAACCTTAAACCTGGGTGGGCATTGCCAACTCCATATCACTTACTCCCACCCAGTTACATGACCACCCCCAGCCATGCCTACCCAGGTTTTGTGGCTCCCAGTATTTTCTTTTAAACAGGTATCTCTGTGTGTCTCTTTCATCTCTCCCGTCTTTCTTTCTCCCCCCCTCTTTCTCTCCTTCATCTCTCTTTCTCTCCATCTCTCTCTCCCCCCTCTCTTTCTCTCCATCTCTCTTTCTCTCCATCTCTTTCTCCCCCTTTCTCTCCTTCATCTCTCTTTCTCTCCATCTTTCTCCCCCTCTCTTTCTCTCCTTCATCTCTCTTTCTCCCCATCTCTCTTTCTCTCCATCTCTCTTTCTCCTCCCCCTCTTTCTCCCCTTCATCTCTCTTTCTCTCC
>WNWU01013618.1:998472-1018864 GCA_012654045.1 Ptyas mucosa
TCTCTCTCTCCCCCCTCTTTCTCTCCTTCATCTCTCTTTCTCCCCCCCTCTTTCTCTCCATCTCTCTTTCTCCTCTTCTGCCTGGCGGCGGCGGCAGCATCACACCTACTGCCTTAGGCCTGGAGGTGGCACCTTAGGCCTGTGCCCCGCTGCGTGTGCACCTGCCAGCTGCGCCCGCAGCCGGCTCTGGTTGCTCTTACTGAGCTTCACAATGGGGCAGATGGTGCCCCTCCTCCTCCTGGAGCCTATTACGATGCGGAGCATCGACTGCAACCTGGCCAGCCAGTGTTCCCGGGTGGAGAAAAGTCACACATCTCCCCCAGCGACTGGATGGGGTAAGGTAGGCTGGTGCCACACAGGTGAAAGGTGGCCACAGGACAAGGCGCCAGCTGCTGGCTACTTGATCCAAGTGCCTTGCTAGCCATGCAGCCGCTGACCTCAGCCTATCCCCATCCAAGCATCTTGCTAGTGGCTGGTGGCCGCGTGGCTTGGATTGGGTGGCCAGTAATGCACTTGGATGGGGGTAGGCAGCGGTCGGCAGCTGAGTGGCCAGCGAGGTGCTTGGATGGGGTAGTCAGCAGCTCGCAACTGCTGGCCACCCCATCCAAGCACCTCGCTAGCCACGCGGCCACCAGCCACTAGCAAGGTCACGGCCATGGCCAGCAGCCTGGTGGGCGTAAGTTGACCACCTTTCCCAGTACTGCTTTCCCGATGGCAGCACTCGGCTGTACTTGCCTGTTCTGCTGCTGGAGCGGTCGGGTGCAGTCCGAGGTGGGCATGCAGGAACAGAGTGGGAGGCCGCAGGGGGCAAAGGTAGTAAAGCAGGCTGGGCCACGTGATCGAGGAGCCAAAGAATAACTGAAGCTATGCCTTGGTGTATCACTAAGGCAAGCTGTGCAACACTGCAAGTGAGGCCAGTAAATAGTGGTGGGCAGGGCGGGGCAAGGGGTGGGCAAGCCAGCAATTTAACAAACAGTTCAGTGTGCTGCGAGGCCAATAAATTATGAAAAAACACTGAACCCTTTGTTAAATTACCGGCTCGCCGGCCCATCACCCCACCCATCACTATTTATTGGCAATAAATAGTGGTGGGGAGGGGCTGGTGAGCCAGCAATTTAACAAATGGTTTGTGTGCTGCAAGGGCCAAGGCCAATAAATAGTGGTGCAGAGGGGCGGGGCAAGGGGTGGGGTGAGCCAGCAATTTAACAAAGGTTCGGCCGAACCGGCTAGAACTGGCAGAATCCCACCACTGATTCCAGGGTTCTGAAAGAGCTGGCAAATATGATTTCAGAACCACTGAATTACCGTATTTTTTGGAGTATTAGACGCACTGGAGTATAAGATGCATTTTAATTTTTGGGGAGGAAAATAAGAAAAAAGCTGATTGGCAGGTGGATCAGCTTCCCAGAATACCCCCAATCAGCTGTTCCCAGAGTTGAATTATAGCAACAGTTCCTTGGTTGTGAGCTCTGTGCCTTGCTTTTTTTCTGCCTCTGAAACTTCTAAAACTCTGTTTCAGAAAAAACTTTGTTTCTCCCTCTGAAAGCATCCGAAACAGCTTCAGAAAAAAGCCTCTGAAGCTCTATTTGGGGGCTTCTTTTTCTGAAGCTCTATTTGGAGGCTTTTTTTCTGAAGCTTCATTTCTGATGCTTTTTTCAGCCTCTGAAACTTCCGTTTGAGAAGCTGGATGGAGTATATTCGGAGTATAAGACATACCCAGATTTTCACCCTCTTTTTTGGGTAAAAAAGGTGCGTCTTATACTCCGAAAAAAATGGTAAATATTTCAAAGGGAGTATCTGCGAGAGGATTGGAAAAGAGCTGATGTGGTTCCAATCTTCAAAAGAGTAAAAAAAAAAAAAGGATTCAGGAAACTACAGACCAATCAGCTTGATATCAATAGCCAGGAAAATACTGTAATGATAATTACGCAGAAATGAACAGCATGATTCCTAAAAGGGTTTTGTTTTGTTATGTGTTTGTTAAAAATCAGATCACGCCAGACAAACCTTATTGCCTTCTTTGATAAAGTGACTAAATCAGTGAAATACTGTAGATGTACTATACCTAGACTTCAGTAAGGCATTTGCAAAGTAGGCCAACAATCTATTATTTGGTAAACTAGAAAAATGAGGGATAAATAGCATCACCACCTAATGGATTTGTAACTGGCTGACCAATCACACTCAGTGTGTAGTCATCAATGGAATTATATCTACATGGAGGGAAGTACGCAGGTACCTCAAGGTTCTGTTTGGGGGATAGTGCTCTTCAATATTATTTATGATGCGAGGATAGAAGAAGAGCACATCAAATTTGTAGATGACAACAAGTTGGGGGGAATTGCTAACACTTTGGAAGACAGAGTGAAGATTCAGAGGGTCTTGACATCTCCAGCTTTGGACCCTAACTAACAAGGAACATTTCAATCGTGATCAAAGTAAGGTCCTGTGCAACATCAGGAAAACCAGATGCACATGTATAGAATAGGAGGTACCTGGCTCAACAGCAGTAATGGTGAGAGGGATTTAGCTTATAGTGGACAACCACTCAAGTATGAGCAGCAGCTTGCTGCAGCTGTCATATAGTGCACTAATAAAGCCATACTTGGTATACTGTGTCCTGTTCTGCTCACCATGATACAAAAAAGATGCTGAGGCCTTAGAAAGAAAGACTGTAGAGCAGAGCAACCAAAATGGTAAGAGGGATGGAGACGGAACTGTGTCATTAACAGCTAAGGGAACTAAAGAAGAGAAAACTTAGGGGTGATGATAGCCATATTCCAATATTTGAAGGATATGATAGGGAAACTGATTTATTGTCTAAAGCATTTGAGGGCAGGATAAGAAATAATGAAACTAAGGTGAAATTTTCTGACAGTGAAAGCTGTCCAATTAGTCAGTGGAACAACACGCCTCCTGGAATTGTGGAAGCACAATCGCTGGTGGTTTAAAAAAAAATAGACTGCCATTTGTTCAGGATGGAATAAGGATTCTGTCTTTGGACAGGGGGCTAGACTAAAAAACCTCCAGTCACTTCCAGCCTAACAATTCTATGGTTCTAAACCACAGTTTCACCGCATCTTCTGAAAGCATTTTTCATCTCAGCTAAGCAAGCATGGCAAGAGGGATTCCCTATTACCATTTCCCAGGGGTGGGTTCTAAATTTTTTTACTACCGGTTCTGTGGGTGTGGCTTATTTGGTGGGCGTGGCTTGGTGGTCACGTGACTGTGGGCGTGGCTTGGTGGTCACGTGACTGTGGGCGTGGCTTGGTGGTCACATGTCTGGGCATGGCTTGGTGGTCATGTGACTGGGTGGGCATAGCTGGGTGGTCATGTGACTGGGTAGGCATAGTCAGCTTGACATCACTCAAGTCAAGGGTTATGGTTAGGGTGCCTGGCCTCTCCTCACCTCAAAGGCCTCAACGAGATACAATTTCCCTGTCTATTTATTTACTACTACTGAACATTGAGAATATACTATTTAATCCTATGTACATATGCCATATGTGTACATACATATTACATAGTATAGTGTATAGGCACACAAAAAGATACATTATTTACTATATATACTGTATGTGTGTGTGTACACACACACACACACCCCTCTTCTAAAACTATACATATTCAACCTCACTTACTACATTTGGAAAAACATACTCAGAGTCCACTTTCTGCCACCCATTTAACTATAACTTCTGTACATTAGAACATTACACACGCCTTCAGATTTACTTCCCTAGCCTGCACATGACTGTTAGAGCCAGGAGAGATCATGGATTGAGTAAAATGTGGTGAAACTCACTTAACAATGTTCTTGCTTAGCAACCAAAATTTTGGGCTCAATTCTGGTCATAAATCAAGGACTATCTCTGCCTTTCTCTGCATGGCAGCCTTGTCGTAGTAAACTCCATCTCCTTTCTGACAATTTTCCTCTGTGTTAGAGCCACCAAAATAATCCAGTAAGGTTGCCTGCTGAAGCAGGGGGTTGGACTAGATGGCCTCTAAAGTACCTTCCAGCCCTAGATTGCTGTCCTGTTTCAAAGTGTCTTCTGAAGCCACATCTAGTGCTAGGGTTTGTGGTCCTTCCTCCCTCCTCTCTCTCTCTGTCCCCCTTCCTTCCTTTTTCTTTCTCTTTCTTCTTTCTTTCTTTCTCTCTTTCTCTCTCACCCTTCTTCTTTCTTTGTCTTTTTTCTTTCTCTCTCTTTTCTTTCTCTCCCTTTCTTCCTTCTTTCTTTCTTTTTCTTTCTTTCTTTCTTTCTTTCTTTCTTTTTTCTTTCTTTCTTTTTCTCTTTCTCTCCCTTTGTCTCTTTGTCTCTCTCTTTTCTTTCTCTCTCTCTTTCTTTCTCTTTCTTTCTCTTTCTTTCTTTCTCTCTTCCTTTGTCTCTTTTTCTATTTCTCTCCCTCCCTCCCTCCCTCCCTCCCTCCCCTTCCTCCTGAAATGCCAGCAAAACCCACCACTTTGCTCCTAAAGTGGTCTAGGGCAGGGGTCACCAACCTTGGCAACTTTTAGTCTTGTGGACTTCAACTCCCAGAGTTCCTCAGCCAGCAAAGTTGGCTCTCTCTCTCTCACGTCGCTTCTCGGTCTGAGCAACAAAGCCCCATCCCCCCGCCAGACCTTTGGTCTCCACAGCCTGTCAGGAGAAGGAAGGACAGGCGGGAGGCGCTGTCCAGCTAAGTCAAGTGCAGGACCAGGTATTAAAGGAGGAACCATCTGCGCTTGGAAGAGGATTGTGAGTGGGGGAACAAATCCCACCCCGCTTCCCTTTTACCTTTCTTTAACGTGACCCGCTTTCCTCCCCAAATCTTGGGAGGCAGCATCCTCTGCGCCACAAAGCCCTCGAGGTCGCTGCAGGAGGGGGAAAATAAAAGAAAAGCCTTGGCCTCTGAAGCCTCTCAAAGGCTTTGAAGGTATGTGTGTGTTTGGTGGCGCTGAAGTGAGCCATGCAATCGGCCCCTTGCCTTCCACCGCCACTGCCGCTGCCACTGCTGCTGCCACTACCACCACCACCTCTGCCTCTTCCTTCTCTCTGCCAGCAGAAGTCAGAGAGGAAAAGGCAGGTGCTTTGCCGAGCATTTCTCCGCGTTTCCAGTGAGGGCGCTGACTTGGGATGAAATGCGGAGAAATGCTCAGTGAAGCAACTGCCTTTTCCTCTCCGACTTCTGTTGGCAGAGAGAAGGAAGAGGCAGAGGTGGAGGCAGCAGTGGAAGGTAAGGGGCCAATCGCATCTGGCGCAGTTACCCAGCGGGCTCCCTTCACGTGGCTCACTTCAGTGCTGCCAAACACACACACACCTTCGAAGCTTTCGAGAGGCTTCAGATGCCAAGGGTTTTTTTTTTTCTTTTCCCCCTCCTGCAGCTGCTTCGAGGGCTTTGTGGCATGGAGGATGCTGCCTCCCAAGGTTTGGGGAATGTTAAGAAGCGGGGCATGTTAAAGAAAGGTAAAAGGGAAGCGGGGTGGGTGGCAAGCTGGCCATGGGGATGCCGGGAAGGCAGCGTGGAAGGCAGGCAAGCATGGCAGGGCTTCGGGGAAGGAAGTAAGCTGCTAGCTCTCTTCCCCACAGCCGGGTGGCCCTGCCATGCTTGCCTGCCTTCCCGGCGGTCCCGTGGCCAGGCCCCGCTTGCCTGCCTTCACAAGGGGACACTGGGAAGGGTGCGTGGAAGGCAGGGAAGCATGGCAGGGCTACGGGCTGCGGGGAAGGGAGTGGGGAAGGCAGGCTGGGATGGGGGGGTGGGGGGCAGGGGCAGCTAGGTAGGCTGTGACTCACAGGCTTACCTGGTAGGCGCAGTAGTTCAGGCAGGCAAGCTGCGAGAGAGGACCCACACACACAGTATAGGTGAGGAGTGACTGGGTAGAGAGGAGCGGGGTGAGCGAGCCTTGGGCAGCTGGGGCGAACGAGCGTACCGGCCAGCCAGCAATTACTAACGGTTCTCCGAACCAGCCCAAATTACCACTACTGGTCCTTGCGAACTGGAGAGAACTGGTAGCAACCCACCACTGCCATTTCCTCTTCCTAACCCCTCAAAAGCAATTTAAATACATTATGCAATTGTCTTCTCTTCTGCCACTCTTGCAGTGTTGAAAATTATTATTATTAGATTGTTATCTCACCTTTTTTTTATCTAAATACCAAAGAAAACAAACAAGTGTCTATCTAATGACACTATCAAAATAGCTGATCAGCAAAGAGCAGCCAAAGCCAAAGGCAATAAGGATAAAGTTAAAAAGCTGGATGCAATTTTTCCACATGAAGCCAGGAAAGACAAAAATGGGCAGTGGGAGGAGCAGTGTCAACATCTGGAAGAACTTAATAGAAAGGGACATACTAAGGTCATGTTTGCTGTAGTGAAAATGATGCAATCCAGCATTTCAGCATAGCAAGGAACTGTTAAAGACCACAATTGGAATGTACTAAGTCAGTGATGGCTAACCTTTTTGTCGTCGTGTGCCAAAAGCGGGGGTCATGTGGGGGGTCACAGGTGTGTGTGCCCACATCCATAATTCAATGCGCCCCACCCTCCCGTGCATGCACACATGACCCCCCCCACATTCCTCCTGCTTTTGGCACGTGATGGCATGGTGGGCCCGGTAGGCCCATTTTCCCCCTCCCCAGGCTCCAGAGGCTTTCTAGGAGCCTGGGGAGGGCAAAAACAGCCTTCCCCATCCCCCCTGGATGCCTTCTGGAGGCCGGAAACAACCAGTTTCCCAACTTCCAGTGGGACCAGTAGGCCTGAAAATCAGTTGGCTGGTGTGCGCATGCACGCTGGAGCTGAGCTGGGCAACACTCGCGTGCCCACCAATATGGCTCCGCGTGCCACCTGTGGCACCCGTGCCATAGGTTCGCCATCACGGTACTAAGTGATCAGCAGAAGATCAGGAACAGATGGAAATAATGGAAGAATATACAGAAAAAAAGATATTGGCCAAACTATATAAATATTTATTGGATGAGGACAACGCAGAGGGTACAATCAAAAATCAAATGAGTGCATGGGAGAAGAATATTGGACACAGCATAAATTTAAATGAGTGGGAAGGGGCATGGAATAAGAATTATAAATTGACCGGAGCAGTGACCTACAAGGAAAACCAGTATAAAATGCTTCACAGGTGGCATCTAGCCCCTGCCAGGCTAGCAAAAATGTATCCAAATATACACCCAAACTGTTGGAAATGTGGTCACAGCCAGGGCACCTTCTTCCACATGTGGTGGACATGCCCCAAAGCGAAAAGGTATTGGAGTAAGATTCAGAGATGGTTACAAGAAATAACTGGAGAAGAAATTGAACTGACACCTGAAATATTTCTCCTGGGAATAGTACAGAGGACCTATGGAAAGAAAAAGAACCACCTAATAATATACATCACTACAGCTGCTAGACTGGCATATGCACAATACTGGAAAGAGAAAGCTCTGCCACCAGGAGAACATATAATTAGGAAAATATTGGAGTGCGCAGAAATGAGTAAATTAATCCATGAAATAAATGAGGATGAAAACTCAGATTACTATACCGTTTGGGGAAGGTGGTATGAATGGATGAATGATAAAATAAAAGAAGGAGGAAAAGGTGCATCTAATAAAAGAAATAAGTAGCTTAAGAGACACCAGGTATATTTCTTGTATATATGTATAAACACTGCACATCTGATGTTAATAGAAATGATATTTTATGTACTTTCATAAACTCAATAAAATATTGAATTAAAAAAAAGAACATACAGAAGGACTTTATAGCAGTTTGACTTACCATCAAGATGACAACAATGACAGTCCTTAATAAAGAACCAAATATCCTGAAAAAAGATCTTTTTCAAGCCATGGGGAAATTTCCAAACTGGAAAGCCCCAGGTATTGATGGAATACCTCCAGAATTACTAAGACCAGTGCCACGTAACATCATCACTATCCTGTGTCAAGAGATATGGACTACATATCAATGGCCTCAGGGCTGGAAAATATCTGTTTTATCCCATTAGTAAAGAAAGGCAATGCCAGAGACTGCAACTATTGCACGATTGCATTGATTTCTCATGCAAGCAAGATTCTGTTAAAAATTATTAAACTTCGATGCTATGTACATTCTCTGTTATCTAAAAATACAATATCCTTGCAGATAAATAATTTGGCTGTAAATAATATTTTGAATATCGTCTTTACAGAATTACAGAATAATAGAGTGGAGGGGAACTTGGAAGTCTTATAGTCTAACACCTTGTTCAGGCAAGAGACCTTATACGATGCCAGACAAATGGCTATCCAATCTCTTCTTAAAAACCTTCAGGGATGGAGCACTCATAACATATGGAGGCAAGACATTCCACTGATTAATTGTTGTCACTGACAGGAATGCTTTGGACAATATCCTCTTTGTGATAGCCCCTCAAATATTGGAAGACTGCTATCATGTCATTCCTAGTCCTTCTCTTCATTAAAGCACAGAACCACATTTGTGCAACCATTCATCATACACTTTAGCCTCCAGCCCCTAATCATCTTTGTTGCTCTTGTGTTGTTTGGTTCTGTTAGCTTCTAGTACAGGAGTGTCAAACACAAGGCCCGCGGGCCGGATTCAGCCTGCAATGTGGTCGGATTGGCTCATGGGGCCATCCTGGAAAATGTAAGGCCAGTCCATGTCTACCCAATGAGAAGAGGAAACATGCCAGCAGTTTGGGGAGTGGCGTCAAGCTGGCCATGCCCACCCAGTCAGCCACGCCTAGTGAGTGGCATCAAGCTGGCCACACCCACCCAGTTGGCCACGCCTGCCCAGTCCCCTGAGGTCAACCACAGACCTGATGCAGCCCTCAATGAAATTGAGTTTGACACCCCTGTTCTAGTAATAGCTTTGATTGTTTCTAGTTGTTCACAGATCCATTGCTTGATTATCTTTTCCAGGATTTTCCCAGGTATTGATCTCATGCTGCTTGGTCTGTAGTTTCCTGGATCCATTTTTCCCCCTTTTTTGAAGATGCCTCCACTCAGTATTTGTTAGTTTTATTTAAAATAAACTTTTGTTCATTTTAAGTAACAGGTTACAATTTCAGTGTGCAAATGCAAATCATACCTGTGTAAGTTGGTTCCAGTTTCTTTAAATATGATGGATTGCAAATATTTAATGTGATTGTAATATTACCTGGAAACAATTTTTGAGGCATTTTTATGCGATTGAGATAATTTATTGGAACTGTGGTTTGCCCCCAGAATGCCGTGAAGAGCAGTTTCCTTGCACACGCCTGTACTCTGTTCACAAGCCTGTGAAGCAGTGCATCAGTTATTTGTGTGTCACAAGGTAAGAGAAAAATTTAAGCATATTATTTGTTGACAAAAAATGACATACTGTTTTAGATTAGGTTATAAAAAGTAGGGGTGATGCTATTTGTGTTGCATGGTAATTTTGGCAAGTTAGTGAATCTGAATACTTTTAATTTCTATGAACAAAATAGTGAGGTAATAAGAAAGAGTTAATGGGATATTGTTGATAGGCAAAATTCTTCTCCCAAACATATACCATTTTTAAAAGAACATAGGTAGAACTGGTTGTTCATTTTCATGTAGACATTTTCTGCAGATATAAAAGATTTGCTATCCCCTACATGCTTAAGTTCAAATTGTTCATTTTTCAACAGTTAACTATAATCTTCACACACACACAACCCCCTGAATATAAAGTTGATTTTTAATTATCTTGGGAAATGGTTTTAAAATTAAAAATTGCTGAATTGATTCCCTTTACTGAGCCTGTAAACCTAGGTGAATTGTTATAACACCTTATAAAAAATAGGGACTTGAGGCAAAAGGACTAATGGAGCTAAGCATTAGGATCAGTGGTGGGTTGCCTCCGGTTCGGACCAGTTCTATAGAACTGGTAGTAAAACCAGCGGGAGGCTCCACCCACTGACCCTGACATCATGAGGAACGATCTGCACATGCAGAAGCAAGGCGCGTGTGCGAGCACGATCCCGTTGTGAACCGGTAGTAAAGGTAAGTAGAACCCACCCCTGATTAGGATCTAATTGTAACTGAGGTCAAGTATTCAACTGATTGCTTAGGCACCTGCATAGAGAACAGTTTTGTGCATTCAGCTCTCTGCTTCCTGAGTCTTCATATGTTTACCTGAAAGCAAAATTGTACTTTCCTTTGCTCAAATGCCAGTATATCCTTACATGATCCAGTAGCCAAATACAGAAAGGTCCCAGATTGGGTGGAGAGCAGTGGTAGTATTCAATTTTTTTTACTATCAGTTCGGTAGGTGTGGCTTGTTTGGTGGGTGTGGCTTGGTGATCATGTGACTGTGGATGTGGCTTGGTGGTCATGTGACTGGGTGGGGATGGCCAACTTGATGTCACGTCAAAGGTTAGGGTTAGGGTTAGGGTTAGGGTGCCTGGCCTTGCCTCACCTTAAAGGCCTCAATGAAATATAATTTCCTGTATATTTATTTACTACTACTGAACATCCAAAATATACTATTTAATCCTATGTATATATGCCATATGTGTACATACATATTACATAGTATGGAGTGTGTATAAGCACACAAAAAGATACATTATCTACTATACATACTATATGTGTGTGTGTCAGTAGTGGTATTCACTTACCTTCGCTACCGGTTCGCAAATGTGAGCGTGCACTGTCAGTTGCAGATCGGTCGCAAAAGTTGAACAGATCTGTCGGTGTCAATATTTGGTCAGTTGATGGTCTCTGGAGGCTGGCTTGAGCAGCCAAATGTTTAGTTGTGCTGCCTACTCCATCGCATGGTGATTTGGTGAAACAAAATCACATGGTGAAACATTCACGGACTTAAATATATATACGTTCTGAAGAAAGAAATCAAAGACAGCAGGATGCTGCAAGAAGAAAGATGGAAAGTTAGCAGCACAATAGCTGGCACAAGAGATCATCACCAGTTTGTGCCAATTGATTCAAATTTGATTTCTGTTAGCAAAGTTTCAAATGACACAATTAACTTTTTGGGCAATATGTCCAATACTGTCAATCCAAATTTAAAATTGGCCAACATATTTCCCGATTGTTTTTTTTTTTATTAAAAAGTTTTACAAATTATACAGAACATTTTCTCCCCTCCCCATCCCCCTCCCCAACCCACCCAACCCACTCTCCCCCACTCCCCCCTCTTTCCCCATCTCCTCCCTCCCCTCCCCCTTCCCTCCCCCCACCCTCCCTTGGCTTCCCAAGACTAGCTCAGGGCATAACATTTACAAGCTTAATGCTATAATTAACTAATATAATAAAACATTATTAACCTTGATCTTTAACTCCTATACATAAAACAACTATATTCTCTATACTATAACAATTTATACAAAATATTTCATTCATAAGCTAATTGAAATTTCTTAGTCTGGTATTTGCTTTGTATATAATCTATCCATCTTCTCCACTCCTTTATATATCTTTCATTTGAATAGTCTTTAAGATATGCAGAGATTTTTGCCATCTCTGCCAAATGCACTACTTTTAATGTCCATTCTTGAATTGTGGGTACGTCTTGCTTCTTCCAATATTGTGCCACCAGTAGTCTTGCAGCTGTTATTAAATTCAAAATCATCTTTATTTCTATTCCAGTACAATCTGTTATAATTCCCAACAAAAAAAACTGTGGCGTAAATTTAATCTTTTTCTTTAATATATTTTGAATTATCCACCAGATTCTTATCCAGAACGCCTTAATTTTTTTACAGGTCTACCATATATGATAATACGTGGCGTCCTGACTCTCACATCTCCAACATTTGGGCTGGAGATTTGGATACATACAAGCTAATTTTTTTGGATCTAAATGCCATCTATAAAACATTTTGTAAAAATTTTCTCTTAAATTTTGAGCTTGCGTAAATTTTACATTTCTTACCCATATATTTTCCCACGTATCCAACGTTATTATTTCCCCTATATTTTGTGCCCACTTTATCATGCAATCCTTAACTAGTTCTGTCTCGGAATCTGTTTCCAATAATACATTATATAACCTTTTTATATGCATTTGGCTCTGGTCTCTTATCTGCTTAATCAAATTCTCTTCATACTGCAAAATACCCTTTTTTGGGTCTTCTTTCCATCTGGCCTGTAGCTGGCCATATTGAAACCAAGTTTTAATTATTCCTTCTTCTTTTAATTATTGAGCAGTTTTTAAACGGTAAACATTTCCTTCCTTATCCAAAAGTTGCTCATACATAATCCCATCTTGCTTTTGTTCTATATTCATATTTTCAATGGCGTGTCTGGGTATTGTCCAAATCGGAATTTTATCATTTAGCTTATAACAATATTTCTTCCAGACACGTAACAAAGAACTTCTCAATATATGGCTTTTGAAAATAGTATCTACCTTTTTATCATAAAGTAAATATGCATGCCAGCCAAAAACCAGGCCAAATTCTTCAACATTTAATATCCTTTCTTCTGTTAAATTAATCCAATCACTAACTAATGATAATACAGCTGCCTCATAATAAAGCCCTAAATTGGGCAATTTAAGTCCTCCTCTTTCTCGAGTATCCTGCATTATTTTTTGTTTAACCCGAGGTTTTTTCCCTGCCCATACAAAAGTATTTATGCCTTTTTGCCATTCTTTCAGATTTTTATCAGCTTTAAATATTGGAATTGTTTGAAAGAGGAACAAAAACCTTGGTAAAAGATTCATTTTTATGGCAGCTATCCTTCCTAGCAGTGACAATTGCAACTTCCGCCAACTCTGAATCTCTAATTGCATCTTTTGCCACAATAATTCATAATTGTGATGATATAATTTCGAATTATTTGTCAGGATATTTATACCTAAATACCTGACCTTTTTAACTACTTCAAATCCTGTTTCAATCCCCATCTCTTGTTTTTGTTTAACAGTCATATTTTTAGCTATTATCTTTGTTTTGGCTGCATTTATTTTAAAACCAGATATTAATCCATAGTCTTTAATTGTATCCATTAATACTTTAACAGATTGTAGTGGCTGGGTTAAGGTAACAACCAGATCATCTGCGAACGCACGTAGCTTATATTCATGTTGTCTAATCTGAATTCCCTTTATTCCCTCTAAATCTCGTATGTTATTCAGCAATATTTCCAATGATAAAATAAACAATAAAGGAGACAAAGGGCATCCTTGCCGAGTACCTTTTTCTATTAAAAAATTATCAGTTAAGCCTCCATTAACTATTATTTGTGCTGTTTGTTTCTGATATATTGCCTTTATTGATTGTATAAAATTATCTCCAAACTTCATTCTTTCCATTAATTTTAATAAAAACTGCCAATTCAGTTGATCAAATGCTTTTTCAGCATCTAAAAATATTATCCCCGCAGGGATCTGGTTGTTCCTTTCTAAATATTCCAATACATTAACAATATGTCTTACATTACTTTTCATCTGTCTGCCACTTATAAAACCTGTTTGGTCATGATGTATCATTTGTTGCATTACTCTCATTAATCTATTACAACACCTTAGTAAATATCTTATAATTTACAAGTAAATATCTTATATTTACAACACCTTAGTAAATATCTTATAATCAGTATTTAACAGTGATATAGGCCTATAATTTTTTGGATCTGTATGATCCTGGCCCTCCTTTGGTATTAAAGATATAAAAGCTGTCTTCCAAGAGGGAGGGACCTCCCCTCCCTGTTGTACTTTATTAAATAATTCTTTCATTGGTTCAACCATCTCTTCATACAAATTTTTATAATAAACCGCCATCAGGCCGTCTGTCCCTGGGCCTTACCCAACTTTAATTCTTTAATTGCAGACATGATTTCAGCTGATGTAATTAATTGAGTTAAAGTATCCCTTTGTTCTTGCGAAACTATCTTAATATTCTGTTTCTGAAGATATCTATCTATATCTATATCCTGAATGTTATCTGCTTTATATAGTCCTGAATAGTATTCTATAAAAGATTTCTTAATCAATTCTTGCTGAAAGACCTCTTTACCATTATATTTTATTTTCTCAATTATTCTTTGGCTTTTTCTCTTTCTAAGTATGTAAGCCAACCATCTTCCAGGTTTGTTAGCATTACAAAATGTATTATACTTTGCATACTGTAAATTGGTTGCAGTTTGGTCTGCTATCAACATTTTAAATTGTTCTTTCAGCAAGTTAATGACCTCTTTAACTTTGTTATCCCTTGGGTTTTTTAACAAAAGTTGTTCTTTTCCCTTTATTTCCTCTTCTAACACCCTTCTTTTTTCCCCTTGCTTTTTCCTAAATTTATTATTCAAATATATCAGAACACCCCGCATATAAGCCTTACTTGCATCCCACACCATTTCCATTGGGGTACCCTTTTGCATATTCATAACAAAATACTCTTTCAAAAATTTCTTACACTCCTTAATATTTTCCCCATATCTAAATAAATTTTCATTTAGTCTCCAGGACCTTTTTGGTCCATTACCATAATCTATTTCAACCCATACAGGACTATGATCCGTCAATGTTCTTGGAAAGATCTTAGTTTTCTTCACCCTAGAGAAAAGATCATTAGATATTAAAATAAAATCTATCCTCGAAAAAGACTGATCTCTATCTGAGAAAAAGGTAAAGTCTTTATCTGTTGGATTTCTATCACGCCAAATATCTTTCAACTCCCATTCCTCCACCAATTCAAAAAAGGATTTTGGCAATTTGGCTCTTGTAGCAACACTTTGTTTCAATCCAAACTTATCTTTTTTAGGATCAATAACTCCATTCCAATCTCCAAGCAGAATACATGTTTTATAATTCCAGTTAGTCATTTTTGAGTGTAGAAATCTGTAAAAGTTCTCCTGTTGCTGATTGGGTGCATGAACTCCAACTATTAAAGTTTGTTCACCTTTTATCAAAACTTCAACTGCCAGAAATCTACCTTGTTCATCTGATTCAATTAATTTAGCAATTAAGTCCTTCTTCAGGTAGATAACTATGCCATTTTTTTAATCCGGTGCTGCTGCAACATAATGCACACCCAATCTTGTATTTATTAAATATTTTTGATCTTGTATTCTGATATGAGTCTCTTGTAAGTATATTATATCATTCTTAAATTGTTTAAGATACATAAATATCTTCCTCCTTTTCTGTGGGGAATTCAAACCATTCACATTCCAAGTTAGGAACCTAGTTCCCATGCTTGAATTTCTGAAGCCTCTGGAGCATTTGCTGGTTTTCCAACGCTAACCGACTTTTTGGTCTGGCTCCCCCCACTGCTTCTGTTTTGGCAGATTCTCGACTTGCAAACTGTAGCTGTTGAATTTTCAATTCCTCCTTATGTTTGGCTGTAGCAGCTCTGGTCATTCTTTGCTCCTTGGGTAATTCCTCACTCACATCTACCAGGACTTGAAGAAAATCTTATTCTTGACTTGCTGAAATTCCCCCCTGGGCAATAGATAACAATTCTTCCTGTGGTCTCTCTTCAACTGCTTGTTTGTCTTTAATTTCAGGAGATTTTGGCCTTCCAGCCTTTAAAACATTCAAATAGAAATCCTTTGCTTTGGCAATCGTATTAAGCCTGTATCTTTCACCAGAAAAATTCACCACCAATCCGGCTGGAATATCCCATCTGTATTGTAACTGATGATTTTTCAACTCCTCCACCAGGAAAGAATATTCTCTTCTCGCTCTTAACATTTTTGGGGGAATTTCCTTCACTGTCATCACTTGTTGTCCTTCCACTTCTAACTTTTTTTTGTAGGTTGCTTGCAAAACATCATTACGCACATTTCTTGTAGTAAAGTATATTACTATATCTCTGGGTAGTTTTTTCTGCCTGGCTACCCAGGAGTTAACTCTGAAAATTTTATCAATTTACCAAATCAATTCGCCCTTTGGTATCCCCATCAACTGTGCCAGTGGTTCTCCCATCCTTTCCCTCAGGTTTTCTTGTTTATCCTCTTTCACCCCTCTGATTCTCACTGCATACTCCATTTCTCTATATTGTAAAAAAATCACATCCATTTCTGATCTCTCAATTCTCTGCTGGGCCATATCAAGCTTGCTGCTCAAAGTTTCAGTAGTTTCCTTGACCTCTTCTATCTTACAATCAAGATTTTCAGCTTGAGCAGCTAGCCCCTTAAATGCAAAAAGTATGTCTTCTCTGATATCAACATTTCGTGCTGCCAATTCTTCTGTAACTACTTGGATTTTAGTATCTATCACTGCAGTGAGATCATCTGCTACAGTTTGGATTCTATTGTCAAGTACAGCTGTAAGTTTATCCTCTGTGGCACACAAAGCTCCTTGAATAACCTGCTGTATCATTTCAATTGTTAAGGTCTGTGTCTGTGTTTCCTGCACTTTGGATACATGTGCAGGAGAACTTCCAGCACTGGATGTAGCTTTTGCTGGAACTGTTTTAACTGAAGGGGGTTTTGTAGCCATTTTGCTGGGAGTTGCTTCCTTCTCCCACTTCTGTGCCTTTCTTTCTTTCCTTCTTCCCTTACTTGTCTTTAAAATTTAATTTTAATTAAAATTAGCAGCCAAAATAGTCCAAATCGTTTCTTTAAATTCCAACAAACAAATCTTGAAAAAGAAATCCTCCTTCTAATATTTCTTTAACATAAAAGCCACAGAACAGTCATTTGAGGCTCTGCCGGTGCTCAGATAACTTTCACTTTTCACACCCACTCAAGCCTCAATCGCCATTTTGTTTCCTTTTAAGTTGTAACTTCCGAAAGAGGCAATCCACAATTAAAGAGAAGTTAAGTTAAATACTTGCAAATTGGAATCCTCCTGGCTAATCCCGTCTGCACACGTTGTTCAAAGTAAAAAAAAAAGTTGTTGGTTTTTTTCCTTTTGGCAGATATGGTCGCGGCTTGTGGCTCTGTAAAGTCAGAGTCGTTCCCGGTCCGGAGCAACTGGCTGGCTTCTGGGGAACTCAAACCTTCCACCCCCACAGAAATCCTTCTGGGGGGCTTTGGTGAGTTCTACCCCCACCAGCCGGCTCTTCACTCTCCCCTTTGCCCAGGGAGAGGTTTTTCAAATCTCCCGATGGCATTGGACTGTCGTTCGGGGTTTTTTACAGATACCGTGGAGTAGACGCTCTCGTTAGGGTGCCATCCAGGCTCGTGGAGCCGCCGGAAGTGTTATGTTGTTATGTTCCTGCATTCATGACAAAAAATTGGTGGGTAGGCAACGTCGTGGAAATTTTGATCAAACAAATGATGTGTTAGTAACATTTATGCATCCGCGAGGCCCTGCTCATTCATTTTATTGGCCTGAAAGACAAGATGTTTGTTGGGTTCCAGAACCATGTCTTATTTGCATGCTTCCAATGCCTTCAGTTACATCATCAGGTCAACAGTATCAATTCCCAGAAGTGATGCTAAAGAATGTGGAGCATAAATTCAATAATAAATAAGTGATCATTGGAATTTGGCAGTTCATACAAACAATACAAACTTCGGCTTGGGAACCATATAAGTGTTGTGGCCCATACAGCTAGTGCAGCTAGTAGCTGATTCAGACAGCAAGGAGGCTGGTGTGGTGCTGTGCCAGCAGCCTGTGCAGCTGGCACTTGAGCCAGACAATGAGGAGGCTGGAGAAGATGTGGTGCCAGAGGCGGGGATTCAGCCAAGGCCTTCAAAACCTCCAGAAGCTCCCTTAGGTGAAGAGGATGAAGAGGAGGAGCCTCTTCTCGATGCATGGGCGCGCAGAGCTGCCAAAAGGCAGGGGTGGCTCCTCAGGCGAAGGTCTCCTCGAGAGTAAGACTTGGGGCTAATTGGCCACTCCCTTAGCCTATTTAAGGAGGAACACTGACTGAAGTATTTTGCAGGGAACACCTTCGTTCACATACCTTCGTGTCTTGTCTTGCTTATCTTATCAGCTTCCTGCAAATTGCTTCTGGGCATTCTGCCAACCACAGTAAGCTTTCAGTATTATTCTTTGAATTCTTGACAGCTGTTAATGCAATTAATTAACAGCCGTTGTTGTAAAAAACTGGTTTATTTAGTAAACTAAGGTTTGAATGGACTTTGTGCTGCGTTCTTTGGGGTCCCTAGCTGGGGCAGAACAATAAGATACCCACTTTAGGCTTGGGAACCTAGGATAAGCTGCCCAATTGCCAGTTTGGGAACTGGATAGATACACACACAAGGCTTTGGAACCTTGAGGAAGAAACCAAACTACAGGCTGATCCTGAACCAAGAAACCCACCCGGGGCTGGTATTGCATGGCTATCAGGCGTGGCCCCTATGGTGATGGGGTTGCTGGGTCAAGTGCCTGAATTGGTAGTGACAATGTCACCATGGACCAATGCAATATAATAGTAGTACTGATGTCTATATAAAACAAACAAGATGAAACAATAATAGAATGCATGTGACGCTGCCATAGCAATGTCCTCAACTTTGTCCCTATTTTTAGGGCTTTATTTGTCAGCAATGAAACACCAACCCTACTTTTTAAGGGGTTTGAAACATGCTCTTTCCAATGAGAATGATTTAACAGTTTCCAGAAGGTCTTTTCTTGTAAAAGTAGGCTGAAAATACTCTATTTTTGGCATTTTTACAAAAACTCACCTTTACACTCAATTTGTGAACTATTGGAAAGCAGTAGGAGAATGAAATTTTATATTTGACAACCTTGTGTTGCTAAGTTATTACGCACAAGGTTTCACATTTCTCATACCTTTCCTTCCAGAGATATAAGAAGCCAAACTTTACCCTTTTTTCGTGCCGAATTGGCTCCAAATTATCTAGATGGAGATAGCTCATGAGAATGTTTTTATTATTTTGTTTAATAGAGCACAACAAGTTGTACAAGATGGCCAAGTTTTGTTTCTCTCAACAAAATATTGCCGGAGATATTATGTTTCAAAGTTGCTGAAACCTGAGATTCATAGAAGGCTGCGGTATGGGGTCAAACAAATAACTATATCTCCGCAAGTATTATATCTCAGTATAGTATATCTCAGCAAATGTAACACTTAACCCATGTTCATTGGGGAAGTGTGTGCATGCTCACACCAAATTTCATCGAAATCTGTGATGGTCAAGCTGGGCACTTTTCTGAAATCAGACCACTTGACATGGAATGACCCACTCAGAGTCCACTTTCTGTCACACATTTAACTATAACTTCTGTACATTAGAACATTACAAATGCCTTCAGATGTTCTTCCCTCGCTTGCACGTGATTGTTAGAGCCAGGTGAGGTCATGGATTGAGTAAAATGTGATGAAATTCACTTAACAATGCTCTTGCTTAGCAACCAAAATTTTGGGCTTAATTGTGGTCATAAATCAAGGAATATCTCTGCTTTCCTCTGCATGGCAGCCTTGCCCTAGTAAACTCCTTCTCTGTTCTGGCAATTTTCCTCTGTTAAAGGGACCAAAATAATCCAGACCATATAAGGTTTCCTGCTGGAGCAGGGGGTTGGACTAGATGGCCTCCAAGGTACCTTCCAGCCCAAGATTGCTGTGCTGTTTCAAAGCATTTTCTGAATCCATGTCTAGTGCCATGGTTTGTGGTCCTTCCTTCCTCCTCTTTCTCTTTCTCTTTCTCTTTCTCTTTCTCTCTCTCTCTCTCTCTCCCTTCCTCTTTCTTTCTTTCTTTCTTTTTCTTTCTTTGTCTCTTTCTTTCTTTTCTCTCTCTCTTCTTTTTCTTTCTTTTTCTTTCCTTCTCTTTCTCTCTCTCTCTCTTTCTTTCTCTCTTTCTCTCTCATTTCTCTCTCTCTCTCTTTCTCCCTTTCTTCCTCTTCCTCCTTCTTTTTTTCTTTCTTTGTCACTTTTCTTTCTTTCTTTGTCTCTTTCTTTCTTTTGTCTCTCTCCCCCTTCCCTTCCCTTCCTCCTTCAAAGTCTAGGAGAGTGAGACCGGGAGGCTCGAGAGAAAGCGCCTCGTGGCAGACGAAAGGGGAGCCCCAGGCGGGGGCAGAGGGTGAGGGGCGCTCCATGCCTTAGGACCAGGGTACTTACGAGACTGCCTTCTGCCACCAGTAGCCACCCACCAACCAGTACGCTCCCATAAAGAGGGGCTCCTCAGAGTGCCATCAGCCAAACAGTGTCGACTGGCACTCCCATGGGGAGAGCCTTCTCTTTGGGGGCACATGCCATCTGGAATGAGCTCCCCCCAGAGATAAGGAGGATCCCAGATTTACGCACTTTGCGCCGTGCCCTCAAAACATTTTTATTCCAGCAGGCTGGTCTGGCTTGACTCTCCCTTTTAAATTTGCTTTTAAGTTTTTATACAAATTGGATGTTTTTAAATTTGTTTTTGGGCCAAAATTATTTAATATATTTTTAAATGGTTTTTAACTTTTGAATATGTATTTTCACCCTGTGGCTGTTCACTGCCCTGAGTCCTTCGGGAGTAGGGAGGTATAAAAATAAAATAAAATAAAATAATAAAATAAAATAAAATAAAATAAAATAAAATAAAATAAAATAAAA
>WNWU01013618.1:1018874-1033493 GCA_012654045.1 Ptyas mucosa
AAAATAAAATAAAATAAAATAAAATAAAATAAAATAAAATAAAATAATAAAATAAAATGGGAACTTCAGGTGACAGCAAGTGAGGGGTGTGGGGGCAGCGGCCAAAAGGGGAGCTCCAGGCAGCGACAGGCAGGGGGCCCTGGGAAACTGCAGGCTTTCCAGATGGGACTTACAGGAGTCCGACTCCCAAAGCGCAGTGCTGTGAAAGACCCAGGCAAGACCCAGGGGAGAGAAGCAGCAGCCACTGAACTGAAGAGCACCTCCATGTGTTCTCTGGCGACCTGTTTTCTCTCCCCTGCTCTCTTGTTGGGAGGGAGAGGGAATCTTTCGCAGCGCTGCTCTTTGGGTCCTGGTAAGTCCAGAAAGCACTGCACCAAAGAGAAACAGGATTCAATCTGTTTTTCTCTGCCTGGCTTTCTGGATGGGACTTACATTTACAGGACCCAAAGCGCTGTGCTGTGAAAGACTCTCTCACTCTCCCAGCAAGAGAGCGGTGGAGAGAAAACAAGTTGCCAGAGAACAACGCTCCATGTGATCAGCAGCTGCTTCTTCTCTCCACCGCTCCCTTGCTGGGGGAGCATCTTTCACAGCACCCATCCAGAAAACCAGGCACAGAGAAACAGCCAGGTTGAATGCCAGTACTTTCAGCATCCACGAGGAACCCAGGCTTGGAGCAGTTCGAGCTTGTTAAGGAGGACCGTTCCTCCACCCCAGCCATGCGTTTCAAGCCCGGGCTGCTTGGAGTGAAAAGCTATTACAATAGCCTGGCCTTGAAAATGCATGGCTGGGGCCAAGGAGCGGTCCTCCTTTTTTTTTTTTGAAAAAAAGTTTTTTATTTTATTTCTTATAAATATATTGTAAATGTACATTCTCTTATCCATAATTAATCCCACATATACATATATTTTCTAAAAAAAAATTTCTACCCTTTCTTCTCCCTTATTTTACAACAATCCTTCTCTCTTTTCCTTCCCTGCCTTCTTCTATCCCTTTCTACTTTCTTCTTTCCTCCTCTCCTTCCTCTTCTCTCCTTCCCCTTCCTTTCCCCCCTTCTCCCTTCTTTCCTCCCTTTCTAACTTTCTCTCCTACTTTTTTTCTCCTCCCTTTCTTCCCCTCCTTTTCCATTTCTTCTGTTCCTCTCTCCTTCTCCCCTCCTATCTTACCCTCTGCTCCTCTCTCCATTCTCTCTCTTTTGTTGTCCAATATTTCCCTTATTGGTATCTGAGCAGCTCCGATTTTCTATTAATATATACTTTCTTTTCAATTTCTTTTCTATTTTACCAATTACACATATATCATAATGGTTGTACATTTATGTAGTAACATTTTTTCCTTTACCCCATCCCCCTTTTCCATTTGCACAAGTGTCATCTGAGTTTCTATTTCTTTTTTAAAATTATTTTATTGATTTTAAAAAACATACACACAGAGAAAAAGAAACAATACAAATACAACAATACTCAACATATACAACATTAAAAAGTGATGACTTATTTCTTAAGATAGTACATCGGTAAATTACATTTCTCAATATCTATATCCCCATCTTACCTTATATAATGATATTTTTTGAAGTTCTATTTTAATTCTAATTTATCTCGTTTGGTACACAAGTTGATTCAAATCTTTTAGGATCATCTTTCATTTGGTTTTCCTTTTCTCCAACCATTGATACCACTTTTGCCAAACCAGGTAGTATTCAGATTCTTCCTTTTCTTGGATTTCTTTAGTGAGTTTATCCATCTCAGCGCATTCCATTACTTTCAATATTATTTTATCTTGTGTTGGGATTTCTTCTGATTTCCAATTTTGTGCGAAGATGATTCTCGCTGCGGTCAAAATATGTGTAATTAAATATATTGTTTCTTTTTCATAGTTATTTGTAAATATACCTAATAAATATGTTTTCAGTTTTAATGGTATTTTTTGTGCTGTTATTTCTTCTAGTTGGGTTTTGATTTGATTCCAGAATTGTTTTGCTTTTGGGCATAACCACCACATGTGGTAGTATGTCCCTTTTTGTTTTTTGCATTTCCAACAGAGTGGGGAAGTGTTGGGAAACATTTTTGAAATCCATGCTGGGGAAAGATGCCATCTGTAGAACATCTTATAGGTATTTTCTTTATATGATACTGATAGTGTCAATTTATTGTTGGTTTTCCATAGTTTTTCCCATTTAGTTAGTTCGATATTATATCCGAAATTCTTGGCCCATGTGATCATATTCTCTTTTACTATTTCCTCCTCTAATTTGTATGCCAGTAAAAAATTGTAGGTTTTAGTTATTAATTTCTCGTTTGAACCCAATAGTAATTTATTTATTTATTTATTTATTTCATGTATTTATATGCCGCCTTTCTCCCGAACGACTCAGGGCGGCGTACACAAGTTAAAAACATGCAACAATAAAAACCCCTTTTAAAATAAAATTAGATAATAAATAATAAATAATAAAACCCAGAATCATAGTCAGCCCTTTTGCTTGAACAGCCAAGTCTTCAGGTCACGACGGAAGGTACGGAGCTCAGTAGGTAACTCATTCGAGAGGGTGGGTGCACTCACAGAGAACACCCTCCCCCTGGGCGTCAACAGATGACATTGGCTCGCCGATGGTACCCTGAGGAGAGCAGCCCTATTTGAATGAGCAGGACGGTGGGAGGCAGGTAGGAGAAGGTCCTGCAAATAACTCGGACCTAAGTCATATAGGGCCTTATAGATGAGAACCAGCACCTTGAAGCAGATCCGGAGGACCACTGGTAACCAGTGTAGCTCACGTAGGAGAGGTCTTATACGGGAGTAATGAGGGACTCCCGTAATAACCCATGCAGCTGTGTTTTGGATCAGCTGGAGCCTCTGGGTGCACCTCAAGGGCAACCCCATGTAGAGGGAATTGCAGTAATCCAAGTGGGAAGTAACCAGGGCATGAGTGACAGTGTGAAGGTCATCTCAGTTCAGAAAAGGGCGCAACTGGTGCACCAGACGAACCTGTACAAAGGCCTCCCTGGTCACGGTCATCAGGTGGTCTTCAAGGGACAGCCGAGCATCCAGGAGGACACCCAAGTTGCAAGCCCTATCCCCGGGGGTAAGTTTTTCCTCACCCATCAGAAGTGATGGGACATCTGAGATCCGAGATGCCAGCATCCACAGCCACTCAGTCTTGGAGGGGTTGAGTCTGAGTCTGTTCCTACCCATCCAGGCCCGCACCACCTCTAGGCAACAAGACATTACGGAAACGGCATCTCTAGGGTGGTCTGGGGTGGAGATGTATAACTGGGTATCATCAGCATATTGATGATATCTCACCCCAAAGCCACGAATGATCTCACCCAGCGGCTTCATATAGATGTTAAAGAGCAGGAGGGAGAGAACTGACCCCTGAGGCACCCCACAAGTTAGGGGCCTCGGGGTGGACCTCTGCCCTCCCGCCCATACAAACTGCAAGTGACCTGAGAGGTAGGAGATCTAATAGGACCAGAACAGAGGAATAACCTCTGTCCTGAGCCCTCCAGAGGTCATCCACCAGCGCGACCAATGCCATCTCCATGCTGTATCCGGGCCTGAAACCCGATTGGAATGGATCAAGGTACTCCACTTCATCCAGGGCCACCGGGAGCTGACGTGCCACCACGCTCTCAACAACCTTCGCAAGAAAGCGAAGATTGGAGACCGGACAAAAGTTACCCAAAATAGCTGGATCTAAGGCAGTTTTCTTGAGGAGGGGCCTAACCACCGCCTCTTTCAAGGCAGCAGGAAAGCTTCCCTCATCCAAAGAAGCAGTTATCACTGCCTGGATCCAGTCACGTGTCACCTCCTGAGCTGAATAGACCAGCCAGGAGGAGCACTGGTCCAATACACACGTGATCGCACTCAGCTTCCTCATGATCCTGTCTACTTCCTAAGGCGCAACAGGATCGAACTCCTCCCAAATAACAAGACCCGCCACCTCCCCACCGTCTGACCCTGTCCAGTCAGAGTCCAAGCCATCCCGAATCTGAGCGATCTTGTCCAGCAGATGCTGGCTAAACTCCTCAGCCCGCCCTTGCAAAGGGTCCTCCCCCACCCTCTGATTCAAGAGGGAGCGGGACACCCCAAACAGGGCAGCCGGGTGATTTTCTGCGGACGCGATGAGATTGGAGAAATAGCAGCGCTTCACTGCCGCCATCTCCACCAGGTAAGATCGAGTGAATGACCTTAGCTGAACACGGTCAGATTCGGAACGACTGGCTCTCCAACAGCTCTCTAGGCCTCTCCTATGGTGCTTCATCTCCCGGAGCTCCTCGGTAAACCAAGGATCCAACCGAGATCTGTGCCAAGTCAAAGGGGGCAAAGGAACGACACAGTCGAGAGCCCAGGCGGCCGCCTCATCCCAGGCATCCACCAGGGCCATGATTGGGGCGTGAGAGAGAGAGCGGTATCGTCCCAAGCTCCATCTGGAACCTCTTCGGTACATCAGGCACCTGGGGTGGAACCAGGTGGTCGGTCCCACATCCCAGCAAGGAGGGGATGTGGAAAGCCTAGCCGAAGGAGATAGTGATCTGTCCATGACAGGGGGTAAATAGTAGATATTCCCTCACCGAACTCAACCTGCCACTGTTCCGAGATAAAAACAAGATTGGGCGTGTGGCCCTCCTCGTGAGTCGGGCCCCGGATAATCTGAGTCAGGTCCATGGCTGCCATGGAGGCCATGAACTCCCGGGCCACCCTCGACGCCCCACCCAGGGACGGCAGATTGAAGTCCCCCAGTACAATAAGTCTGGGAAACTCCACCACCAGCCCTGATAGGGCATCGAGCAGCTTGGGCAGGGCCGTTGTTATGCAGCTGGGAGACAGGTACGCAATCAACAGGCCCAGCTGACCTTGTGGGCCCCACTTCACGAGGAGGGCTTCACACCCGTCTATCTGGGGAACAGTGACCTACCCTACCCTGGGCCCTCAGCTGGTGTAGCACCCAGAAACCTGGCGGGCAAAGTTCTGTCAGAGGGACACCTCCCTCTGAGCCCAACCATGTTTCTGTAATGCAAGCTAGGTCTGTGTTTTCTTCCTCAATCAAATCCCAAATGACGGGAGCTTTGTTAACCACAGACCTGGAGTTAAAATAGACCAGCCTGAATCCAGTGACCCCCTCTCTCAAACCCCCAGGGGATTGGATGGAACCAAGAGGGTCGGAGCATGCCACCGCTTGATGATAGCAAATGTCAGGTGTGCTTCCTTCAAAGTCCAGGAAAGAATGACCCAAACTCCATTGTTTATAGAGAAAGGTACTTTTAGTAGAAAATGAAGTGATCGCAACCAAGGAAAAGCAGAATCTAAGGCAACAGGCGTGAAAATTGCATATAGAAAGCATCCCCTCCCACTGTCCACCATAAATCATCCAATCCAAAGGTCCCCCAGGGATCAGGTGGAAGCACGTCTGGCAGCGTCATTAATCAGGAATGCCACGACCGTTGACCCGATAGTAACTTCAAAGATACAGTCCAGTGGCTTAAGTATCGATTTTGATTCCTCCAGATTCCTCCAACATGCTTCCCCCCCATGCCACCTATCTCTCCTCCCTCCCATTACTATGGCAGCCAAAGCAGTAAAGGCAGAGCTCCCAGATTTCGATATGGCCCTTGGTTCATCCATCTGCCTCCATTCCCAACCGCAACTAGGATCAGGGCTCCCACCCTCTCCACCGGGGTGCCTGGGGACCCCAGCCCTGCTCCAACCCCACTGCTACCCATCCATGGCCTGGACTTCCATTGGTCCGGAGGAGCACCCCCAGCAGCCTGCTGGATATCATAGCCCACCCCCCTCCCCAAACCCCTCAAAAACCTAGATAAAAAACTATACAAAGCCCCTTTATTAAGACTCATATGCCAGGATCCCAGGACCCATCATTAAGGTAGATCTTCGCCAGGCCAGCAGACCACTCCCAGGAATGGGGGGTATTCCTCAGGGCAACCAGATCCGCGCTCGCATACATCAAGACCATACTCAGTCACAGAAATGGGTAAGCCCATGGCGAATGGGGCATGACCAGATCCACTCCAGCAGCAGGAACCTTCATCCCCAGAGCGCCCTCTCACGGTGGCTGGGAATGGCCAAAGATGATGATCTTCGCTGTCCTCTCACCACAGCAAGTTCCTACACCCGCTGGGCGATCCCTCGAGGTGGGAGCTGTCAATCATTACTGCCCTCTCACTGCAGTATGGCCCGGTCCTGATAGACAAAAAAGTCCACAGCCGCCCTCTCATGGCAGCGGGCATCAGCACCTCAGGGACTGACCATGTCAGGGCTGTAAAGGGAGGAAGTCCAGGGCATTCGATGACATCTCTGGCCTGGACGGCTGCAGCGTAAAGGTCCAGGGGCAACAGGGCGCTAGCGATCACAAGTTCAGGCATTGCCCTCACCGCCCAAGTTCCCCATACCCCACTGCAGCCTGCCCAGCCAGTAAACAGGCCTCTAGCACACCAATAGAAGCGATGATAACTGAATCAAGCCAGCTGCAGAGAGGCCAAAGGCCCAAAAACGCTGGCTCATCCACCCCTCATGATGGATCCGGGGGGGGGGGGAGGGGACGAGTCCGCAATTCCACAATTCCATGGCCACAACAATGATAATGGAGCAAATCCCGTCACACAGATCCTCCTGGCTCGGTATCTCCCACCAAGCCCCCTCAGGGGAGAGCGTCATATCGCTGCGTTGCCAGAGGCCTGCTCCAGTCTTCCTGCCATCCATTCGCCATCTCCGCTGGCTCACACAGCTGATTCGCAGCAAAAGTCACCTCCCCAGACTGCCCCACAATCCTGTAGACTGCCGAGCTCCACTCCCCTGGAGCCCCCACGGGGGGGGGGGTGCTCTGCCACGTTGCTGCATCACTGCATTGCTGGCAGCCACCCAACCGCTTGCCAGCTCACCAACATGCACAGCCACTTCATGGCGAAAGCCACCCAAACGGCTCAAACGGCCCAAACGGGCCCATAGACCACCAACTGCTACTCGCCATAAGGGACTTCTGAAGGTCTGCAGGGAACACCCAAGCCCAAGGTACTTCCTAAACAGCCCATGCCAGGGGTCAAAGCAAAAAGACCCCCAGAGCCCCCATATTTTGCCTGAGCCACCCCACTCTAGTGGAGCCTCAGCAGAACCTGGTGGCCATCTTGGATCACTTTTGATCAAACATTTTGTAAGAAATTGATATTCTCTTCTCAGGTCTCTGACTCTTTTTGGAATTTGTTTCAAAGCCAATGTCTCTCTACCTTTGTGCTTTATGGTCATATTTCTTATCAACTGCAGTATCTCTGCTCTCAATGTTTTCTTAGTAAATCTCACATGAATTTCTCTAGGTAGATTGTTTCTCATTGCATATCTTGCACTTTGTATATCTCGTCAATCCCACTTAATATCTTTTCTTTACTCTTTTCCATTGCTTCCACTAATATCTCCTCAATTTTTTCTGCTAAATTCTCTCCTTTTTCTTCTTCCACATTTTGAAATCTTAGATAATAATCAGCTTTATCCATTTCCAAAGATATAATTGGAGCAGTCCTCCTTAACAAGCTCCAAAACTGCTCCAAGCCTCAGTTCTTTGTGGGCGCTGACATGCCTTCCCCTCTGCCAGCAGACATGGGAGGAAGGTAAGGTCACAAGCCTGGTGGGGATGGTGAGGAGCCCACAGCAAGCTAGGCTGCAGGCAGCGCAGCCTGGAATGGAGCCATGCCAGACTCTGGCAGCTTAGCCGTGCGAGCTCGGTGGGGATGGGAGATGAAGCAAGCTTTGGGGAGGGGTGGCCTAGCACGACTTACCTGTAGGCAGAAGAAGGCAGCTCAGTTGGGGCACAGGGCAGGACCACATGGGAAGTCAGCTTGCACAGGCAAGCTGCCTGGGAGGTGAGGAGTGACTGGGGAGGGTGGGTGGGCAGGGCGAGAGAATGGGCAGCGACTGGGTGGGCAGGGCAAGTGAGTGGCAACCAGATGACCTGTTCGGGGGTGTGGCCAGCCAGCAGTCTCTACCAGTTTGGTGACCCAGGCCAAATTACCACTACCAGTTCATGTGAACTGGTATGAACCAGCTGAATACCACCACTGGTGGAGAGCTTCTGTTGAAAGTCTGGGAGCTGGGAAATAAAGGGATGGGATTGTGCAAATTGACTTCTTCTTTACCTACTGCATATTCAGTTCAATTCAGTTCACTCTTAGCCCCAATACATTTAGCATAGATAGCTAAACTCTAGCACAGGGTCCTCAAACTTTTTAAACGGGCCAATTCATGGTCCCTCAGACTGTTGGGGGGCTGAACCAGCTGGGGGTTGTGGCTAGGTTGTCATATGACTGGGCATGGTTATGTGGTCATGTGATTGGGTGGCTGTGGCCAATTTAGCAGTCCATTAAACAATACGCACAAATTAAACTTTAATTTGGTTTGATTAAAACACCCGCTCCTGGGGTTGTATTATTTGCTTTTGTTTGTGTGTTGCTCTTTTGGTTGACTTTTCTTTTTACTAGATCATTTTTTAAAGTTGTTTGGGAGTCTAGTGGTCCACTTCAGGAAACTCAGTTTTGCAGCAATTCTTTTTAGTTCCAAGGAGCTTACTATCAACAAGTAGAACAAACCAGGAAAAGCATTGCCTCTCCTTGTTTTGGGTGGGTGGGAGGCAAGGGACTCAGCCCAAGAGCTGGGCCTCCTTAGAGAGGCAAAGGAGCAGGTTTATGTCTACTCCAAAACCTGAAAAAATGCACCCCACCTGCATACTTGGGACTGTTCCCCAGCCAAGTCCCCCAGCCAGCATAGGCTCCTTTTGCTCTCCCTCCACTGTTGCTCAGTGCCAGGACAGACAAGAAGAAAAAGGGGTGCTTCTCCTCTGGACTTTATTCCTTTGCCACCTCCCCAATAGCTCTGTCTTAAGGAGCTGCATCAGTCAGGCAGCACCCCGAAAGTGTTCTGGAGCTGCTGCCTCACAGGGCAGGGCAGGGCAGGGCAGGGCAGGGCAGGGCAGGGCAGGGCAGGGCTCAGCTCTCCCTGCTGAGAAACCCCAGTGAAGGAAGCACATCATTGGGGGTCTCTATCCCTGGCAGCTCCTGGGTGGCAACTCCACCACTGCTCAGGGGACCCGCCGAGCCCAAAGGAGGCAAAGCAGCTAGTTAGAAAGGCCAAGTAGAGGTGGTAAAGCATGACCAGGCTCAGCAGGCAAAAAATGGCCACCGCAAGTGGGGAAAGCCAGATCCCTATCAGACCCCTGGCTGCCCAGGTCCAGCAGAGATGAGGGTGAAGTCATATGATCCTTCTTGGAGGGCCAGCTGCGTAGTCCCTGCTGCTGGACACCTGCACCTTGGATGGTGCTCCTTTTGCTGCTCCTTTTGCATCCTCACCTGCTGTGGCTGCCAGTGGGTGGTGGGAGGCAAGCGACTGTGAGGCTGTGGTACCCACATCACCCCCTTCCCACTGGAAACCACAGCAGCAAGGCACGTACTCCCCAGACCCCAGTCAGGGCCACCATGGCTGATTGCCCGTTTGGAGCACAGTGGTTGATCCCTGCCCCTAGTCCAGGGATGGATGGACAGAGGAATCCCGAACTAAGAAACTGAGGTGGAGGGTGCCATCTTCCCCTTCTGGAGCCTCCACGCATTTCATTCTTGGCCTCCCCGGTCCCCAGAAGCACTCTGCCAGCCAAAAAGTTTGGCCTTACTTTCCAGTTTCAGCCCACAGGGCTCGCAAAGGTAAGGCCTGCGCTCCGGTGGGTGGGCAGGGTGATGTGGGTGGGGCAGCCTGGTGGTTCCGCGTGGGCTCGATTAATGGCTTCAGTGAGCTGTATCCAGCCATTGGGCCATAGTTTGAGGACCCCTGCTTTAGCGGCTCTCTTTTTTAAGAAAGGTTACTTGTGCAAAAGAAATCTGAAATAAGAACTGGAAAAGAAAATACATTCAGTAATTTTTTCAGCTGTTGTCTTTCCACTACAGACTTGATTCCATTCAAATTCCTCAAGGGTCACCTCTCCTGGGTACAAATCACCTTGGCAAGATGGTTTTCATCCCAGGGTTCTAAAGAAGCTGGCAAATGTGAACTCTGAACCACTGAATGCAATCTTTCAAAGCTCTTGTTTGCACAGGGGAACTACAAAAGACTGGAAAAGAGGGATGTACACAAAATGTCTTCCAGGAGCAAAGATCAAAGATGTGACAGAGAGGGTTACTAAAATAATCAAACCCACTTGACTACTCTTTCATGTGAAGATGAATTATAACAAGGAGACTGAAAACAATATCAAGAGACTATGAACAGATAGACATGAAAACCAAACAATTGAGAGAAGAATTTATGTTCTCATCTATACAACAGAATGTCAATATCCAATGAGGGAATGGAGGATTTTAGAAGTAAATCACTGGTTTAAGGGATGATGCCCTTGAGAAAATTTTGGATTCCTAGACCATGATCTACATTACATACAGAAAGGGTTTCTGGCAGGAGATGAGCTACACCTCACAATAACTGGGGAAAATGTGTTTGGAAAACAACTGTCATGACTCATCTGGAGGGATTTAATCTAAAAATAGAAGGGGAGGGAAATCAATCTTGAGGAGATCAATCTAACTCCAAGCATAAAACTCAAGACAACCAAGCAGACAATGAGGAACGGAGTTCTGAGAATGAAGGGGCACTCAGTATAAAACAGGAGACATAGGAAGCAAATGCAAAATCAGGCATAAAGGGGTCATATGACTAATGCTCAAAGTATGGTGAACAAACAGGGTGAACTTGTATGTGAGGTAAAGGAGTCCTTGTGGATTTCATTCTGCTAGTCAGAGCTAGGGGGCAGTGCTCATTTCTATTTCAAGGCCATTGAACCAGCATTGTCTGAAGATGTTTCCACAGTCATGTGGTCAGTATGTAAACAGACCACTGTTACATTTCCCACCAAAGTGTCACCTATTTATCTACTCTCATTTGCATTCTTTCAAACTGCTAGGTTGGGGCAAGAATGGGAGTCACCCTGTCATGCAGTGCTCAGGTCTCAAAACTGGGCTGTTGGCTTTCCAGCCAAGTCCAGCATCTTAACTGTTGAGACATTGGGCAATGCACTGACTCAGTGGTTAGGACACTGGGCTTATCAGCTAGAAAGCCAATGGGTGAGATTCCAGCCCCAGTTGCTGCCCAACCTAGCAGTTCAAAAGCATGCAAATGTGAGTAGATAAATAGGTACCACTTTGATGGGAAAGATAACAGTGCTCCATGTTGTCATTCTGGTTACATGACCACAAAAACATTTTTTGACAGTGCTGTCTCAATGGCCTTGAAATGGAGATGATACAGTCCATGAGGGCAGTTACAATATTATTGCCATTACTGAAACTTAGTGGGATGGAAGCCATGATTGGAACATACCACTAGAAGGATATAAATTGTTTCCAAGAAACAGGCCCCAAAAAAGAGGAGGTGTATACTATAGCCAAAAGTGTGATATGAACTAAATGCTGCAATCTGATATGATCCTCTCTGGCACCCGATGGAGCCTGTATACGTGTTGCATGAATAATTTAGCTAAGATACATGCTGAGGGGCAGTTTTTTAGTACAGTATAAAGTGAATCTATTTAGAGAAAAACTCAGTTATTACCCAAGTAATGGTGTTCCCCAAACTTTCCAGTAACTTCACTGAAATTTCTTTCCATGGCTCTTTAGGCTCCACCACCAGCTGGTTTCTGAATGATGTGCCGATAACAGGCAGATTTTCATGTCCAAGGCCGTCATCAGCCCTTTCCAAAACTGGGCTGTAAATTGAGCCCCTCCGTCTGAAACGACCCTATCAGATAGGCCATGCAGCTGGAAGATGTGTTGGATAAACATGCGGGTGGGGGCGCGAGCCGTCTGTAACCCCTGACATGGAATGAAATGTGCCATCTTCGTCAGCATGTCCTCCACCACAAACATGGTCATGAATCCAAAAGACGGAGGCAAATCCATCAAGAAGTCCATGGAACTGGCACCCCAGGGTCTTTCTGGTGTCAGCAATGGCTGGAGCAGCCCTGGAGGGGCTCTCGTTGCCGACTTGGCCTGTCAGCAGTGAACACAGGATGTGACATAAGCCTGGACATCGTGTCGCAATTGGGGCCACCAAAAAGTGCAGGAAACTAGATTTAGTGTCTTAAAGAGGCTGAAGTGCCCCGCCGCAGGATTATCATGGCACTGCGACGAGATAAGTCCCTGGCACATAGAGCCTGTCTTAGTACTGCAAGAGTTCCTCATGAACATCCATGGAGAGGCGGGTCCATGGAGAGACGGGCCCTACCTCTTCCTTCCATTGCTCCATGTAAGCATTGTGTCACTGCGCTTCCCATATCTGAGCCCGTAAATCCACTGGTTCCTGAACCGCGGACAAAGATTCTACAGGCAACACTGTCCGGAGTGGAAGCGGGTCTTCAATGTGGGAATACTCCAGTTTCTGCAAGAGCACATCTGCCTTTTGCTTGCAACCACTGGGGATGTACATCACACGGAAATTGAACCTGGCAAAGAAGAGGGACCACCGAATCTGCCATTGGTTCAGTTTCCAGGCAGTCTGTAGGAACTCCAAGTTTTTATAGTCTGTCCGGACTTCAATTTGATGCCAGCCCCCCTCCAGAAGATGTCTCCAGGCCTCAAATGCCATCTTAATGGCCAGTAACTCCTTCTCCCAGATGGTGTAATTACGCTCGGAAGGGTTGAGCTTCTGCAAATAATATGCGCAAGGGAAGGGGGTACCACCGGATGCGCGAGCCTGGAGCAACACTGCACCAACAGCAACATCCAATGCATCTGCTTCCACCACAAATGGATGGTGGGGGTCAGGATGCTTCAAGTTAGGCTCCTTCATGAAGGCCTGGAATGCCTGCTGCTCGGGGTACCCCACCAGAACGGAACCTTTTTCTGCAGAAGCCAAGTGAGGGGTGCGGTCAAGGCAGCAAAGCCGGGGATAAAGGTCTGATAGTAGTTGGTGAACTCGAGGAGGCACTGGACATTCTCCACTCATCGAGGAGGTTGCCAACTATGCAAAGACTCCACCTTGCTCGGCTCCATGGCAATGTTCTCAGGAAAGATGCAATGCCCCAGGAACTCAATGGTAGACTGGAAAAACTGGCATTTCTCCAGTTTAGCATATAGATGATTCTCCTGAAGACATTGTAGGACCAGGCAGAGGTGCTGTTGGTGGCTCTCCCTGGAAGGAGAGTAGATCAGAATGTCGTCCAAGTAAATCACGACAAACGTGTCCAAGAGGTCCCTAAAATGTCATTCACGAAATGTTGGAAGATGGCAGGAGCATTGGTCAGCCCAAATGGCATGACCGTATACTCAAAATGTCCGTAACGGATGCCGAACGCTATCTTCCATTCATCCCCAGGATGGATCTGAACAAGATTATAAGCCTCTCGCAAATCCAATTTCATGAACACGGTAGCCTCCCGAAGCTGTTCCAAGAGTTCGGGAATAAGGGGCATATGATACCTGTTGCACACCATGATAGCGTTTAACTTGCAGTAGTCACAACAAAGCCGCAAGTCTCTGGTCTTCTTTTTCACAAAGAGGACCCAGGCGGACAATGGTGATGATGAGGTCTGGATAAAACCCAAAGCCAGGTTTTTGCCAATAAAGTCCCACAACACGGCCAACTCAGGGTCTGACATCGAATACAAACATCTGCGGGTCGTGTGTCCGGAGCCAAGCCAAGCCAAAACCACGAGGAAATGCAGGCCGGAGGTAATATAAAACTGAATGATCTCCTCATGAGACCTGATGGTCAGGCACAAGGGTTGTATGGCGGCCGTTATAGGCCCAGACAGAAGCACCCAGCCATCAATGGTCTCCACGAGCATGGGAGGATCCACTGGACACTGAGGGACTGCATATTTGGCTGCAAAAGCCACATCCATAAAGTTAGTTGTAGCTCCAGAGTCCACCAAGGCATGAGCCAGAATCCCCTGCAGACTATTGGACAGGAAGACTTTTGCCACCAAAATCAAGTGCCGGGGGGGGGAGGTCCAGGCTCCACATCTGCTGGTCATGCCTTGGTATTGGTGTGCACCCGACCCAGGGTCTCCCCAGGAGTGTTTCCCGACAGGGTTTTCTGTGGCTTTGGAGCAGGCCCAGGAGCCGACTCCCCTCATCGCTTCTTTGGGCAAGAGGCGGCCATGTGCCCAGGTTCCCCGCAATACAAGCACAACCCCCCTGATCGTCATCTATTTTTCTCAGCCACCAACAGACAGGGTCGGGCTGTGCCTATTTCCAAGGGCTCCTCCCATGGAGTTGGGGTCTCATGCCTGACTGGAACCACACGGGTTTCCTCGCAGGCACGGTGACTGGTCCGTATCTGCAACCAGGCATCGATCCTAAGATGTACCAGTGCGTTGAGGGTCGGAGGGATATCAACACAGACCAGCTCTTCCTGCAACTCCTCCGATAAGCCATCCTGGAACACATCCATGAGGGCTGCCTCATTGCAGGCTAAATTCTAGCTAAGCAGCCAAAACTCATTAACATATTCCTGCAGTGGTTTCTGGCCCTGCTTCAGGGTCTTCAGTCATCTGGTGGCTGTCTGCATTTTGATAGGGTCCTCATACATTATTATTATTATTATTATTATTATTATTATTATTATTATTATTAT
>WNWU01013618.1:1036115-1173945 GCA_012654045.1 Ptyas mucosa
GATAGATAGATAGATAGATAGATAGATAGATAGATAGATAGATAGATCGATCGATCAGGGTTTCTGTATGGGCCCCGATTCTCATCTCCATGGATTCAGTAACAATCATTGCCCCCCCCCACCCACTACTGACCCATCCAATTGGCAAAAGGCCACTGGCACTTTGAGTTCTCTGAGCTGCAGGCCTAACTTTTTGACTAATGCAGGGTTGACCAAGCATCTAGTGCAACCCGAGTCCAAACCCACAATTGACTTCCCTTATGCCCTGAGGAGCGCGCTGCCAATTCTATGGGGATGATCACCAGATTCACAGGGTGACTTACAAGGGGTTGTTGTCTGTGTCTGTTTCACTCCTCGATGTTTCTCAAGTCAGAATAGTCAGAGTTCTCACACCATTGTTGGGCAATGGGGTGGACACGACTACTTCCACTTTCTTCAGGGCCATTTCCCTGACTCTTGCACCAGTTTCACTGACTTCTTGACAGACCCTGAGGTTGCTTTTTGGACTGGGCATGCAGCTCAGTAGTCAGCGGCTCAGTGCCATTCCTTTCCACATGTAAGGCAGCCAGTGGAGCATTGGCATGGGCTCTGGTCATGTGCTGATGGCTTTGGGGCTTCCTTCTTTTCAGCCAGGAGAGATCTCCATCACCCATGGCTGGGTTGGTTTCTTGATCAGGCTAAGTTTTCAGGCTAAACATTATGTGAAGCCGCTGGGTGAGATCATCTGTGGTTTTGGGGTGAAGTGTCATCTGTACGCTGATGATACTCAGCTGTACATCTCCACCCCAGACCACCCCAATGATGCCCTTGATGTAATGTCCCGCTGTCTGGAGGCCGTGTGGGTCTGGATGGGGAGGAACAGGCTCAGACTCAACCTTTCCAAGACCGAGTGGCTGTGGCTCCGTGTCCTGATATAGTCAGCTGGTGCCAGCGCTGACTATTGGGGGTGAATCACTGCCCCCTACAGAGAGGGCTCGCAATCTGGGTGTCCTCCTGGACGCACGGCTGTCTTTAGAAGAGCATATGATGGCCGTGGCCAGGGGGGCCTTTTATCGGGTCCGCCAGATTCGCCAGTTGCAGCCCTTTCTGGATCGGGACGCCCTGCGCACGGTCACTCACGCCCTTGTCACCTCCCGGTTGGACTATTGTAATGCTCTCTACATGGGGCTCCCCTTGAAGAGCACTCAGAGGCTCTAACTGGTCCAGAATGCGGCTGCGCAGGTTATGGGCGCAACCCGATGTGCCCACATGACACCCCTCCTGCGTGAGCTGCACTGGCTCCCAGTGGTCTTCCGGGTGTGATTCAAGGTGTTGGTCACCGCCTTTAAAGCGCTCCATGGCATAGGATCCAGGTACCTTCGAGACCGCCTTCTGCCACCAATAGCCTCCCACCGGCCAGTTCGCTCCCACAGAGAGGGGCTCCTCAGGGTGCCATCAGCCAAGTTATGTCGGCTGGCAACACCCAGGGGGAGGGCCTTCTCTGTGGGAGCCCCAGCCCTGTGGAATGAACTGCCCCCGGAAATGCGTAAGATCTCCGACCTCCGGGTGTTTCGCTGTGCCCTTAAGACCCTGTTGTTCCATCAGGCTGGGCTATCAACGTAATTTCAATTGGGTGTTTTAAATTTTAGGGTTTTAAAGTGAGCCAAAATTATTTAAAAATTTTAAATTATTTTAATTGATGTCTGTCTTGTGCTTTTAATAGGCTGTACACCGCCCTGAGTCCTTTGGGAGAAAGGCAGTATAGAAATAAAATTATTATTATTATTATTATTATTATTATTATTATTATTATTATTATTACTATTACTATTATTATTATTCAGTCAATCTCGACCTCTTTGGCCAGGCTATATCAGCCATGAAGGGTGCAAGAGGCGCCTCAGGCAATACAGGTGTTGTAGACATCATCTTTCAGCCCATCTGGAAGCATTCTATCAACATGTCCTGTAGCCAGTTGGTCATGCCAGGTCTCGAAACTCTTGGGTATAAGTGGCCACAGGTCATCCACTGTGGCTTGGAACTTGATTCTCATTCTGGCTTTGCAGTCAGCTAGAGGGTCTTCAAAATGCTTCCAGAGTGCTGTCATGAAGTGCTCAAAGTCGCGCAGTTCCAGAATGTCATTATGGAGAGTGACCATCCACTCCACTATGGTCCCCTATAATGCCATGGTCACACATTGCACTTTGACCCCTTTGGTTAGCAGGTCTGATTCAAACTTTTCCATGTAGGTCCAGAGCTGGGCTGGGAAAAATCCCAGCTGCTTGGGGTCTCCCTTGAACTTCATCCCAAGGGCTGGTTTTTTGCAGTTTCTCGTCCTTGGTGGTGCAGCCCAAGCAACTGCTGCTGGTTGGGCTGCTGGGGCAGCCACTGGCTGTGGTGCTGGAGGTGGTGCTGGTGCTGGTGCCAAGGGAGCAGGTGCCGCTACAGCTGTGTTGCCAAGCATGGGTGTGCCATTGTGAGCCAGGACCTGCACTGGTTGGGTGGCTGGTAGTGCCATTCAGACGAAAGCCTCATGTATCTTGAGATAGTCAAAGGTGCCCCTCAGGAATTCTATGGTTTGCTCCACCAACACATCTTCACAATGCACTTCACCTGGGATCGCTTCCTCCTTGACTTCTACACTAATTAAATGCAGTTCTTTTGTTTTGGGAAAACAGTCTGTGTCATTTGAACTGTTCTCAGGCAGCAGAAGGCTCTTGTGCATCCCTTAGCCCTCCCCTGCCATTTCTGTTTTGCAAACTATGAGCTGAAATCAGGTGCAGGCAATAATGAAGCCGAGTCAGCTTTGACATGCTGACCCTCCAGGAATGATAGCCCTAGGAAATAAACACAAAGGTGTACATTGCTTGTCCTTTCCCAAATTTTGCCTTACTGGGACTGACTGAAATGATCAGCATGAAATTTGCATAATAACCTAGCCACCTTCACATCGGTCACTGCCACCCATTCTGCATCAGATAAAGGATAACCCACCCACCCCCCATAATACCAAATATTTCAGTTTCCCCCTATGGTATCATCTCCTTGATTTCATAGTGCTCCTCTCCTTTGACCATGATGGGAGGAGGATGCACCTCTGTAGCAGGTCTTAATTCTGAGCTATGGAAAGGCTTCAATAGACTCTGCAGTGGAATGTTGGATGCATTCGCCTGGGGTCTTTTGCCAACTGCAATTCTACAGTAACCGGATTTATGATCCGGACAATTTGGAAGGGTCCTATGTACTTGCAACCCAGCTTCCTACATGGATGCCTTAAGGAATTTGATAGACAGGTATACTTTATCTCCCTCCTTGAACTCCTCCTGTGGTGCCCCCTTCTTATCTGCCTGCCACTTTTTCATCTCCCTAGCTTTCTGCAATACTCTGTGCATTACCACCCATATTTCCTTTAAATTTTCCATCCATTCAGCTAATGATGCTGAGGATGGTTGTCCCTGAGGGATTTCTGACATAGATACAAACTCCATTCTGCTAGTTACCCTGAAAGAAGTAAATCCTGTACTACTATGCATGGAGTTATTGTATGCCATAACACCTCAGGTACTACTCCAAAACTGAGCACAGTTTCCATTGGTACTAGGATGATAGGTGGAGCTAAGGCCCTGTGAATTCCTTAATTTGAGGAATTCACACCAAAATTTTGGCATGAACTGCATTCCTCAGTCTGAAATCATGTGTTTTGGGACTCTATGCAGTCAATAGATATGTTGCACAAACATCTTTGTCAGGGACCGGGTGGACAAACTACAAAATGTGCCTGCTTAGAGAACAAGTCTGTAATGGTCCAGATTAAAATGCTCCCCACGCTTTCTGGCAAGTCCATAATAAAATCCATAGAGATCTCTTCCCAGGGTTATGTTGGATTGGCCAGTGGTTACAATAGATTGAAGAGCTCCCCAGGTAGCCATTTCACTGAAGTGTACACAAGGAAGCTGGCCATTTAAGCTGCTGTGTCCCTTTCTCATTTTTGGCCACCAGAACTGACTTTTCACTAAGTGAAGAGTATTTATGAACCCAAAATGTTCTGCTGCCCTTGTGTCGTGGCTACTCTGTAAAATCAAGGTCTATTGATTGGCCAGGATATAATTTTGTGGGGGTTTTTCCATGTCAACCCCTCCTTCAGGGACAGGTCATCTTTGTGCTGTTGGAACCATGTGTCTCTTACTAGGGCATTTTTTAAAGTCTTGGGCTGGCTTTGGCTCTTTATGTCTTGGGCTGGATTTGGTCAGGATGCCACTTGCTGTTGAGTGAGGCTGGCACAGCACACTGTCTAGATGGGAGTTATTATTGCCACTTTATTAACAAATTAACAAATTAACAGAGTTGGAAGGGACCTTATAAGTCATCTAGTCCAGCAGGAGACCCTACACCATTTCTGACAAATGGCAGTCCAATCTTTTCTTGAAAGTCTCAAGTGATGAAGCTCCCACAACTTCCGAAGGCAAGCTGTTTCATTGGTTGATTGTTCTCACTGTCAGAAAGTTCCTCCTCGTTTCCAGGTTGAATCTCTTCTTGATCAGTTTCCATCCATTATTCCTTGTCTGACCTTCAGGTGCCTTGTAAAATAGCTTGACCCTTTCCTCTATGTGGCAGCCCCTCAAATATTGGAACACTGCTATCATGTCTCCCCTGGTCCTTCTCTTCACTAGACTAGTCCTGTAACCGTTCTTCATATGTTTTAGTCTCCAATCCCCTAATTATCCTGGTTGCTCTCCTCTGCACTTTTTCTAGAGTCTCAACATCTTTTTTATTGTGACCAACATCACCAGTTATGGTGACCAAAACTGGATACAGTACTCTAGGTGTGGTCTTATTAGGACTTTATAGAATGGTATTAGTACCTCACTTGATCTTGATTGTATCCCTCTGTTAATGCAATTTAGGATTGCATTGGCTTTTTTTGGCTCCCGCTGCACACTGCTGGCTCATATTTAGCTGGTTGTCCACTAAGACTCCAAGATCCCTCTCACAGTCACTGCTATTAAGCCTGGTTTCCCCCAGTTTATATGTGTGCTTTTGGTTTTTCTTATCTAAGTGTAGGACTTTACTTTTCTCTACATTGAATTTCATTTTGTTAGATAGGTCCCGGTGTCTGTCAAGTCTGTCAAGGAGCCTGGTTTAGCTCAGCAGACTAAAAGCATAGTGACCAACACCAGCTGTCTGCAATTACTGTAAGTTCGAATCTCACCAGACTCTAGGTTGACTCAGCCTTCCATCCTTTCTAAAGTAGGTTAAATGAGGACCCATTTTGTGGGGGCAATAAGCTGACTTTGTATAAATATACAAAAGTATGAAGGCTATTGTTTAACGCATTGTAAGCCGCCCTGAGTCTCTGGAGAAGGGCGGCATATAAATCAAAAAAATATTTTTTTAAAAAAAAGATCCATCTGGATCTTGAGCCTATCTTCTAGGGTGTTAGCTATTCCTGCCAGCTTAGTATCATCTAAGTTCCCCTTCTATTCCCTCATATAAGTCGTTTATGAAGATATTGAAGAGCACTGGGCCTAAGACGGAACCTTGTGGTACCCCACTGATTACTTCCCTCCAAGTAAACATAGACCCATTAAGGACTACTCGTTCAGTACAGTTTGATAGCCAGTTATGAATCCATCTGGTGGTGAGGCTATTTTAACTTTTATTTCCAGTCTGTTTTTTACAGTTATGTTTCTGATAGGTTGGGCTATAGTTTCTTTTTGCGTGAAGACCAATGCAAAGAATGAATTAAGCAGCTCTGCTTTCTCTCTGTTGCCTGTTACTTCCTTGCTGTAAGGATCGCCTCTCCTTCTAACTTAAGAAAGTGAGAACTCTTGAAACGTAGCTGTTCAAAAGGATTTCTTTTATTAAGCAGAAGTGACAGCCATCCAGTTAAAGCAAGATCTGAATACCTTTAGGCAAGGTAGTAGGATTAAAGTGTAGAGACTCCTCCCTTTAAGTCAGAATGCAGATTTTAGCCAATACACAAGTGTGAAGATGTTTTCTTTAGTAGTTTCTCTGAGAACCCGAACAAACATGCATTCCCACCATTATCCTTTAAAGTAAAACAACCCACATGGCTATCATAAAAATTCCTGCTGGTAAAGGGGATCTCAGGGCTCTTTGGTGCCAGGATATAGGTTGTAAAATATCTGTTGACACAGGCAATGCTAGTGAATCGAATCCAAGTGTCCCCCCTCCTCCAATTGAATGGCAGTATCACTTTTACGGAACTGACACTTGCCTTCTTCTCTCTTTAGTGGACTGACTGTTTCCTTGATTTTGTTCTTGTTATTTAAATATTGGAAGAAACTTTTTTTGTTATCTTTGACTTTTTTATTGAAAAGTTTTATAAAACAAAATTCCCCCCCCACTGCTCCCCCCCCCTCCTCCCCCCCCCCCCACCCCCCCCATCCCCTCCTCCCTCCCCTCCCCCCCCCCCAGATTTCCCAGAGCAAAATACAGGGCATTCCAATTAATAATCATAAACTAACTTAAGCTAACTTTCCTTAAATTAACAAATTCCCCCCTAGGACCTTAACTCCGCTATAAGTAACATACTACACCTAAAATTAACATTCATTCATAAGCTATCTGATATTTTCTTGTTTGATACTTGTTCTGAATGTAATCAATCCATCTTCTCCATTCCGATATATATCTCTCTTGCGTATAGTCCTTCAGGTATACTGAAATTTTTGCCATTTCCGCCAAGTTCGTTACTTTCAGTGTCCAATCTTCAATAGTAGACAAAGAGTCCTTCTTCCAATGTTGCGCAACCAACAGCCTGGCTGCTGATATTAGATTTAAAATCAATTTAGTCTCTGATGATGTACAATCCATTACTATACCCAATAAAAACAATTGTGGAGTAAATTTCAACCTTTTTTTCAATATATTCTGCATCACCCACCAAATTTTTATCCAAAATGCTTTGATTTTCTTACAAGTCCACCATATATGATAATAAGTTGCATCATCACAGTCACATCTCCAACATTTGGCTTGCAGGTTTGGATACATACATGATAATTTCTTAGGGTCTAAATGCCATCTATAAAACATTTTATAAAAATTTTCTCTTAAGTTTTGTGCGTAAATTTAACATTTCTAACCCAAATCTTTTCCCAAGTTTCTATCATCACTGGTTCCTGAAAGTTTTGTTCCCATTTTATCATACAATCCTTAACCAATTCCGTTTCCGAATCTATTTCCAATAATGCATTATACAACCTTTTAATGTGCATTTGACTTTGATCTCTAATCTGTTTTACCAAATTTTCCTCATTTTGCATAACACCAATTTTTTGATCTTCTCTCCATCTGGCTTGAAGCTGATCATACTGAAACCTTCTTCCTTCAATACTTTTAAAGATTTCAATTGCAATTTGCCCCTTTCCATAAAAAGGAGCTCTTTGTAAGTAATCACCTCCTGCTTTTGATCTATATTTATATTTTCTATTGCATGTCTAGGATTTGCCCAGGATTTTATATAGGATTTTATAATTTAACTTATATTGATACTTTTTCCACACTCTCAGCAAAGAATTTCTAAGTATGTGACCTTTAAACACCTTGTCCACTTTTTTTCATATAACAAATAAGCATGCCATCCATATAACAAATCATAACCTTCTATATTTAAAATTCTCTCTTCAGTTAAATTAAGCCAATCACTAATTTGTGATAAAACAAATGCCTCATAATACAATTTTAAATTAGGCATTTTAAGACCTCCTCTCTCACGTACATCCTGTATAATTTTCAGTTTTATTCTTGTTTTTTTACCATTCCAGATAAAGGTATTAACCCTTTCTGCCACTCCATCAAATTTCCATCTTTCTTGAGCACTGGTATCATTTGAAACAAAAATAAAAACCTAGGTAACACATTCATTTTTATTGCTGCAATCCTTCCCAATAAAGATAATTGTAACTTTTTCCAAGTTTCCATTTCTTTCTGCACCTTTTGCCAAAGAACTTCATAATTGTTTTTAAAAAGTTTCGTATTTGAGGCTGCAATATATACTCCTAAGTATTTAACCTTTTTAACTATTTCAAACCCCGTTATTCTTCCTAAATCTTCTCGTTGAGATGTAGACATATTTTTAGTTATCACCTTTGTCTTGTGTTGATTTACTTTAAATCCAGATACCTTACCATATTGTCCTAGTATGTCCAACATATATGGAGCTGATTCTATAGGTTGAGCCATAGTAACAACCAAGTCATCTGCAAATGCTCTTAGTCTATAGTCTTGCTGTCTAATTACAATTCCCTTTATTTTATTCGAGTCTCGTATCTTGTTCAGCAAAACTTCTAAACTTAAAATAAACAACAATGGAGACAAGGGACAACCCTGCCTTGTTCCCTTCTCAATTTTAAAAGCATCTGTTAAACCTCCATTAACTATTATTTGTGCCATTTGTTCCTGGTATATTGCTCTAATTGATTGTATAAAGTATTCTCCAAAATGCATTTTTTCTATTATCTTAAACAAAAATTGCCAATTCAATCGATCAAATGCCTTCTCTGCATCCAAAAATACAAATGCTGCAGGGACTTGCTTGTTCTTTTCCAAGTACTCCAGTAAATTTACAACTTGTCTAACGTTATATTTCATTTGTCTCCCTTTTATAAACCCTGATTGATCATTATGAACTGTTTGTTGCATAACTGGCATTAATCTATTCGCTAATATCTTAGCAAAAATTTTATAATCAGTATTCAACAGTGATATTGGCCTGAAATTTTCAGGTTTAATACAATTTTGATCTTCCGTTGGTATCAATGAAATAAAAGCTGTTCTCCAGGAGGGTGGGACTCCTCCACCTGATTGAATTTTACAAAATAAAGCTCTAAGCGGTTCTACCATTTCCAACTGTAAATTCTTGTAATAGACAGCTGTCAGTCCATCTGTCCCCGGAGCTTTACCCGTTTTTAGCTGTTTAATTGCTGCAATAATCTCCTCAGAGGTTATTGGCTGGTTCAAACCCTCCCTCTGTTCTAGTGTTAATTCAGGAATATTCTCCCCCTTTAAGTATCTGTCTATATCTGTACCTTGAATTGAATCACTAGCCTTGTATAAAATTCTAAAAAAGTTTTTTAAATCATATTCTGTTGATAAACTTCCTTACCTCTAAATTCTATCTTATCAATAACTCGTGATTTTTGTTTTTTCCTCAGCATATAGGCCAACCATCTACCTGTTTATTAGCATTGCAAAATGTATTATGTTTAGCATATTGTAAACTAGTTGCCATTTGATCAGCCATGAGCATATTGAATTGCTCTCGTAATATGTTTATTGTTTCTTTTACTTTCTTGTCTCCTGGATTAATTATAAGTAATTGTTCTTTCTTTTTTATTTCCTCCTCAATCTCTTTCCACTTCTTTTGTTGTTTTAATCTATGTTTATTATTCATGTGTATTAAAGTTCCCCTCATATAAGCCTTACTTGCATCCCATACCATTTCCATAGAGGTACCCTTATACATATTAATAGCAAAAAATTCTTTCATTTGTTTTTTAAGCTCATTCACATTTTCTTCATATCTAAATAAATTTTCATTTAATCTCCAAGACCTCCTTTCTCCCCTTTCCTGTTCCAATTCCACCCAAACCAGGCTATGATCAGTTAAGGTTCTTGGACATATCTTCACCTTCTTCACCCTAGAAAGAAAATCATTTGTAATTAGTATAAAATCAATCCTGGAAAAAGATTGATGTCTATTGGGGAAAAAAAGTAAAATCTCTGTCCTCAGCATTTCGTACTCTCCAAATATCTCTCAATTCCATATCTTCTATTATATCAAAGAAAGATTTAGGCAATTTTGCTTGTGTTGAAATCTTTGACAGACTTCTTTTGTCTTTCTGTGTGTCTATTACTCCATTCCAGTCACCCATCAATATAAGAGTTTTATAGTCCCATTGTAGTATTTTGATATGTAAAAATTTATAAAATTTGTCCTGTTGCTGGTTGGGAGCATATATTCCAATTAAAAGCATTTTTCCATTCTGAGTTAATAGTTCCATCGCGATATATCTGCCTTGGGCATCTGCCTCAATTAAATTAGCTGAAATTCCCTTCTTTACATATATAACTACACCATTCTTCTTTTCTGATGTTGATGCCACAAAATGTGTACCTAATCTTGAATTTATCAGATATTTTTGATCTGATAATCTAATGTGTGTTTCTTGCAGACAAATAACATCATTCTTAAATTGTTTCAAGTAATGAAATATTTTCTTTCTTTTTTGTGGTGAATTTAAATCATTAACATTCCAAGATAGGAATTTAGTTGCCATTTTTGGCCCCTTGAAGCTTCATGAGCATACGCTGAACATCCTCCTCAATCTTGCTCTTCAGCCTAGCTCCTCCCACTGCTTCTGTTTTTTGGACTTCTTGAGATAAGACTTGAGATTGCTGCTCCTTTAATTGTTGTTCTTGAAGTTTATACGTTGCTCGTGTCAATCGTTGTTCTCTTGGTTCCTCTATCTTCTTGGGTAGTTCAGAGGTTGGTGGTGGACCCCCAAATTGCACCAAAACTTCCTCCCTAGCAATTCCTCCAGCTGCGGCTTCAGCATAAGTTTAAATCTGCTTTCCATCTTTCTCCTGTTGTAACATCTCCTTTTTCTTTCTACACCCCCCGCTCCACTGAGGGTGGGTATTCAGCCTTTAAAACGTTAACATAAAAATCTTTTGCCTTCCAAGGTGTATTTAAGCGATATCTTTCTCCACCATAATTCACTATTAGACCAGTTGGAACATCCCATCTGTACTGAACTTGTCAATTTCTCAATTCATTTACCAAAAATCCAAAGTCCTTTCTATCTCTTAACATCTTGGGAGGAATCTCTTTCAGGACCACCAATTCTTGTCCATCCACTTGAACCTTGTTCCTGTAGGAAGCTTGTAGAATGTCATTTCTAATCCTTCTGGTTGTGAAGTAAATCACCACATCTCTTGGCAACTGCCTTTGTCTTGCCACCTAGGAATTGACCCTGTAAATTTTGTCAATTTGAATTGCTACATGTTCTGGTCTTTCTTTAATTATTGCTGCCAAAGCTTCAGCACAAATAGCCCTTAAATTTTCACAACTATTTTCTTTTAGCCCTCTCAATCTCAGAGCAAATTCCATGGATCTGTATTGTAGCATAACCATATCATCATCCACCTTCTCTGTTTTGGTCACAATTTCTCCTAATTTATTTTCAAATTAGCTTCATTGATTTCTTCTACTCTCTCCTCCAGCTGAACAAGGTGTTTTGCCAATCCTGAAACTGCTAGAATAATATCTTCTCTTATTTCATTATGCTTCTCCTCCGCAACATCTCTAATTGCTTTTATATCTGCTGCAAATTCTTTGAGTTTCCCATCTATAATTACTGTTTGATCATTCATGGCTGCAGTTTGATTATTCATGGCTTCTTTTATAAATTCTTTAAGATCTTTTAGAGAAGCATTCTGGCTCTGTGATTCCACCAGAAGTTGTACTTTCTTTGTCACTACTAACATTATTGGAGAGCCTCCTCCACTCTTAGAAGCTACTGACTTAACTTGTTTAGAAGCCATCTTATATTTGAAAAATCTTTTCCCCTTTAGCAACCACAAAGTCTCTTAAACAGTTTTCAAACAATTTTCAGTAGTAAAAATAGTTTATAATTTATCAGGCAAGATAGTCCTTCTCCCACCTCTTCCAAACTCTCAGGCCAGCAGCTTTAATCACACTCAGAGCGTAAGCTCAAAAAACACTTTCGTTTCTAACTTTCACTTTCACACCCACAACAAAGGCGCCATCTTCCAGCCTCCAACTTAAAGAGATACAGTTTGAAACATTGTAAACTCGGAGCTAAGCATTGATACTTGCAAGTTGCTTGTTTTCCTGCTTCCGCTCTGTCTGCTCTTGGAGTCAGTCAATCAATCACTTTAACAGCAGAGTTGGTCGCGACGTCTGGCTCTGTTTAAACAGAGTCGTCCTGGATCCGGAGCTTCAGTGGGCTAAGCGGGGAGCTCTCACCCTCCAAGCCCCTGGAATTAATCCAGGGGCTTTTGGGAAGCTCTACCCACACCCACCGGCTCACCTCTCTTTCTTCTCCCGAAGGAGAGATTTCCAAGCCACCAAACAGCTGGTTAGCACTGTTTGAGCGGCTTTAATGCAATCGCGGGGCTGGCGGTCTGCTAAGACCGTCCACGATGCCTGCGGTGCCAACCGGAAGTCTGTTATCTTTGACTTTTGTTGCAAGTCTTTGTTCATTCTGAGCCTTTGCTTTCCTCACTTCATCTTTGCAGATTCTGGCTGTCTGCTGATATCCTGCCTTAGTTATGTGTCCCTCTTTCCATTTTTTGTACTTGTCCTTTTTGTCTTTCAATTTGTCAGAGAGATCTTTGTGCAGCCATGCTGGTTTTTTCTTGGATTTCTTGTTTTTCTTTCTCAGCGGTATTGCAGTGGTCTGGGATTTTATGATAGTATTTTTCAGAGTTTCCCAAGATTCTTGAGTTGTTTTCCCCTTTAGAATTTTCATCTAAGGAATCTTTCCCAAGCTCTCTGAGTTTATTAAAATCAGCTCTTTTAAAATCTAAGACTCTGGTATCATTTTTTTCTACTGCTTGTGTTTGCATTATGTTGAACTCTATTAAGACATGGTCACTCTCACCCAAGGTTCCTGCAGTTTCAACTCCCTCTATCACTTCTTCTCTGTTTGTAAGTATTAAGTCCAGTATGGCTGTCCCTCTAGTTCCCTCCTCTACCTTTTGGACAACAAAATTGTCAGCTAGGTTGATTAGGAACCTATTTGATTTTTCACTTGGTGCAGAATTAGTTTTCCAATTGATATCAGGTAATTGAAGTCCCCCATTACTATTGTAGTGTGTTTTCTACATATGTTTATTAGTTGGTTGACAAAAAGGATATCTAATTTTTTTTCTGCTTGATTGGGTTGCCTAGAGTATACACCTATGGCCATGTCATTCTTTTTGTCTTTTATGTTGACCCATATGCATTCTAGGAGGTTTTCGTCTTTGGTTTCATGCAATTCTATAGCAATATAGTGGTCCTTTACATACAGCAACTCCACCTCCTCTTTTATGGGGTCTGGGTTTTTTTGAAGAATTTGTATCCTTCTATCAGCATGTTCCAGTTGTGGGTTTCATCCCACCAAGTTTCTGTTATTCCTACTACATCATATGTATTACTTCATGTATTAATAGTTCAAGTTCACCCTGTTTGTTCCCCAGACTTTGTGCATTTGTATATAGGCACTTGAGATCTTTATGCCTGACTCTGGGTATGCTTCCTATGTCTCCTATTTGGTATTTGAGTTTGTTTTCCTTCCCATCCCTCCATACTTCTTTATTTGCCTTGCTTTCTAGGATTTTTTTCTTGAAATTAGGTCCTGGAGATCCTAAAGACTGGTTGCCCTCCACCCTCAATTTTAGTTTAAAGCCCTCCTGATAAGTTGAGCCAGTCATTTTCTGAAAACATTCTTCCCAGTCTTTGTGAGGTGCAACCTATTCCTTGGCAAAAGCCCATCTTGGAGGTAGTACAGACCATGGTCCAGGAATCCAAAGGTTTTTTGGTGACATTAACCATTTAGCCAGTGGTTCACTTCTAGAATTCTTTGTTCCCTTGCTGGATGTTGTCCTTTCATTGGCAGTACAGATGAAAAAACTACTTGTGCACCTAAGTCCTTGACATTTTTGCCTAGCTGCTCATTATCATTCAATGTTGCTTTCAAGTCCTTTTTTGTGTCATTCATCCCTACATGTAATAGTAGAAAGGGATAGTAGTCTGTTGGTTTTATTATTTTGGTTAGGTTCTTAGTCACATCTTTGATTTTAGCTCCAGGGAGACAACATACCTCTTTGGATTGACTGCCTGGTCTACAGGCAGCAGGTTCTGTTCCCTTAAGAATTTAATCTCCTATAACCAACACTCGCCTTTTTTTCCCTACGGAGGTTTGGGGTATTTTTCTATCTGTCACAGAAGCACTTGAAAAAGTGGCTTGGCAGTCAAGAGAACAATCCAAGGGTTGGCTGCGTTTTGGTTTTGTCCCATCCCCCTCTGGTTTTCAGAAAATTGGTAATCAGTAGAGCTATCTGGGCAAATGTGGGAATGAATTGGCAGTAAAATTTTGCAAATCCCAGGAAACTCTGTAACTGCCTCCTGATTCGAAGGGGGCTCATTCCAGTATTGCTTTCAGCTTGTTGGGATCTGTCTCCATTTTCTCATTGGAGATGCAGTACCCCAGATAGTCCAAGCAGGTCTTATGAAACTCACATTTAGATAGCTCCACATAAAGTTGGGCTTTCTGTAGTTTTTTTAGTACTGCCGTGACCAGTGTGTTCTTCAGGGATCTCAATGTATATTAATATATTGTCTAAGTACACTAAGACCCCTTTGAACAGGTGCTTGTGCAGGACATTGTTTATTAGTTGCATGAACATGGCAGGAGTCCCTTGCAGCCCAAATGGCATTACTCAGAACTGCTAGCAGCCTAGAGGACTTCCTTAATCCTCACTCAGTAGTACATCTCAAGTACAAACTCAAGTCTAGTTTGGTGAAGATTTTTCCTCTTGCCAAATAGCCCAGCATATCCCTCATCAGGGGGAGGGTGTACATGTTTTCTACACATATGTAGTTTAGCCCCCTGTAATCTACGCTTTACCTAAAGAACTTTTCTTTCTTTTCTTTAAAAGCACTGGGGCCACTATTATTATTTCATTGACTAGATGAACCCCCTCGCCAAATTCTTGTTGATGAATGCTTAGAGCTCATCCATCTCTCTGAGGACCATAGAGTACATTTTTGGTTTGGTTAGGTTGGCTCCTGGCATGATTTCTATCACACAATCAATGGGTCAGTGAGGTAGGAGCACGTCTGATTCCTTTTCACTAAAAACCTCAGCTAGGTCACGATAATCTGCTGGAATTAGTGGCTCTAACTCATTGTCTCCTCTTGGTATATTCATGATTTCTGTTTTCACTTTTCTAACCGCAGATATGTGGCCAACTCTCTGCACTCTCCCTAGCTCTTACCAATTAGTGGCTTTCTTTGCATTCACTACTTTTCCTTGTCCCAGCTCATGGAGTTGGGACCCAGCCATCATTTGGGTGTTCTACGGGGTCAACTCTCCATGTGGCATGCTCTTGGAACTCCATCAAGTTGATGTCCACTTCACTGGCCATTTGGAACCACACTTGTAGGTTGTGCAGCACCTCTCAGGGTATGCAGTTTTGGTACAGCTCTCAGTTCAGCCCTTCTTGGAAGTAGGAAATCAGCATATGCTCAGACCAGTCCCTCAAGTGGCTAGCTAGGCTGTAGAAGTCTTGGATGTACTCTATTATTGGCTGCTTTGACACATGCTCGCTGCTCACACAAATGAAGTGCACACATATACACTTGCCAACTGCTCATGCAAGTGGATGCAGATGTGAGTTTGCCTGCCACTTTTTCAGCCTGGTTCCATACATCTCAAGGCCCAGTAGTAGGCCATGGCCCAGGGTTTGGGGACCCCGGCCTAGATCTCACTGATCACTAAGTCTGATGAAGACATACCCCTCCCCTTTGGTATCCATGCACTATCCTTCAGGTCCATTCTCGTTATTGCAGTAGATGAATCCAGCTATTCCACTAGACCAGTTGTCAAACTCAAGGCCTGCCTGGAAATATCAAATGACCGGCCTGTGGTGCCTCTGCCCCTCCCCCCATGGCCCACATGCACCCCCCCCTCCCATGGCCTGTTTTCGGCCTCCCCAGCCTCCAGCAGCACTCTGCTGGCCAAAAAATTGTATATGTGTGCACTCCATTTATGTGAGCAGCGAGCATGTGTCAAAGCTGACACATTTCATCATTGCCTGTACCTCATTTCGCCTCACAGTTTGCCAAACAGAAATGGGAGGAGGGTTGGTAAATTCCTAGGGAGCAGGGACGGCTAAAGAATGCCACCTAAGAACACATGTTCCCCTGTGTGGCCTGTTTTTGACCAGCAGAGTGCTGCAGGAAGCCATGAAGGCTGAAAACAGGCCATGTGGGGGCCTCTGGAGGCCTCTGCACAGATCATTTTTGGCCGGCAGAGTGCTGCAGGAGGCCATGAAGGGTGAAAGCAAGGCATGGGGGTGGCGCTTGGGTCTCCCGTGCCCTGTTTTGGCAGTCAAGTGCTGCAGGAGGCTGTTCAGGCTGAAAATGGAGTGGAAGGGGCCACATGCAGCCCCCCTGTGCCCCGTTTTGGCTGGCAGGGTCCTGCGGAGATGTCCATCCAGTCTCTCCCAACCCCCACCCCACCCCGCAGGACCACAGAGGAGAACTACAATGCTGATCTGGCCCTTGAAGAAATCCAGTTTGACACCCCTGCACTAGACTCTTCCCCCTTTGTGTCTCAGAACATATCAGCTTAGAGATGTAGCTTTGAAAAAGGAAAAAGACAGCTGGCTCTCCACCACTTCATTGAACACCCACCACCACCCCTCAAATACCAGTTGGCTGTTATTTAGCTCCAGTTGATGGGGAATTTGTTTCTTGAAGAGAGCTAACCCATGTTCAAAAGAAGCCTTGCTAAAGCTGGTTGGCATCAGTGCAAAGGAGGAGGGATGCAGTAAGAAAAGCTCAATCATCACCATCCCATCATGCCACCTCACCCCATGTAATGCTGCAATTAATGAGTGGTTTCCCCAGTGATCAGTGACATTGAGAAAGATGGCCAAGCCAAAGGAATGTAACAGCCCCTTTATTTAGTGCAATTTATGCAGGAAATTAGGATAACGCACTCCAGCTGCAAACACTGGCTTTTGGAAAACACAGAAGTATTTGGCATTTGCAGTACAGAAAGCAAAATCTATGTTTGGTTTGTTTTTTTGAAGTTTTTATCAGCTAGAAAACACTTTACTCTGCAGAAGAATCTTGAATCTGCTAGCTTGGATATTCATAGAAGGAAAACAGCTAGTTTAAGATAGTGTGATTAAGCAAAGGCATAATTATCCCTTCTCTTTATATTGCTTTCCCTCTCCAAAAGATACACTTTAGCTGATTTTCTTGAAAAAGTGGAGTGTTTGGGTTAGTTGTGCATAGTTGTGTGTCAGGTAAAATAGATCCTTATATTAGCAATTACAGTAGATATTCATAATAGTTTGCTATTTAAATGCTGGGTTCTCAGGGATTTTTTGTTTCTGTTGTCTGTCCTTTTTGTCCTCTGCACTGCTGGTGGCAGTGTCCGTCGGGCATACATAATAAACAAGGAGATCTGCTCTCGCATTGTTTGCAAAGAAGATGAAGCCATGCAAGGTAAGTGACATGACAAAAAAGGATATTTTTATCAAAAATTCCGATATTAGGCAAATGCATAGAAATAAATGATTGCATGTCTTTTAAAGAAGGGAAAGTCATTAGTATCAGAACTGTATGGTTATATAGTTCTAGTAACATTCAATTGTCAGTGAGACAATTTAAGAAGCCTGCTAACAAATAGGAGAAGGTGCAGAAATGCTAAATGTGCAGAATAGGAACAGGAAGCGGGGGCAGGGGGTATTGGGGAGAGAAGGAAGAGCCAGGATTTGTTTAGGTGATTATTAGGTAATACACTGTTTCCAAAACAAGTATCTGGATTGTGTCCAATTGTGTCACAGTGATCCTAAGTGTATTTGAACTCTATTACACTCCTAAACAGATATAAAAATAAATAAAATGGAAGAGTGTTCAGCAAAGAAAAACATTAGATTTGCTTGAAGAATTTCAAACTGCTCTGAATATTGTGATATTCCTTAATGACTAGAAAGAAAATTAAGGATGCTTAAAACACATATAGAAAAAAATGTTTAAAATAATATTTTTATATTTGCTTTCCCGAAAACCTGGCTGACTTTTATGGAAATGAAATATCACAGACTTTGGAACAAGTACCTGTGAAAGTCATAGGTTGAAAACCATCCTGAAAGTATATGTAATAATAATTAGAAACTGAACTGGGTGTCCTCCCCAATTCATATTTAGTCATGATTTTAATGCTATGGATCCATAAAATGATACTTGCAAATGAAGCTGTATGTGTCAAATGATTAGCTCTTTCTTTCTCTGGCCTGTTTCTAGAGGAGATTTGCCGCCAGCTGGCTGGCCTGCCACCACGCCGCCTCCGCCGCTCTGATGAACCTCGAGGACCATCCTGTCGACGAGCAAAGGGACAATCTCAGAACACACTTGATTCTCAGTGATCAGGAAGCTGTAGGAATGAGAAGAACAAAGAGGAACTGAGATCATACTGGAATTCCAGATTTACTTTTTCACACACAATTCCTGTCTCAAAGGATGCTTCACTAGCACAGGGGCCTTTCATATCAATAGGTCATCTTTGAGATGTTAGTACTTAGACCCTCCTGTGCATCTGCTTCTGGGTTATTTTAACCTTGGACTCCTTATATAAGTCCTACCCAAAACCCACCTTAAAATATACATTAAAAATACTTGTTTTCTCAGTGACTTCCCACCCAGTTTAGAGCCAGCTTGTCTACAGAAAATTGCTTGCAGATAATTAATATAATTTGTATGGATACTGCACTTATAGTCTATTCTTCATAGGGTTTGATTGTTTCTCTGCAAAATTAGAGGATAATAACCATATATTGAACTCACCACTTTGTTTTATGCACCTACTGGAAGAGGAGGAGATGCTGAAACTATAAAACATAGAAAGTAAGGATCCATATAGACCATCTAGTCCATTCTTGTTCAGTATAGGTGTCCACCAGCATCCCTGGTGTCCCAGTGTCTGTTTAAACACTTCCATTAAGAGGAACTTACTATTTCCTGAGGCCATTTGCTCAGGCTGTTAGGGTATTTTGTCTTGAAATCCAATCAAAAGCTACTTCATTTATCTAAGGCTCGAAGTCAGTGACCACCTCATCATAGTTATCAGGGACGTTAAGCTCATTCTTGTATAATTTTTCTGTGTAATTTTGCCACCTCTTCTTTTTTTAAAAAAAAATTTTAATTTTAAAAACAAAACTTTATTCATTTATAAAACCATTTAAAACATACAAATTTCTCTTAATCAAGAGACAAACTTACATATACAATACACAATTTCTAACTAATTTCCATTATATATACATATATACATAAATGCCAACATACTGTGGCATATTTCGTTTTCTATTTCTCTGACAGTGCTGTTTTTAATTATATTGATTTCTTCTAAATTCCGTCTCTACCCATTTCCCTTTCTCTGATTTATCCATTGATACCATCTATTCCATATTGTATAATATTTTGAGTCCTCCTTATCCTGTAACTCTAAAGTTAGTTTATCCATTTCTGCGCATGTGTAAATTTTTTGTATTAACTCCTGATCAGTTGGCATTCAATCTATTTTCCAAAATTGTGCTGATACTAATCTTGCCGCCGTAATTATATGGAGTATTAAGTATTTTATATCATTTCTAATATTCTTTTTAATCATGCCTAATAAAAAAATTTCAGGTTCTAATTCAATTTCATAACCTGTTATTTCGATTATCCATGTTTTTATCTTATTCCAATATTTCTTAATTTCTGGGCAGAGCCACCAAGCGTGATAATAAGTTCCTTGTGCTTCTTTACATTTCCAACATGTCGGGTTTATATTTGGGTACATTTTCGCTAATCTTGCGGGGGCCAGATGCCATCGATACCACATCTTATAATGATTTTCTTTGTAGGCCACCGATTTTGTCATGGTGTAGTTGTTTTCCCACGCTCTTTCCCATTCTTACAGCTGTATACTGTGGCCAATATTCCTCGCCCACGCTATCATCTGCCCTTTAACCAATTCTTCTGCCAAATCATATTCGAGTAGATATTTATATTTTCGAAATTAATTTCCCTTCTTTAAATTCTAATAATTTGTCTAATCGATTTTGTTTTAAGTCTATTCCTCCCTCCTCCTGATCCTTCCTATATCTTGTTTTTATTTGTGAGTAGGGCCACCAGTCTATTGCTATTCCTTGTTCTTTTAGTTCTTCCCTAGTTTTTAATTTCCCCTACATATCCAATACTTCTCTATATCTTAATATTTTTTGTTTTGATAGTATATTGGGGTGAGTAATTGCTTCTATTGTTGATAACCAACCAGGAATTTTTATATAATGTTTATGTCGAATTTGTTGCCATGTATTAATTAAGGATTTTCTAATAGTATGGTTGTTGAAATGTTTATATATTTTATTTCCAGAATTCCAAATAAAAGTATGCCATCCCTTCATTAGATCATGTCCTTCCAGATTTAACAATCTTTAGTTCTCCAGGGTTATCCATTCCTTAATCCATAACAAGCTTACTGCTTTATAATATTTTTGCCATGCCGGGAAACCAAATCCGCCTCTAATTCTGTCATCTTGTAATATGTTCAATTTTATTCTTGATTTTTTCCCTTCCCACACAAAATTTGTTGTTATTTTATCCAAATTATCAAAGAATTTTTTGTCTAATTTTATTGGTATCGTTTGGAATAAATAAAGGAGTCTTGGAAGTATATTTGATTTTATCACTGCTATCCTCCCCAGTAAGGATAGTCTTAATTTCCCCCATTTATCCAAATCCTCTTTTATTTTCTGGACTAAAGGTTCATAATTATCCTGTTTTATTGTTACTGTTCTAGCTGTCAGATTTATCCTTAAGTATTTGACTTTTTTGACTACCTGTAATCCTGAATCTTTTACTAATTTCTCTACTTGTTTTGTTGTCATATTTTTTGTTATCATATTCGTTTTTTCTTTATTAATTTTTAGGCCTGCTACTTTTCCAAAAGTTTCAATTTCTTTTATTAATTTGGGGGTTGTTTCTATTGGATCTTCTATGAAGAAAATAAGATCGTCCGCAAAGGCTTGGACCTTGTAATCTTCTCTCTTAATCTTTAATCCTTGTATTTCTTTATTTGCCCTAATTCTAATTAACAAATTTTCCAGCGATTAAGATAAAAAGTAGGGGCGATAGTGGGCATCCCTGCCTTACTCCTTTATTTATTCCAAAAAATTTCGTTGGGTCCCCATTTACCAAAATACATGCTTTTTGGTCCTGGTATATTGATGTTATCATTTTTGTAAATTTCTCACCAAAATTCATATTTTTAATTTGTTGTTTCATAAATTGCCAGTTTACTTGGTCAAACGCGTTTTGTGCATCCAGAAAGATCAGGGCCACCTGTCTCTCTGGATGCATCTCGTAATATTCTAAAACATCCATTACCATCCTTAAATTATTTTTTATTTGTCTTGTGGGTAAAAAACCATTTTGGTCCTGATGTATTTTGTTATGTAGTATTTTTTTCAGCCTATTAGCAATTATACTCATAAAAATTTTGTAATCGGTGTTCAACAAAGAAATCGGTCTATAGTTTTTTATTAATGTGGCATCTGCCCCCTCTTTCGGTATTAGAGAGATGTACGCTTCTTTCCATGTGTTTGGTAATTTTGCCTCCATCAGGGCTTCATTATATACTTCTAATAATATTCCATTTAATAATTCTCCAAATGTTTTATAGAACTCTGTTGGTAGACCATCGGTCCCCGGAGTTTTATTATTTTTCTGTCTTTTCAGCGCTTCTTTTAATTCACCTGCCGTAATCTCCCTGTCTAATAACTCTTTTTCTTCCTCCGTTAATGTTTGTACTCCCTTTCCTTTTAAGTAATGTTCAATTTCCTCCATTGTTACTATATCCTTCTCATAAAGTTTTTGGTAATATTGGAGTGTTATTTCCTTTTTCTTCTCTATACTTTGTTGGATCCTCCCCTCCTCATCTTGTAATTTCTGAATTATTCTTTTTTCTCTTTCCTTTCTCAGCCTGTATGCTAACCACCTCCCCGGTTTATTTGCGTGTTCGAAATAATTCTGCCTTGTATATTTTAGTGTCATTACATATTGCCCTTGTTCTAATATATTTAACTTATGTTTTGCCGCTATCCATTTTACTCTTGTTTGTTCATCTCCTGGTTTTCTTTGCAATTTACTCTCCCAATTTTGAATTTCTTCTTGTAATTTGTTATATTCTTTTTCTCTCTCTTTTCTACGTTTTGCATTATATGCTATTGTAAGGCCTCTTACGTATGCCTTGGTAGTGTCCCATAAATTTTGTAGGGAGGTGTGTTGTTTCACATTCTCCTTTTAAAATAGTTCTAGTTCCTTTTCCATATATTTCTTATATTCTTTTTCTTTTATTAACTGAGTATTCATTGTCCATCTATTTTTCTTTCTCTGCTGCCCCTTCCACGTCATCATTAATGGGTTGTGATCCGCCCACTCATTTGGTAGAATTTCCACCGCTTCTATTTCCCTCATTAATATGCTGGATACCCATACCATGTCTAACCTAGACCAGGACTTGTGCGGGTTCGAGTAGTATGTAAATTGCTTGGTTTCAGGATTATGGAACCTCCAACTATCTATCATGTTTAACTCTTCCACCATATCTGTAAAAGTCCTGGGTAATACATTTTTCTTATTTTTATTTTGCTGGGTACATTTATAATCTTTTCTCACATCTAAAATAGCATTAAAATCTCCAATCAGACATACATTTTCCATTTTTTGATCCATAATTTTCTCATGCACTTTTCTATAGAATTCTAGTTGTTTACTGTTTGGTGCATATATTACTACCAATGCCACCTCTTCTTAATCTCATCTGCCTCTATTAGGGCCCTGCCATTTTGGTCCTTTATCATGCCCATCTTTGCATGAAACTTTCCCTTCATATCTCCAATTTTCTTTAAGAGATCTCTGGTCCTCCCTATTCTATTGTTTTCTTCTATTTCTTTTAAGAAGGCATTCTTATCTCTTCTAGCTATTCTCTGGAATTCTGCATTCAATTGGGTGTATCTTTCTCTTTCTTCCTTGCCTTTTCCTTCCCTTCTTTCCACAGTTATTTGCAAAGCTTCCTCAGACAGCCATTTTGCTTTCTTGCATTTCTTTTTCTTTGCTACTGCTTGTATAATGTTGTGAACCTCTGTCCATAATTCTTCAGGCACTCTGTCTATCAGATCTAATTCCTTAAATCTATTTGTCACCTCTACTGTACATTCATCAGGTATATGATTCATACCTGAGTGGCTTAGTGCTTTTCCCTACTTTCTTCAATTTAAGCCTAAATTTTGCAACGAGAAGCTCATGATCAGAGCCACAGTCAGCTCCTGGTCTTGTTTTTACTGACTGTATAGAGCTTCTCCATCTTTGGCTGCAGAGCGCATAGTCAATCTGATTTCTGTGTTGACTATCTGATGATGTCCACGTGTAGAGTCATCTCTTGGGTTGTTGAAAAAGAAAGAGTGTTTGCTATGACCATCATATTCTCTTGACAAAATTCTATCAGCCTGCTTCATTTTGTACTCCAAGGCCAAACTTGCCTGTTATTCCGGTTATGTTTTGGCTTCCTACTTTAGCATTCCAATCCCCCATGATGATAAGGACATCATTTTTTGCTGTTAATTCTATAAGGTGCTGTAGGGCTTCATAGAACCGTTCAATTTCATCCTCTTCAGCATGAGTGTTGGGGCATACTGTGATATTGAATAGTTTGCCTTGGATTCAAACTGAGATCATTCTGTCATTTTGAGGATTGTATCCCAATATCGCTTTTCCTACTCTTTTATTGATTATGAAAGCTACTCCATTTCTTCTGAGGGATTCTTGCCCGCAGTAGTATACCTGATGGTCATCTGAATTAAATTCACCCATTCCTGTCCATTTTAGTTCACTGATTCTTAAGATGTCGATGTTTAGTCTTGGCATCTCTTGTATGACTACATCCAGCTTGCCTTGATTCATGGATCTTACATTCCAGGTTCCTATGGATAAAAAATCTTTACAGCATTGGACTTTCCTTTCACCACCAGATGCATCCACAGCTGAGCATCCTTTCGGCTTTGGCCCAGTCGCTTCACTCTTTCTGGCGCTACTAATACTAGCCCTCTGCTCTTCCCCAGTAACATGTTTGATTATATCAACTCACTAATAAAGAGAAAAGTAACAGTTGAGCAGCCACTACAATATCCTCTTGTACTGATGAAATTGAATTATGCAAAATAAGTAGTACCACTGGTACTTCCATGGCATTTGTGCAGAAAAGCTTCCCAGTGGATTGTTTCACAAGACCTCATCTCCACTACTACAGTAGGTACAAGTTCAGTTTAAAGGGCTAAAATGGTTGCTTCTGCCTGCTGCCCCACTAATAAATTGCATGAAATACTGTATAGTATGTGTCGTTTTGTACCAGCAGCAGATCTTGAAATAAAAGCATTAGAAGGAAGTCATCCATTCATCACAGAAATATCAGGACAAATGTCTGTATAAAAGCAGTATTTCAAAAACAGGTAATATGGAATAATATTGACAGTGAGTGGCTATTATGGGTTGTTGGTTTTTTTTTTTTAATTGGACCCCAGGTATTATGCCTCACTTAACAGCCCTGCAAATTTGCTGTGTTGTGTTTGTGAGGAGAAGTATGCATTTGGTGCCAAAGTATTTTAGAACATATCACATGATCACATGATCTTCTGCACTTGAGAACTCTTGACTGAATGGATGAATAATTTGTATTGTTTATTATCAGGAAATAGGAAAACTCATTTTGTGATAGTCTGCTCACATACACAAGCAATTTTTAGTTTACTATAGGTAATAAATGAAGGATATGTATATGTGAATTTGGCTATATGTTAGCAATTGTCTTTAACTTTTGATAGTAACGATAAGGAGAAATGAATAAAAATTGATTTTTCTCATCACTTTAGGAAAAACAATTGCATGTTGCATTTCTGCATAACATCTAGTTATTATTAAGCTAGAGATGCAATTCTAATTAGAAAAAAGAGAATACTCTGTCATATAGAAAATATCTACTTTTTAAAAAAACTTTTATATGAGAAGCTGGTGCACCTATGTTGTTGGAGGTACATATATAATAACTTTAATCTGTTCTGAATGTGAAATATAGAATCAGGTACTTTTTAATGCATTATATAGCTATTACACACCATATTTTGAGAGAACACAAGATATTTTTTATGCAGCTTCACTGGTCTACTTTATTTAGTTAGATGATGAATTTGTAGAAAAGAGCAACCATATAAATAACTTGTATTTTGTAGAAAACATACACAAATATATTAAACGAAAATTTGAGTTCTGTTTCCTTTTGCTCCAGTGTATGATCTGTCCTATAGTTTTATTTTATCAGAGTTCACTAAATAACTCAGCCTTCTTTCCAGAAGCAGCAGAATTCAAGGAGTCCACTAGCCCTCCAAGATCTCACTGTGTCAACCTGCAAAACAATTTCAGTTGAAGCCATTCTCTCTCATGCTTGCTCCTGCTTCATTTCTTGGTTGCCATTCAAGGAGGAAGGGATGGGGAAACTTAGGAATGTGGTGCCTCAACTGCTAGTCAAAACATCTACCAGCCAGCATGTGAACCAAGGTCACGTCAACGGACATCTGTTGGAGCTGAGCAGGAACCTGTGGCTGACTTGATTAGCCCATATGACCTAAAAGACACAGGGGGATGGGGAAATCCTATTCTTTTAACTATCCCTGAGCACAGGCCTATTTAGACCTAGCTTCAACTTTCTAAATGCTGACATGATGCACTCAATAAAGCATTTCTTGAACCTGAACAAACTGTCAGAGTCTTGACTGTTTCTTCCAACTTATAAATAACAAGAAAAAAATAAAGAAAACAGTCAGTCCACTAAAGAGAGAAGAAGGCAAGGAAGTAACAGGAACAGAGAGAAAGCAGAGCTGCTTAACTCATTCTTTGCATTGGTCTTCATGCAAAAAGAAAGTATAGCCCTACCGGAAACATAACTGTAAAAAACAGACTGGAAATAAAAGTTAAAATAAGCAACAAAAAAAAATAGTAAGAGAACACCTGCCTGATCTTGATGAACACAAATCATGAGGACTGATGGATTACATCCCAGAGTTCTAAAGGAGCTAGCAGATTTCATCTCAGAATCATTGTGGAAGGACTGCCTCTCCCTCTAACTTAAGAAAGTGGAAACTCTAGAAATGGAGTATTTCAAAAGGAACCTTTTATTAAGTAGAAGTGACAGTAATGGATTCAAAGTAACCTCTGAATTAGGCAAGAGAAGTAGGATTAAAGCAATAGAGACTCCTCCCTTTAGTCAGAATGCAGATTTTAGCCAATACACAAGTGTGAAGATATTTTCTTTATCAGCTGCCCTGAGAACTGGATAAGTATGCATTCCCTTTGCAATCCTCCGTTATCCTTTAAAGTGAAACAACCCACATGCCATAAACATTCCCCAAATGTAAGGAGATCTCAGGGCACTTCAGTGCCAGGATATAGATTGTAAAATATCTACTGACACAGGCAATGCTAATAAATCAAATCCAGCCACACCCCTTCCCCCAATTGAATGGCAGTATCACTCTTAGAGATCTGACACGCTGCCTTCCTTAGAAGAAGAAAGGGTCCACCTGTGAAAAGATATAAACAAAAAAATCCATTATCGTATTTTAACAAGGTTTGTTAGGGTATTGGGAGTGAAATTTTCTCAGTAAGGTAGGAGCCCTAACATGGAGTTTAGTGACCCATTCATTTTGGGATGAGGGTAAATGTTTCCAAGCAACTAAGTATTGGATTTTCTCTCTGTGGATCCTAGAGTCAAGGATTTTCTTGATTTCAAAGTGTTTTTCACCTTCAATCATGATGGGAACAGGTGGTATAGATGCAGGTGGTCTGAGGGATGAGGCTCTCTCTCGTTTGAGTAAACTAATGTGAAATACTGGGTGGACGTGCCTGAATGCTTTTGAAGGAGTAGTTCAACTGTTACTGGATTGATGACCCTAGTAATAGGAAATGTCCAATGAAATTTGGCCCTAATTTTTTAGATGGCTGTAATGATTTCAGGAATTTTGTAGATAAGTATACTCTATCTCCAACATGGGAAGGTTTGGGTTCCATTCTTTTCTTGTCAGCTTGAATTTTAAAAGCCTCTCTAGCTTCCTTTAAGGCTAATCTAATTACTGGCCATGTGTTTTGTAAAGTGTCCATCCACTCCTTAAGTGAGGGGATGGTGGGTTCTTCTGTGGGTAAATCAGGCATAGGGCTGAAATCCTGGCCTGTTGCTACTCTAAAAGGGGTAAAAAAGTACGTGAATGTACAGAGTTATTAAATGCAACTTCAGCAAAAGGTAAAAGTTTGGTCCAGTTATTCTGTTGAAAATTAATAAAACTTCTTAAATATTGTTCTATCACCAAGTTCACTCTCTCATAATTTCTGTTAGTACACGTGATGTGATGAGCTCAACCCTTGGGCAAGTAAGCTCAAAAATGCCCTCCAAAATTTGGAAGTGAATTGGACCCCTCTGTCAGAGATGATCATTTGTGGAGCTCCATGAAGCCAATAAATGTGTATTAGGAACAATTTGGCGAAACTTTTAGCAGTTGGGATCTTTTGGCAAGGTATAAAATGTGCCTGTTTTGAAAACAGGTCTGTCACAACCCAAGTGACAGTATTCCCCACACTTTCTGGCAGTTCTACAATAAAATCCATAGCAATATCTCTCCATGGCACTGAAGGTTCAGCTACTTTCTGTAAGAGTCCTGGGGTTTTCCTCTGATGTCTTTTTGCTGCTGCACAAATGGGGCAGCTAGCTACATAGCTTTCTATGTCCTTTTTTAGTGATGGCCACCAAAATTATCTTTTAATTAAGTGTAAAGTTTTCACAAAACCAAAATGTCCAGCTAATTTGGAGTTGTGGCATCTTGCCATTAAGCATAGTCTTTGGCTGGCTGGAACATACAACTTCCCCCCAACCCAAGCTAAGTCCTCTTCAAAGTACCCTGATAATAAGCCCAATTGGGCTTTTGAGCGCATGCACTAAAATAATCCTCCCCCCGAAAATAAGCCCTCCCCAAAAATATTTAAACGCAGAGCTGGAAATCAGGTAAGATGGCAAGAGGAGCCCCATTTTGCTCCATGTGCCTCAAAATAATAAGACCTCCCCGAAAATAAGGCCAAGCGCTTATTTCAGGGTTCAAAAAAATATAAGACAGTGTATTATTTTTGGGGAAACACGGTACTGAGCCCATCGTACTTGTTTCGGGGAGAGTTTCCTTGCGGTCATTAGGGCTTCTAAATTTTTATGATAAGTCCAGACTTCAAAAGGGATCTTACTCCCCTCTAGGAAATGCCTCCAGGTTAAAAGTGCCCAACGAACTGCATAAGCCTCTTTCTCCCAAATGACCCACCTTTGCTCAGTCTCATTCAACTTTTTGGATGTGTAAGCACATGATTGTAGTTGGTCTTGCTCATTTTTCTGAAGCAGAACCACTCCTATTGCCACATCGCTGGCATCTGCTTGTATGATGAATGGTTTCTCCGTATCCTGGTATTTTAGAATTGGTTCTGCTGAGAACAGCCGTTTAAGTTTTTCAAATGCAGCTTGCATATATATCTGTATATATATAACAAACAAACAAACATACAATACATAATCAATCATTCAGTGTATCATAGATGTTTATATTGCATCTTCATCTTCTTCTTACCCCTCTGATCTTCATCGTTTCTTTATTTTTCCCATTTCTTTATTATAAATTTCTCCCCATACTTCATTTATTATAACATTTTCTTGTTTACTATTTTTTAATTAAAAAGTTTTATAAAAAGTACAAACATTTTTCCCCACCCCCTCCCCTCTCCCTAACCCACCCCCCTCCCACAAACCCAACCCCCTCCCATTCCCCACCACCCCCTCCCCCATCCCTAAACTTCCCAGGACCAGCACAGGGTCTAACATTCAGCAAACCTAATCTAAAATCTGCTAACAGTATATTGAACTAGATTAACCCTAGATCTTTAACTCCTAGCACTCAAAACATTATATGCATAAAACACTAACAAAGTCAAATATTTCATTCATAAGCTATTTGAAGTTTTTTAGTCCAATATTTGTTTTGGATATAATCAATCCATCTTCTCCATTCCCTTATATATCTTTCGTTCGAATGATCTCTAAGGTATGTGGAAATTTTCGCCATTTCTGCCAAATGTATTACTTTTAGTGTCCATTCCTCAATGGTGGGTATATCTTCCTTCTTCCAATATTGTGCCACCAGTAATCTTGCTGCCATTATTAAATTTAAAATCAAGTTAGTTTCTATTACTGTACAGTCTGTCATTATTCCCAACAAAAAGAACTGTGGCGTAAACTTAATCTTTTTCTTCAAAATATTTTGAATAACCCACCAAATTTTAACCCAAAACGCCTTAATTTTTTTGCACGTCCACCATATGTGATAATATGTAGCATCCTGGCAATCACATCTCCAACATTTGGGCTGAAGGTTTGAATACATACAAGCTAACTTTTTCGGGTCTAGATGCCATCTGTAAAACATTTTGTAAAAATTTTTTCTTAAATTTTGAGCTTGTGTAATTTCTAACCCATATACTTTCCCATGTATCAATTGATATTACTTCCCCTATATTTTGCGCCCATTTTATCATACAATCCTTAACTAATTCAGTTTCTGAATCTATTTCCATTAATGCATTTTATACCCTTTTTATATGCCTTTGGCTTTGATCTCTAATTTGTTTAATTAGGTTCTCATCCTGACACAAAATACCCATTTTTTGATCTTCTGTCCATCTGGCCTGTAACTGACCGTATTGAAACCATGTTTTAATCACTCTTTCCTCTTTTAATTGTTGAATAGTTTTTAGTTGAAATACGTTTCCATCCCTATATAGAAGTTCTTTATATGTAATCCCATCTTGGTTTTGCTCTATACTTATATTCTCTATCATGTGTCTGGGTATTGTCCAAATTGGTAACTTATCATTTAATTTATATCGATATTTCTTCCAGACACGTAACAGAGCACTTCTTAATATATGACTTTTAAAGATAGTATCCACCCTTTTATCATACAATAGATAAGCATGCCAGCCATAAACCAGGCCGTACCCCTCTATATTTAATATACTTTCCTCCGTTAAATTAACCCAATCACTAACTGCTGATAGGACAGCCGCATCATAATACAACCCTAAGTTGGGCATTTTAAGGCCTCCTCTTTCCCTAGCATCCTGCATTATTCTCTGTTTTACTCGTGGTTTCTTCCCTGCCCAAACAAAAGTATTTACACCTTTTTGCCACTCCTTCAGATTTTTATCATTTTTAAGTATAGGTATCGTTTGAAAAAGGAACAGAAATCTCGGCAAAACATTCATCTTAACTGCGGCTATCCTGCCCAACAGTGACAATTGCAATTTTTCCCAACTTTGTATCTCTACTTGTACTTTATGCCATAATGGTTCATAATTATGCTGATACAATTTCATATTTGTTGTCAGGATATTAACCCCTAAATACTTAACCTTTTTAACAACTTCAAATCCGGTTATAGTTTCCATCTCCTCTTTTTGTTTCACCATCATATTTTTAGCTATTATCTTTGTTTTGGCTGCATTTATTTTAAAACCCGATACTTGTCCATAATCCTTAGTTATATCCATCAGAGCCTTAATAGATTGTAATGGTTGGGTTAAGGTAACCACCAGGTCATCTGCAAATGCATGTAATTTATAGTTGTGCTGCCTAATTTTGATTCCTGTTATACTTTCTGATCCACGTATTTTATTCAGCAATATTTCTAATGATAAAATAAACAACAATGGAGACAAAGGACAACCTTGCCTTGTACCTTTTTCTATATTAAAATTATCAGTTAAGCCTCCATTAATTATTATTTGAGCTGTTTGTCTCTGATATATTGCCTTAATTGATTGCACAAAATGATTTCCAAACTTCATCCTTTCCAATAGGTTAAGTAAAAATTGCCAATTCAGTCAATCAAACGCTTTCTCTGCATCTAAAAATATTAATGCTGCAGGGACCTAGTTATTCCTACCCAAATACTCCAATATGTTTACAATGTGTCTTACATTACTTTTCATTTGTCTGCCACTTATAAAACCTGTTTGATCATAATGTATCATTTGTTGCATAACTTTCATTAATCTATTTGCTAATACTTTAGCAAAAATCTTGTAATCTATATTTAATAGTGATATAGGCCTATAATTTTTTGGATCTAAGTGATCTTGTCCTTCCTTTGGTATTAAAGAAATAAAAGCTGTCTTCCAAGATGGAGGTATCACTCCACCTTGTTGTATATTATTAAATAATTGTTTCAATGGGTCCACCATCTCTACCTGTAAATTTTTATAATAAACCGCTGTCAAACCATCCATACCTGGGGCCTTACCAGATTTCAGTTCTTTAATTACAGACATAATTTCTTCAGAAGTTATTGGCTGGTTTAAAATATCCCTCTGTTCTTGTGTAGCTAACAAAATATTCTCTTTCTGTAAGTATCTATCTAAATCTATATCCTGAATTTTATCAGCCATATATAATTTTGAGTAAAATTCTAAAAAAGACTTCTTTATCAATTCTTGCTGATAAACTTCTTTCCCTTTGTATTTTATTTTTTCTATTGTCCTTTGGCTCTGCTTTTTTCTCATCAAATACGCTAACCACCTACCTGGTTTATTAGTGTTACAAAATGTGTTATGTTTAGCATATTGTAAATTAGTTGCTGTTTGATCTGCTATCAACATGTTAAATTGTCCTTTAAGTAATTTAATTACCTCTTTAATTTTATTATCTACTGGATTCGCTATCAACATTTGTTCTTTTTTCTTTATTTCATCCTCTAGCAATTTTCTTTTTTCCCCCTGCTTCTTTTTGAATTTATTGTTCAGATATATCAAAATACCTCGCATGTATGCTTTGCTTGTATCCCACAACATTTCCACAGGGGTACCCTTTTGCATATTTATAACAAAAAATTCTTTCATAAATCTTTTACATTCCTTTACATTTTCCTCATATCTAAACAAATTTTCATTTAACCTCCAGGACCGTTTAGGTCCCTTCCCATACTCCATTTCTACCCAGACTGGGCTGTGATCAGTTAACGTTCTTGGGAAAATCTTCATGGTCTTCACTCTGGGGAAAAGATCAGTAGTTATTAAAATAGAATCAATCCTGGAAAAGGACTGATGTCGGCCTGAGAAAAAAGTAAAGTCTTTTTCTGTTGGGTTTCTCTCCCGCCAAACATCCTTCAATTCCCAATCCTCCATCAAGTCAAAAAAAGATTTTGGCAATTTTGCTCTTGTAAAAAGACTTTGTTTAGGTCCCATCTTATCTTCCTTTACATTTATAACTTCTTTCCAGTCACTGAGCAAAATGCATGATTTATAATTCCATTGTGCCAGCTTTACTTGTAATAGTCTGTAAAAAGTATCCTGTTGTTGATTTGGTGCGTAAACTCCCACTATAAGTACTTTCATCCCTTTTATTAGTACTTCTATTGCTAAAAATCTTCCTTGATCATCTGCTTCAATTAATTTTGCAATTAAGTCCTTCTTCAGGTAGATAACTATACCATTTTTCTTATCCGGCGCTGCTGCAACATAATGTACACCCAATCTTGTGTTTATTAAGTATTTTTGATCTTGTAATCTAATATGAGTTTCTTGTAAACTAATTACATTATTGTTAAATTGTTTAAGATAACAAAATATTTTTCTTCTTTTCTGTGGTGAATTCAAACCATTAACATTCCAGGTTAGGAACCTAGTTCCCATCCTTAAATCTCTGAAGCCTTTGGAGCATTTGCTGGTTTTCACACCTTAATTGACCTTTGGGTCTAGCTCCTCCCACAGCTTCTGTTTTGGTAGTTTCTTGTGGAACCATCTGTAATTGTTGCAGTCTTAGCTCTTCTTTACGTTTAGCTGTTGTGGCTCTAGTCTGTCTTTGATCCTTTGGTTCTACTGGTATGTCAATCAACTGTATCTGAAAAAGGTCTTCTTGGCTGGTCGAAATTGCAATGCCCCCCTGTGCTATTGCTAGCAAATCTTCTCTCTCCTGTGGTCTCTCCTCAATTAGTTGTTGCTTGCCTTTAATTTCAGGCGATTTTGGCCTTCCAGCCTTTAATACATTTAAGTAGAAATCTCTTGCTTTCGCCACTGTGTTAAGCCTGTATCTTTCTCCAGAATAGTTAACCACTATACCGGCTGGAACGTCCCATCTGTATTGTATCTGGCGATTTCTCAACTCATCCAACAGGAAAGAGTACTCTCTTCTAGCTCTTAACATTTTCGGGGGGGATCTCCTTCATTGTCATTACTTCTTGTCCATCCACTTGAAGCTTGTTTTTAAAAGTGGCCTTCTTCTGGGACTTCCGGTTGAGCCGCGCCTTGTCGCTGACGGTCCTTTAAAGACTGCCAGCCTCTTTTCTCTTCCCCCTTTTTTTTTCCTGTCCTTCTGGGAAGGAAGAAGGGGGGCAAGATGGCTGGGCTTTTTGAAAGTAAAGGAGGGTTATTTAACCCTCAATGGTCTGAATTTGAGGAAGCTTTGAGTTCAATTACCTCTGCTTTATTGAAAAGAATTGATACTATATTTCAAGTTTCTCAAGCTGGAAATAATGAAATACATGGAAATACTGAGTTGCAATCTAGCAGTGGGGGATTGAATGAAGAGTTGGAAGATGCAAAAAAACAACAACAGATTATAGCAGATTTTACTGAGGAGAGAAAGATGAATGTTGTGCAAAATAAGGAGCAAGATAAAACTCAATCTGCACTTAAAGAGTTGTTTCCAGAAGAAGTTACATTTCTGCAAAAATTTTATAATATGCAATCCCAAAAACCGCAAAATTTTACTGGAGCTAAAAAAGGCAGAGGGATCAAAGTTAAGAAGAAAGTTCGTAAAAAGGAAAAGAAGAAAGACTGGAGAAATGGAAAATAACCCTGCTTGATGAGATGATGGTCCTTAAAAAGTACTGTTTAACTGTTTAAAGATTTTGAATTTTTTGGAAAAAGAAAAAAAAACAGACAGCAGTTTAATGCCAGTTAACTAAGCGATGAGCGACGATGAGGAGGCAACTTACAGCTGTATTGGAATATTTGAGAAGAATAAACAGATCACAGCAATGCTGGTGTATTGGGTTGTGAAATATGCCCTGACTTGAATGATTTGGATTATTTTATTAAGGACTGCAACAAATTTGGACTTAATTGCAATCGCAGAAGTTCTACTGAATATAGCAAATTGAAGTTTCTTGCTTGATGGTAATGAATACAAGGCAAAAGGACTATGGACCTAGGGCAATTGCAGTTGATCTGGTGGTTTCCCTAATATGTCTGACGAATTTATTAATCTAATTTTTGACTGGATTTGATGGATATCATTTCAAATATAATTACAATTACAAAGTCACTCGGGGGGGCTTTTTTTTTATATACAGAAGCAATTTTTATTTAGGGGGGTAGACGTAAATGAAGATATCTTATATGCTGTTGGAAGATGTGAAGACAAGAAGATTAGCAATTGGTTCAATCTAGTATGAAGAATTTAAAGGATTGATAAAGTTCTTAAATGATGTTTTTAGTTGATTTGTTAATATGTATGGATATAAGAGGTTTGATTATTAATTAAAAAATTATTGTTAATATTATTTATTATTAAGTGTTTGGTTATAATTGGACCTTGATGGTTTAAAAGTGAAGGACGGAAGAGTTTATATAGTAATTTTTTTTTTAAATCGGAGGTTTTTTGAGTGAGGGTTTCCTTTTTTTTTCTTTCTTTTTGTTGTTGTTGTTGTTGTTGTTGTTTTGTTTTAAATGAAAGAAGTTATAAAATATTTTGTTAAATTGTATAGACCTAATAATTTGTTAAGTAACAATTAGCCAAATTGAGTAATGACAGGTTTGATTAGATAATACTTAATTGTTTTAATTGCTGTAATTATAAATGGAGATAATTTTGTTGAATTAGATGGAATAAGGAGAAAAAAAGACTTGCTTTCCTTTTATCTATTTGTTTAATGATCATGATTATAATAAGTGTGAAATGGAGTTTAATTTAGAGAATTTAAGCTGTATTTTATTTTGTACTTGCTCTGGGAAGTCGGGGGAGGTGGTTGGGGAGGGGGGGAGAAAATGTATGTAAAATTTTTAAAACTTTTTCAATAAAAAAAAAAAAAGACTGCCAGCCCAGCCACCCGTAAAAGAGCCGTTTCGGAAAAAGAAACGGCTTGGAAAACTCCAAGTCTTTTAGGATCTTGTGAGGTGAGCCGGCGATGTCAGGTAGAGTCCCCTGTGAGACCCCCAGAACGCGTTTTTGCCTCTGGGGAGTTAACAGGGTGGGACTCCCTATCTAAATCACCGAAGCTCCGGACGACTGGGAAACTCTGCTTTCGGCAGAGCCAGACAGTACGATCAACTTTTAAAACACCAAACAAAATAGCAGGGCAGAATCTGGACTTTAAAACAAACCGCAAGTATTTTAAGCCCTGTGGACTAATTCAGTGTGTTATATTCTTGAAGTTAAAGCAACTTTGAAGGGAGGAAAAAAATGGCGCTTGCTTTCAGCAGAGAGACCAGCTGAAAGCGAAAGTAGTTTGGCTTGTTTATTCTAATACGTTACAAAGTAACAAATCCGGCTTGAAGGGAGAGTAAATATAACTAAAAAGTTGCAGAGACTTTTATTGACCTGATTGAATCTGGAGAAATTACTGGGAAGACTTGGTAGATTCTGTACTGGAAAAGGAAACCGTCTACATGGCAAAATGTCAACAAAGTAAACGGGGGGGGGTTTCCCCCACTCATAAATCTAAACAGCCTCACACATTGCAGCTGCAAGGTCAGACAAAGGAAGATGGTTTTCAGGACCTAAAGGAATTTATTGTCAGAGAAATTAAGAAATCAGAGCAGGAAGTTAAAGGGTTGGTTCAAGAAAAATTTGATCTTGTTAACAAAGATATCCAAACAGTAGTAAAAGGTCTGTCTGATGTAGTCCTGCAGGTTGATTAAAAAAGTGGATAAACTTGCTTCAGAAATGGAAATTAAACTGAAGGAATCTGACCTTAAAATTGTTGAGGTGGATGAGAAAACCCAAAGGTTGGAAAATGAGATAACTATGATGCAATTTAGATCAATGGAATTTGCTATTAGACTCAGAGGCATAAAAGAGAACAGTAGGGAAGACCTTAGAAAAGTTTGTGCTGATGCTCTGGCAGTGTTATTAAAGGTTGATGATTCTGATGAGATTTTTTACAAAATTGATAACGCTTACAGAGTGAATTCTCGTGTGGCAGTATATAGGCAACTGCCTAGAGATGTGGTGATATACTTCACAGATAGAAGAATAAGAAATGATATTTTGCAAAGGTCATTTGTTTCTACTGTTCAAATTGATGGAAGTGAGATTGGAATTTTTAAAGAACTACCACCTAAAATGTTAAAGGACAGAAAGGATTTTGGATTTTTGGTGGCAGAATTGAAGAAGCAGCAAATAAATTTCGATGGGACGCACCAGTTGGTATAATATTGAGGATCCAAGGAGTGAGATACCGCTTAAATACTATAGCAAAAGCAGAAGATTTTTATTACAATATTTTGAAAGTGGGTTCAACATCTCTTCGTACATCTTCACCAATAGATAAGGAGGCTGAAGCACAGAAGCAGTTTGATCAGGAGACTGAGGAAAAAATAAAGCAATCACAAAAGGAAGCAATGGAGGCCCAGGGAGCAATAGGTGGCACTGTGGTTGATCCTTTTGCACCACTTCCAGTCTCCCCTTTGGATGACACATCGAAAACTATAAGAGAAGAGGCATTGGATCTTGAACTGAGGACATCTAAATTTGATGAGCAACGTATAACCAGAGCACTTTCTAAGCAAATCCAAGAAACACAGCAACAGGAGAGATCCAAGCCACAACGAAACAAGAAGGTTAAGGAAAAGTCACAAGTTGAAGTTATGGGAGGAACAAAGCCGAAGATTACCTGTGTGGAAAAGGATCTTCAGCAAATGTTCTCAAAACTTCACAGTAGCCCAAATGATTAAATTTCTGTCTTGGAATGTGAATGGATTGAACTCTCCACAAAAAAGGAAGAAAGTATTTCATTATTTGAGACAATTTAATAATGATGTTATTTGTCTGCAAGAAACTCATATTAAGGTGCAAGATTAGAAATATTTGATGAACTCAAGATTGGGAATCCATTTTATTGCTTCAAATTCGGAAAAAAAGAATGGAGTGGTGATATATATAAATAAAAGACTTTCAGCTAAAATTATAGAAGCAGATGATTGTGGGAGATATATAGCAATTGAACTTTATACAGACAATGGTCCAACCCTGGTGGTTGGAATTTACGCTCCTAACCAGCAACAGGAAAGTTTTTATAAAATGCTTCACTCTAAAATTTTAGGATGGGATTTTGCATCTATTTTACTTATGGGTGACTGGAATGGAGTAATACAACCTAAAAAGGATAAAAAGAGTTTGGCTAAATTAGGTGTTAAATTACCACATGCTTTTTTTGAAATGAAGGAGGATCTGGAGATGAAAGATATATGGAGAGTGTACAATCCAAATGAGTTGGATTTTACCTTTTACTTGGATAGGCACAAATCCTTTTCCAGGATAGATTTTATTTTGATAACGGTTGATCTACTTCCCAAAGTAAAGAAAACGAAGATATTTCCTAGGGCATTAACTGATCATAGTCCAGTATGGATAGAAATTGAGATGGGAAAAAAAGAAAGAAGATCTTGGAGATTAAATGAAAACTTATTCAGATATGAAAAAAATGTAAATGAACTTAAGAAGCACATAAAGGAATTTTTTTAAATGAACTTAAACAAAGGTACCCCTATTGAAACAGTTTGGGATGCAGGTAAAGCATATATGAGAGGGGTACTGATACAAATGAATTTTAAACATAAACAAAATAGACAGAAAAAGAGAACAGAGCTGGAAAGAGAGATAAAGAAAAAGGAGCAGTTATTAATAAAGAATCCAACAGATGGAAAACTACAAGCAATTATAAAATTCTTGAAAGATCAATTTCAAATGCTTATAGCGGAACAAACAGCAACTAACTTACAATTTGCAAAACATAACACTTTTGCTAATGCTAATAAGCCGGGCAGATGGTTGGCTTATACATTGAGGAAACAATTAACTACACGAACTATTGATAGTATCGAGTATGGTGAGAAGGAAGTTTTTCAACAAGAATCAATTAAAAAGGCTTTTTTGGATTATTATACTAAGTTATATTCTAAAGATAATATACAGAATAAACTTATAGATAAATATCTAGAAGAAAAAAGGGTTACAAAAGTTTCACTTGCCCAAAAGGAAAAGTTGGATCAATTAATAACAATTGATGAGATTAGTTTTGCTATAAAACAACTGAAAACAGCTAAAGCTCCAGGGATGGACGGCTTAACTGCAGTTTATTATAAAACTTTACAAGCAGAAATGATTGAACATCTTAAAGATTTATTTTGTAATATACAGTAAGGTGGCAAAATACCTTCCTCATGGAAAGCAGCTTTTGTGTCATTGATACCGAAAGAAGAATCAGGTCCTAAAAAACCAGAAAACTTTAGACCAATATCTCTTTTAAATACAGACTATAAAATTTTTGCAAAAGTATTAGCCAACAGATTGATGCCAGTTATTCAAGAGGTGATTCATTATGACCAAGCAGGATTTATCGAAGGCAGATATATGAAGGAGAATGTTAGGCAAATCATAGATTTGTTGGACTATTTAGAAAAGAATAAACAGATCCCTGCAGTGCTGGGGTTTTTTTGGATGCCGAGAAGGCCTTTGATCGAGTGAATTGGAATTTTATAATAAAGACTTTAGAAAAAATGGGTTTGGGGGATCGGTTTATACAAGCGATTGCAGCAATATATCAAGAACAATTTGCACAACTTATTATTAATGGAAGTTTAACGACGAATTTCAACATACAAAAAGGTACAAGACAAGGTTGCTATTTATTTTAACTCTAGAAGTCTTGTTGAACACAATACAGGATTCGAATTCTTTGAATGGAATAGACATAAGGCAAGAAGAATACAGAACTAGGGCATTTGCAGATGATCTGGTTGTTACCCTAACACGGCCGATGAAATCAATAATTCAGATGAAAGACATTATAGAAGAATATGGTATGGTATCAGGATTCAGATTGAATCAGAAAAAAACCAAAATGATTGCTAAAAATTTGACAGAGAAACAAAAAAAGGAACTTCAAAGGGCGGCAGGTTTTGAAATAGTGTCAAAGGTTAAGTACTTAGGAATACAAGTTGCAGATTTAAATATAAAATTGTTTCAAAATAACTATGAAGTGCTGTGGCAAAAGATACAAAAAGATATGCAAACTTGGAAAAAACTGCAGCTATCTTTACTTGGGAGAATATCAGCAGTCAAAATGAACGTCTTACCTAGATTTATCTTTTTGTTCCAAATGATACCGGTGCTTAAAACTGATAAACAATTGTTAGAATGGCAAAAAGGACTGAATAAGTTTGTTTGGAATGAGAAAAAACCAAGAGTTAAATTGAAAATTATGCAAGATACTCGTGAGAGGGGTGGCCTTAAACTTCCAAACCTTCGATTGTACTATGAAGCAGCAGCATTGATACAAATAAGCGATTGGTTTGGAAAAACAAAAACTGAAATATTGAATATTGAAAGCCATGATCTTGATCTAGGCTGGCATGCATATTTATTCTATGAGCATAAAGTGGATAAAGTATTTAATAGCCATATACTTAGAAATGCCTTGATGAGAGTTTGGAAGAAACATCGATCTAATTGGGATTATAAAATTCCGCTCTGGCTGGATCTTGCTGATACCATGTGGAATACAAATATTAAGTCACTCGGGGGGTTTTTATACAAAGATGTACTCTTTAATGAAGAGGGCAGATGGCACTTGAAGATATTGGAAATACTGTTGGCAGAAGGGATTACTTTAATTTGGTTACAGTATAATCAATTACAAATCAGATGGAAAGAAGATCAAAAAACTGGTTTAATGGAGTATGAAGAAGAATTGGTTAGACAGATAAAAGAGAAAGGTCCAATGCATATTAAGAGAGTTTATAATGTTTTGCTAGAAAGGGACTCAGAAAACGAGTTGGTTAAAGACTGTATGATTAAATGGGCAGAATTTTACTGAACCAGTTATGATGGGAAAAAATATGGGTTCAGAATGTTAAATTTACACAGTCACAGAATCTGCGGGAGAATTTTTATAAAATGTTTTATAGGTGGCATTTAGATCCCAAGAAATTGTCATGTATGTACCCTAATGTGCAACCAAAATGTTGGAGATGTGATTGCTTAGATGCTACATATTATCATATATGGTGGACCTGTAAGAAAGTGAAGGCTTTTTGGATAAGAATTTGGTAGGTTATGCAAAATGTTTTGAAGAAAAAGTTACAATTTTCTCCACAATTGTTTTTATTGGGTATAGTTAAGGATTTTACAATGGGGGAAACAAAACTGATATTGTATATGGTGACAGCAGCTAGATTGTTGGTGGCCCAATATTGGAAGAAAGATGTCCTGCCTACTATCGATCAATGGACTCAGAAGATGGCCGGATTTGCGGAAATGGCAAAGATTTCAGCTTTTTTAAAAGATCATACGCAGGAGAATTATGTGCAAGAATGGAAAAAGTGGATTGATTATGTACAAAATAAATATCAAACTAGAAAATATTATATAGCTTTTAGCTGAGGGAGATTAGATGTATATGATAATACTGTATAGCAAGCAGGGTATAGAAGATGAAGGGGATGAGTAACATATATTGTGTTTGGGACTACTACGGTTTCATATAGTGGAAGTCCGGGGATTTGGGGGGGGGTGGAAGGGTGGTTGGAGAGGGATAGGGTGGGAAAGGGAGGGAATTGTATCTTTAGGTTAACTTGATTCATGTAATATAATATGTTGAGGGAAGGGGGGGGAAGGGGGAAAATTTGTATTTGAAAAACTTTTTCAATAAAAAAAAAGTGGCCTTCTTGTTTACTGTTAATACATTTATTTATATCTCTTCTCTAACCAATTGTAAAATTGTCTCCATACCTTGTAATATTTCGAATCCTCTCTTTTTTTAATTATCAAAGTCAGTCTATTCATTTCTGCACAATCTAATATTTTCTTAATTACTTCATCTTCTGAAAGGATTTTCTCTACTTTCCATCTTTGCGCAAATACTATCCTCGTGGCAGTTATTACATATACAGTATAATCAAATATACCTTTTCTTTGCTAATTTTCTCTGGAAGGATACCCAATAGGAACAGTTCAGGTTTTAAATCAATATGTTGTTCAACCGTTTCTTCTAACCATGTTTTAATTCTAATCCAATAATTTCTCACTTCTGGATATATCCACCACATATGATAGTATGATCCTGGTGTCTGATGACATTTCCAACATTTAGCTGATTTGTCTTTAAACATTTTTGCCAATTTTTCAGGTGGCATATGCCATCTATAAAACATTTTATATTGGTTCTCTTTATATGCAGTGGACATTGTTAATTTATAATTCCTTTCCCATAGCTGCTGCCATTTATCTAGTTCAATTGAATATCCAAAATTTTTTGCCCAAGTTATCATTGTTTCCTTTACTTGCTCTTCTTCCAATTCAATACTAAGTAAGAAGTTGTATATTTTTTTGATTATTTTATCATCTGTTCCTGTGAGTATCCTATCCAGATCTGTCATTTCTAAATAAAAACCAAATGATTTTGCATCTTTTTAATATCTTGTTTGTATTTGCATGTGGGTATACCAATCCATCTCAATCCCTTGTTCTTCTAGTTCTTGTTTCCCATTCAATTCCCCCTTATCTGTTAGTATATCTTTGTATCTAAGCATATTTTTGAAATTAATAATATTTGGGTGTATTAGTGCTTCCATTGTTGATAACCATATTGGTATTTTCAAATAGTATTTATTTCTGACCCTCTCCCACACCAATAACAATGCATTTCTTACATAGTGTCTGTGAAAATATGTATGCATCTTACTTCTACCATACCATAAAAATGCATTCCATCCCAATTGTAAATCATGTTTGTTCAAAGTTAATATGTTTCTTAATTCAATCCATTCTCTCATCCAAGTCAATGCTGCTGCTTGATAATTCCCAATTTGGCAGTCCAAATCCTCCACGTAGTCTCACATCCTGCAACATCTATATATTAATTCTTGTTTTTTTCCTCTGCCATATAAACTTCCTTATTATCTTATTAAGATGTTGAAAGTAGGCAGTGGTGAATGTAAAATTTGTTACTACCGGTTCTGTGGTGGGTGGGTAATGTGACTGAATGGGTGTGGCCAACTTTTTTTTTTAACTTTTAAAACCATTTTTTCTATAACCTCTTCGGCCGAAGAGGTTGTTAAAAATGCTTTTAAAAGCCTCTGACAATCCTAGTTGAATTGCCTGATCATCAGAGGCTATTTTTTTTAAAAAAGCCTCTGACAATCCCAGCTGAGTTGCCTGATCGTCAGAAGCTTTTTTTTTCTTTTAAAAACATTTTTTCTACAACCTCTTCAGCCGAAGAGATTGTTTTAAAAAATGCTTTAAAAAGCCTCTGACGATCAGGCAACTCAGCTGGGATCATCAGAGGCTTTTAAAAGCATTTTTTTCTACAACCTCTTTGGCCGAAGAGATTGTAAAAAAAATGCTTTTAAAAGCCTCTGATGATCCCAGCTGAGCTGCACGATCATCAGAGGCTCTTTTTTTTTACTTTTAAAAGCATCTTTTCGGCCAAAGAGGTTGTAGAAAAAATGCTTTGAAAAATTAAAAAAAGCCTCTGAAGTTTGCATGGCTCAGCTGGACATGGGAGGGGGCAGGGATTTTTGCTACCGGTTCTCCAAACCACCCGCCGCCATTGCTACCGGATCGGGTGACCCGGTCCAAACCAGGAGCATTTCACCCCTCAAAGTAAGTCTTTTCAACTTTTATCGGGATTGTTTGAAATAGAAACAACAGTCTCGGTAATATATTCATCTTAATTGTTGCGATCTTTTCCATGAATGATAGCTGCAAGTTTTTCCATTTCTCCAAATCTTTCTCTATTTGTCTTTTTAAGATATAGTAGTTATCTTCTTTTATCGTTGCACATCTTGAAATTAATTGTATTCCTAAATATTTCACTTTCTTCACAATTTGTATAGCTAATTTCTCATTTAAATCTCTTTTTGGCTTTTCTGTCATATTTTTCACCAATATTTTTGTTTTTTCTTTGTTTATCTTTAAACCTACCACCTCTTCATAATCTTCTATTTGTTCTAATAATTTAGGCCCTGTTATTTGAGGTTCCTCCAATATAAACACTAAATCATCTGCAAAGGCCCCTTATACAAATGGTCATGTAGCACTTTGTTTATTAATTGCATAAACACTGCGGGGGGGCCTTGTAATCCAAAGGGGAGCACTTTGAATTGGTAGCATCCGGGGGGGTGTTAAATGCCATTTTCCACTCATCCCCCTCCTTAATTCTCATATGGTAGTAAGCCATATCAGCTTTGAAATTTTTTTTCCCTTTAGCGAGGTGTGCTAGCATATCTTTCATAAGGGGGAGGGGGTACATGTTCTCCACACTGATTGCATTTAAATTTCTAAAATCAACACAGAGATGTTTTGATCCATATTTTTTTCTCTAAATAACACTGGGACTGTGATTTTTGGTTGGGCTGGTTCGATGAAACCCCTTGTCAGGTTTTTCTCAATAAATGCTCTCAGTTCTTCCAGCTCCCTTGGGGACATGCTCTACATCTTGGCTTTAGGGGATTTAGCACCAGGTAAGATTTCTATCGCACAGTCAGTGGCGCGGTGGGGGGGAGCTCGTCCGAGGCTTTTTCGCTAAAAACATCAGCCAAATCCTTGTATTCTGTGGGTATGCCCTTGTTTGTGACAAGGCATGGCTGTTTCTCGGTGTTCTGCCCCCTCAGTTTCTTTCTGTGGATTCTCGGCAAAAGTCACGTGCATCTGAAATTTTATGATGCCCTGCTTCCAATTAATTTTGGGGTTCCATTTTTTCAGCCATGCAAGGCCCAAGACTAACAGCCTTTCCATGCCAGGTGCCACTATAAATGTAAGTATTTCCTCATGACTCCCAATGCCAATTTGTAGAGGTTCAGTGGCAAAAGAAGCTGTCTCCCCCTGCTATTGACCCATCTAGTTGGCAGAAAGCAATGAGGTTTTTCAGCTTTCTTATGTTAATCCCCACTTTCCCTACTAGGGTTGGGCTGATCAAGCAGCAGGTGCACCCTGAGTCCACTAAAGTGGAGATATTTATCTCCTTTTCCCAGTTTGGGATAAATAGTCTTAACGGGAGGGGAAGTGGTTTAATTGGTTTGCTTACCAGTGGTTCATCTTCTGGATCACTTCCAAATGAGTGTGATTCCTTCTGCTGAGATGCCTGAGTTTCCTCCCCAAAGAGGAGGGGGGGATGGAAAATCTACAATCTCCCTGCTCCTCAGGGCAGTCTCCTTCCTGCGCTGGCAAGGCTTTGCAAGGTTCCCCCCAAGCGGCTGTTCTGGTTTCTGGGTGGGTGTTTGAGAAAAACACTCTGCAGTTCAGTGCCCCTCCTTTCCACACTTGAAGCAGGCTGAGGATTTTGGAGAAAATGCCATTGTGGTTTGAGGGGCTCTTGCTTCCATTGGGGTGGGGATTTCTTCCACACTCGCCCCACTCAGTACTGGTTTCTGGCCATATCGATTTCAGCTTCTTTGGTGGTGAGGTACCACTCATGTAGGTGATTCGGTGAACCTCGGGCCACACAAGCATTGTATAGATCATCACTCAGCCTGTCAGGTGTGCCTCCTTTCAGTACTCAAGAAAGAAAAACCCCAACTCCATTTTCATAGAGAAAGGTACTTTTAGTGAGTATGAACTGAATGCAACCAAAGAAAAGCAAGGTCTGGCAATAGGAGCAAAAATTACATATAGAAAGCATCCCTAAAACCCTTCCCCCAACTGTCCAGTCAGGATTATCCAAGCCACATTCCCCCCCAGGGGTCATGTGGGGTGCAGCGTCCGATAGTGCCATCCTCTTGGTATGCCACGACGGTTGACCTTGAGTAGTTATCAGCTTCAAAGAAAATGCTAAAGAAAACTTTCTCTTCTCCACCAGCTCACTTCTCCCCTCCCAGACATTCAAACAGCTCCCCCTTCCCCCAGTTACAATGGCAGCCAAGCAAGCAAGCAATGAAAAAGCGGAGGCTGACATTTGGCCATCCTACAAAAGAGACATTATTCCTACAAGAAAACCGGAATAAGGGAAAATAGATAATTACAAAACCAGGAACATGATTATAGCACCAAGATTAAGGTTTATCAAGATATTTGGAATAAAATAATTGCAGCTGTTTTGGAGCCTGAACATCTCGCTTGTTTACCCATTTGGCCTAAGCTAACGGGAAATGTTTCCAAGCCACCAAGTACTGCACCTTACCGCGATGTTTCCTGGAATCCAATATTTTTTTGACTTCAAAATGCTGTTCCCCTTCAATGAGTACGGGGACAGGAGGAGGTTCTTGGTCCGGACACAAAGGGGACGAACACTCTGGTTTCAGCAAACTGACATGAAACACTGGATGAATCCTTCGCTATGTTTTAGGCAACTCTAATTGCACCATAACTGGGTTAACTATGCGGATGATAGGAAAAGGACCCACATATTTGGGCCCTAGTTTTTTCGACTTTTGGGTAGTTTGCAAGTACTTGATGGAAAGGAAAATCTTATCCCAACCCTGAAGTCTTTTCTTATCAGCTTGGACTTTATGAGCTTGGTGAGCCACATCCAGGGCCCTTACGTGTTACTGACCAAGTACCATGTAGTTGTTCAATCCATTCAGCCAAAGAAGGTATCTGTGGGTTCTCCTGAGGTAACTCCAGGATGGGCCCAAAATCTTGGCCGGAGGCTACCTTAAAGGGGGTAAACCTAGTACTGCTGTGTATAGAGTTATTATAGGTGACCTCTGCAAATGGCAACAAGTCCACCCAGTTATCTTGCTGATAATTTATGTAACATCTAAGGTATTGTTCCAACCCCAAGTTAGTTCTTTCACAAGCCCCATAGGTCTAAGGGTGGTGGGCAGAGCCCAACAATCCCAGGAACGCCTTCCAAAAGTGGGAGGTGAACTGGACCCCTCTGTCTGAGATTATTTGCTCTGGAGCCCCATGTAGTCTGTACACATGTTGGACAAACAATTTAGCCAGAGTTTTAGCCGAAGGGATCTTGGGACATGGGATAAAATGCACTTGTTTAGAAAACAAATCAGTAACCACCCAAATGACTGTATTCCCTCCACTTTGGGGCAATTCAACAATAAAATCCATAGAGATTTCCTTCCATGGGGCTCCTGGCCTGGCAACACTCTGAAGCAGCCCAGGTGGTTTCCCAGGAGGCCTCTTTGCTGAAGTACATATGGGGCAGCTCGCCACGTATGCTTCTATGTCTTTCTTCAGTGCTGGCCACCAGAATTGTCGTTTAACTAAGTCTTCACAAAACCAAAATGACACAGCCCATCCTTGAAACACCTCACCAAAATGTCCTCTGGCCAGTTCGAATGACACATGAGGTCCCGAACCGTCATCACAGGGCCATCATGAAATGGTTGAAGTCCCACAGTTCTGGTGCATTGGCGTTATGCAGGGTCATCATCCATCTGGCAGCAGCTCTCTCCAGGGCTAGGGTAATGACTCACACTCAGGATCTTTGGGTTTGGAAATCACACCCGTACTCTTGCATGTAGGTGAGCACATGTGCCACAAAGAATCCTAATTGTTGTGGATCCCCATCGAACTTCACCCCAAGGCTGCTTTCAGCGCTCCTTGGCTGTCATTCTGGCTCCCCTAGAATGTTGAGTTTTTCCAAAGTTTCCATCACCAATTGGGTTATATGCCTCTTCAGACGATACTCCCTCAGCAGTGCTTCATTTGTTTCCCCTGGTCAGCAAGGGCTTCTAGCTCCAGTTTCCACCCCAGTTTTCTGTTACCTCAGCTGAGGGTGACTCCGCGGGTTCTCTCATCCCACCTATCTTTCTTCCCGATGCCAATTGACCAGCGGGGCTTTTCAGGATCCTCCAGGATTACCTCATCCTCTCCGATGGTGTGTACGAAGCAGGCATCCGGCTGGGTGATGGTTGATGTCTCCCCCCAGCATTCAGCTTCTCACTGTTCCCTGCTTTGTTCAGACATGGTTTGCAAGATCCCCTCAGTAGAGCGAAAATTGCTTCTCTGGGTTGACCATTTTGCAGACATTGCTTTCTGTAAGGATTGCCTCTCCCTATAACATAAGAAAGTGAAAACTCTTGAAATAGAGTATTTCAAAAGGAACCTTTTATTAAGCAGAAGTGACAGTAATGGATACAAAGTAACATCTGAATACCCTTAGGCAAGAGAAGTAGGATTAAAGCAGTAGAGACTCCTCCATTTAGCCAGAATGCAGATTTTAGTCAATACACAAGTGTGAAGATGTTTTCTTTATCAACTGCCCTGAGAACTGGATAAGTATGCATTCCCATTGCTATCCTCCATTATCCTTTAAAGTGAAATAACCCACATGGCCATCATAAACATTCCCCATATGTAAGGAGACCAGGATATAGGTTGTAAAATATATATTGACAGAGGCAATGCTAATAAATATAATCCAGGGGCCCCCCTTCTCTCAACTGAATGGCAGTACCACTCTTAGAGATCTGACACACTGTACTTCATCTTTCAAAAATCCTGGAACACCAGGGAACTATCAGAATATTGGAAAAGAGCTGATGTGGTTCCGATCTTCAAAAAAGGGGAAAAAACCAGATCTAGGAAACTACAGACGAATCAGCCTAACATCAATACCGAGGAAGATACTGGAAAAGATAATAAAAAACCAGATCTGCCAACATCTAATAACGAGTAAAGTAATAACTAGCAGCCAGCACGGGTTTGTTAAAAACAGATCATGCCAATCCAAACCAATCTGGTTATTTCATTCTTCAACATAGTGACTAAATTAGTATACCAGCAAAATACTGTGGACATAATATACTTAGACTTCAGCAAGGCATTTGACAAAGTAGACCACAACCTACTTCTTCATAAACTAGAAAAAAGTGGGATAGATAGTATCACCACCAGATGGATTCATAACTGGCTTACAAGCTGTACTCAACGAGTAGTCCTTAATGGGTCTATGTCTACATAGAGGGAAGTAAGCAGTGGGGTACCACAAGGTTCCGTCTTAGGCCCAGTACTCTTCAATAACTTCATAAATGACTTAGATGAGGGAATAGAAGGGGAACTTAGATGTTACTAAGCTGGCAGGAATAGCTAACACCCTAGAAGATAGGCTCAAGATCCAGATGGATCTTGACAGACTTGAACACTGGGCCCTATCTAACGAAATGAAATTCATTGTAGAGAAAAGTAAAGTGTTACACTTAGACAAGAAAAACCAAAAGTACATATATAGACTGGGTGAAACCAGGCTTAATAGTAGTAACTGTGAGAGGGATTGTTATGTATATAGTTTTGGTGGGAAGTTTAAATGTTAATTGGTCAATTGTGATTGGTCAGATTCCTGACCGGCAGGGTATATAAAGGGAGCTGTGTTACTGTAACTTTTGCTGAAGTCTCACACTACATTAAAGAGCTGTTGTCATGCACTACCTTGTTTCTGCCTCCTCAATCGCCCAACATAACATTAGCGACAAAGGTGGGATTGAGGCAACGAGAAGCAAGCCAAGAAAGAGCTGACAACGACAGATTCAGCCAGGCGGACGAGCCCGGTACAGAGCAGGACTACTACGATGTCTGCGTTTGTACCGCCAATGCCTTTCAACCCAGCCAGAGAGAAGTGGGGCTCGTACATTGCTTGGTTCGAGTGCTTTCTGGAGGCCAGCGATCTGAAGGGCCTCTCCGACAACAGGAAGCGAGCCTGTTGACCGGAGGTTTTTGACATGGCTGAGTCGCTATTGGAACAAACCCCAGTCCAGACGGTATCATGGCAGGCCTTGCAAGCTTCGCTGAAGGCCCACTACGCCCCGGTACCCTCCAAATTTGTCCAGAGGTATGAGTTCCGGCAATGGCTGCAGCGAGAAGGCGAACTGATCAGCAGTTACATGGCCACCCTGTGCAAGGCAGCGATGCACTGCGAGTTCCAAGACCTCGATGATGCACTCCTAGAGCAACTAATCTGCGGCGTGAGAGATATTCGCCTACAGAGAAGACTGCTCACCAGGTCCAATCTAATGCTTCATATCGCTCTCAACAAAGCGAGAGCACACAAATCCTCCACCAAGGCTGCGGAGACCCTGCAACGACCAGCACAATTGCAAGCAACACCCAGGTCGACACCAGTACACCGTGAAGCAACCCAGACCAACAGCGAGGAAGAGTCTGATGAAGACGTCTTCCAAACAGACAGGCACAAACACGAGCAGAAAGAGCGTTGAGAGAACTGTGCGAGCTGTGGAGGGTCCCACCTCCGACAAACGTGCAAGTTCAAGGAGGCCATTTGCAGACGCTGTGAAAAGAAGGGACATTTGGCAAGGGTCTGCCAGGCGAGTCTACCATCCAACCACAAGCAAAGAAGCGGAAACAGCCAATCAGAGTCGGTGCAGCACAGGAGGACCAACAAAGATGGCAACCTGAGAAAAGGCATGAGTTTCAAAAATCACAAGACCTGCAGCACCAGGGTAGGCCAAGCCAGTGCAACCATCGAGAAGAAGGTCCACACCATGGTGGGAATAGAGGGGAGTCCATGCAAAATGGAGATAGACACTGGGTCATCCCTATCCATCATGTCCTGAGTGACCCTGAAGGCAGCGATACCCAGCTTGAAAAAGGGTCAACTACAGCCCCAGGTGTTACGGCTTTGGGACTACCAAGGAAGCCGCATCCCCATGGAAGGAGTGGGCACGTTCCAGGTCGAGTATGGAGAGCACCAGAAGAAGCTACCCCTCACCATGGTCAGCGAACGCCTACCAAGCCTCCTGGGTCTGGACTGGTTTAAGGCTCTTGGCATGGGATTCACAGGAGTCCACAGCGCAAATGGCGAGCCAACCAGGAGCAGCAGCAGCCTGAGGAATGACCTGATGCAAGAGTTCCAGGACGTGTTCGACGACCGGCTGGGCAAGTATGTGGGGACCCCATCTCTTTTAATCTTGACCCCAATGTAGCCCCAATTTGACTGAAGGCTAGACGCGTGCCCTTCGCACTAAAGCCTAAGATAGATTTGGAACTGGACAAACTAATTAAACAAGGGGCACTAGTTCCAGTAGACCACGCCAAATGGGAGACTCCTATCATGACACCCATCAAGCCTGATGGAACTGTGCGCATCTGCACCGATTACAAATGCGCGATCAATAAGGCTCTCCAACAGAGCACTTATCCTGTTCCAATCGTGCACCATTTACTTCATTCGCTGGGTCCTGGCAAGATCTTCACAAAACTTGATCTTGCGCAGGCGTACCAGCAACTGCCGGTAGATGGCACTACCGCGGAGGCACAGACTATAGTAACTCACAGAGGTGCCTTCAAATGCACTAGGCTGCAATTCGGAGTCAGCATAGCCCCCAGTTTATTCCAAAGCACGATGGAGTGGCTGCTACAAGGTCTTCCTCAGTGTTGATAGGGAGGTGGGTGCTTCTATCAGGACCGTGGTTGGGAGGGGCAGATATGGCGGGAGTAGGGGGCCACATCATGTGGTGGGGGCACGCACTCGCTATCTCCAAGCAGTGGCATGCCTCGGTCCCCATGACTCTCCTCGTTCCCCAGGCTGTCCAGAGTTGCAGAGCCCAGGCCTTAGGCTGATGTTGTGCAATGCCAGGTCCGTGGTTAATAAGGCCCCCCTCATTTGCGAGCTAATTCAAGAGGGGGGTGCGGACCTGGCGGGTATTACTGAAACCTGGTTGGGCCAAGAGGGGGGGTTCCCCTCATAGAGATGTGCCCGCCAGGTTTCCACCCATTCCATCAGCCAAGGGCCCAGGGCAGGGGTGTGGGGGGGTGGTCGTTATAAAGGAAAGTCTTGATCCAAGGGAGGCCACTGTACCTCAGATAGCCGGATGTGAGTCTCCTAGTGAAGTGGGGCCATGGGATGCAGGTGGGCTTGCTGATCACGTACCTGGCTCCCTGCCACGTGACAGCAGCCGTGCCCAAGCTTCTCAACGTTATTGCCGGGGTGGCGGTCGATACCCCCAGGCTTTTGGTCATGTGGGATTTCAACCTGCCGTCTGTCGGTGAGGCGTCTGGGATGGCTCGGGAGTTTATGGCTTCCATGACAGCCATGGACCTGACACAATTAATTCTTGGCCCTACTCATGTGGGAGGACACACTCTGGATTTGGTTTTTGTCTCTGGTCAGTGGCTGAGTGGTCTGGATATAGGGGATATAGTTATCGAACCCCTGTCATGGACAGACCATTCTCTCCTGAGGCTGGACTTTTTGACCGCTGCACCCCACCGCAGGGAGGCGGAACCGACTACGTGGTTCCACCCCAGGCGCCTGATGGACCCTGATAGGTTCCAGAGGGAGCTTGGGACAGTTCCTGAAACTCTGGCTCACGATTCGACTGAAGACCTGGTGGCCGCCTGGGATAGGGCGGCCGCTGGTGCTTTGGACCGAGTCGTGCCTTTGCGGCCTCTGACCCGGTGCCGAGCCTGCCCGGCTCCTTGGTTTTCCGAGGAGCTGAGGGAGATGAAGCACCGGAAAAGACGCCTAGAGAGTAGTTGGAGGGCTAATTGCTCCGAATCCGACCGAACACTAATTAGGTCTCATATTAAGACTTATTTAGTGGCGATAAAAGCGGCAAAGTGTAATTACTTTTCCGCTCTTATTGCATCGGCAGATAATCGCCCAGCCGCCTTGTTTAGGGTGACTCGCTCCCTCCTACATCAGGGAGCGCGGGAGGACCCCTTGCAAGGGCAGGCTGAGGATTTTGCACAGTATCTGCACGATAAAATCGCTCAGATTCGGGAAGGCTTGGACTCTGACTGGGTAGATCCCGGCGGGATGACTGAGGCTGGTCTTGAGAATGTTATCTGGGACGAGTTCGACCCTGTGACTCCTGAGGACGTGGACAGGATCCTGGGGAGGATAAACACAACCACATGTTTATTGGACCCGTGTCCCTCCTGGCTGGTACTGGCCACCCGGGAGGTAACACAAGGCTGGCTCCAGAGGATTATAAATGCTTCTTTGAGAGAGGGTTTCTTGCCTCCCACCTTGAAAGAGGTGGTGGTGAGGCCCCTCCTCAAGAAGCCTTCTCTGGACCCGGCTGTTTTGGCAAACTACCATCCGGTCTCCAACCTTCGCTTTATTGCGAAGGTTGTCGAGAGTGTGGTTGCGCAACAGCTCCCACAATACCTGGATGAAACCGTCTATCTAGATCCGTGCCAGTCCGGCTTCAGGCCTGGGTACAGCACGGAGACGGCATTGTTCGCATTGGTGGATGATCTCTGGAGGGCCTGGGACAGGGGCTGTTCCTCTGTTCTGGTCCTGTTAGATCTCTCAGCGGCTTTTGATACTATCGACCATGGTATCATGCTGCGCCGGTTGGGGGGATTGGGGGTGGGAGGCACCGTGCTGCGGTGGTTCTCCTCCTATCTCTCTGATCGGTCGCAGTCTGTGTTGGCAGGGGGGCAGAGGTCGACCTCAAGGCGCCTTGCTTGTAGGGTGCCGCAAGGGTCGGTCCTCTCGCCGCTCCTGTTCAACATTTATGTGAAGCTGCTGGGTGAGATCATCCGTGGTTTTGGGGTGCAATGTCATCTGTACGCTGATGATACTCAGCTGTACATTTCCACCCCAGACCACCCCAATGATGCCCTCGAAGTGATGTCCCAGTGTCTGGAGGCCGTGCGGGTCTGGATGGGGAGGAACAGCCTTCGACTCAACCCTTCCAAGACCGAGTGGCTGTGGATACCGGCGTCCCGATATAGCCAGCTGGTGCCATCGCTGGCTATTGGGGGCGAGTTATTGGCCCCTACAGAGGGAGCTCGCAACTTGGGCGTCCTCCTGGACACACGGCTGTCTTTAGAAGAGCACATGACGGCCGTGGCCAGGAGGGCTTTTTATCAGGTTTGCCTGATATGCCAGTTGCGCCCCTTTCTGGATCGGGACTCCTTATGCACGGTCACTCTTGCCCTCGTTACATCTCGCCTGGACTACTGCAACGCTCTCTACATGGGGCTCCCCTTGAGGAGCACCCGTAGGCTCCAACTGGTTCAGAATGCGGCCGCGCAGGTGATTATGGGAGCGACGGGGCGCTCCCATGTAACACCTCTCCTGCGCGAGCTGCATTGGCTCCCGTTGGTCTTCTGGGTGCGCTTTAAGGTATTGGTTCTCACCTTTAAAGTGCTCCATGGCTTAGGGCCAGGGTACTTACGAGACCACCTGCTGCTACCGATAACCTCCCACCGGTCAATACGCTCTCACAGAGAGGGCCTCCTCAGGGTGCCGTCAGTCAAGCAATGTCAGCTGGCGGCCCCCAGGTGGAGAGCCTTCTCTGTGGGGGCACCCGCCCTATGGAATGAGCTACCTCCTGGAATAAGACTGATCCCGGACCTTCCACAAAGCCTTGAAGACTTACTTATTCCAGGAAGCCGGCCTAACTTAAATGGTTTTAAATTGGGATTTTGAATTTTATAGATTTGGGGTTTTAAATTGGGAGGCCGATCGATTTAATATCTTTTAATTTATCTTAATTTTTGTATTGTATGTATTTTAATTCTGGCTGTCCACCGCCCTGAGTCCCTTCTGGGAGAAGGGCGGGATACAAATTAAATAATAATAATAATAATAATAATTATTATTATTATTATTATTATTATTATTATTATTATTATTCCAGGGGTAATCCCCTATTTTGACGATGTCCTTATCAGTGCCACAGACAAGAAACAGCTAGGGGACCAGATAAGACTAGTGTTAGACAAATTTAGGAGCGCTGGCCTCTGAGTCAAGCGAACCAAATGCAAGATAGCAGTACCCTCTGTCAAGTTCCTGCGGTACCGGGTGGATGGAACGGGCATTCACCACACTGAAAGCAAGATAAGGGCTATCAAGAATGCGCCAACCCCAAAAAAACAAGTCGGAGCTACAAGCCTTCCTGGGTCTCCTTAATTTCTATGCCATTTTCCTGTGGGACAAGGCAACGGTAGCTGAACCCCTACACTGACTACTGGCTAAAAGACTGAGGCTGCCGCCTTTGCCGCCGTGAAAAAACTTTTGTCCATGGACAGTTTCCTCATACAGTACAATGCGACGCTTCCGCTTGTACTAGTCTGCAACATGTCTCCTTTTGGAGTAGGGGCCGTCTTGAGCCATAGACTACTGAATGGACTAGAGGCATCCATCGTTTACTATTCCTGCACCCTGTCCAGCGCTGAGCGGAACTACAGCCAGCTGGACAGAGAGGCCCTGGCAGCCGTCTCGGGAGTAAAGAAATTCCATGAATACCTGTTTGGGTGGAATTTCGAACTTGTCATGGACCACCAGCCGCTTTTGGGCCTCCTGGCTGGGGATCAGCTCACCCCTGCTGCCTTATGTCCATGAATGACTCATTGGACAATTTTTCTGGCCGCATATTCCTACTGCCTTGTCCACTGACCTGGACTAAGTCTAGGGCATGCTTATGCCCTCAGCCACTGCCCACTACCAGACAACCTAGAAGATCCAACCCTGGGAGTACCAGTTCTACTCATTGATGCCTTGGACTCAGGGCCTCTCACTTCCGCCGAAGTGGCAAGAGCCTCGGCTAGTGACTCTGTTCTAAAGACTGTCATCAGTTGGGTCATGAGGGGGTGGCTGGGGAGGACTGAAGGCGGGGAATTCAAATCGTTTGTTTCCAAGTGGAATGAGCTGTCCATGCAAGGGGGGTGCCTACTGTGGGGAGATTGTGTTGTCGTACCCTTATGCTTAAGGGACAAGGTTTTGTGCATTTTGCATGAAGGGCATCCCGGAATTGTGGGGATGAAAGGGCTAGCCAGGAGTTATGTGTGGTGGCCACAGATGGACAACGACATCACTGAGTGGGTGGGGAAGTGCCAGCCCTGCCAAGAGTCCAGGCCAGATCCACCTACAGCACCAGTAAGGGAATGGGAACGACCCCAAGGTCCCTGGTCTAAGATCCACATAGATTTCTCTGGCCCATTTCACAGCCAAACATTTCTAGTGATCGTTGATGCCTATTCCCAATGGCTCGAGATCATTCTAATGCAGTTCACAACCTCCAAAGCAGTAATCAAGGTGCTTCGGAAACTCTTTGCCACCCATGGTTTACCTGATACCCTCATATCAGACAACGGGCCCCAATTTACTGCCACCCAATTTGAGGGATACCTAGCAGAGTTGGCGATTAGGGATGTACTTTCAGCACCTTTTCATCCAGCCGATAATGGACTGGTTGAGAGATTCATGAGAACGGCCAAAGAGGCACTCTCACAGTTGGACGCTGGGGACTGGAGGCCAGAGTAGACAAGTCCAGCACGCCACACCATGTACAACCACAGGGCACAGCCCAGCTGAACTCCTAATGAGCAGGAAACTTCAGTGCATCCTGGACCGGTTACACCCCAACTATTCCCCGGACGGGTTCAAGGGTTAGGGCAACAGAAAGCTAAGGGAATTCCGGATAGGGACACCAGTATTCACCAGAAATTACGCGAATGGGCCCCTATGGGTAGCTGGGACTATTTCAGATATTTATTTTATTTATTTATTTATTATATTTATATACCGCTCTACTCCTGGGGGACTCAGGGCGGTGTACAGACAAATGATAAAATACATATAATACAAATATTTTAAAGAATTGATTAAAATACAATTAAATAATTTGGTCTTAAACCTAAAATTAAAACTCTAAATTTATGAGATTAAGAATTAAGAATATAAGAGCAGTTTTAGAAGAGGTTAGTCCAGGCCAGCCTGCTGGAATAGAAACGTCTTGAGGGCACGGCGGAAAGCGCGGAGATCCGGGATCCGGGGGGAGCTTGTTCCACATGGTGGGTGCCCCCACAGAGAAGGCTCTCCCCCTGGGGGCCGCCAGTCAACATTGTTTGATCGATGGCACCCTGAGAAGCCCCTCTCTATGGGAGCGTACTGGTCGGTGAGAGGCTACTGGTGGCAGGAGGCGGTCTCATAGATACCCCGTGTCCTAAGCCATGGAGTGCTCTAAAGGTGGTGACCAAAATCTTGAAGCGCACCCAGAAGAACACAGGTAGCCAGTGCAGCTCCCGCAGGAGGGGTGTCACATGGGAGCGCCACGTAACTCCCATAACGACCCACGCAGCCGCATGCTGGACCAACTGGAGCCTCCAGGTGCTCTTCAAGGGCAGCCCCATGTAGAGAGCATTGCAGTAGTCCAGTCGGGAAGAGACGAGGGCATGAGTGACCATATTTAATGAGTCCCGATTCAGAAAGGGACGCAACTGGCGTATCAGGCGAACCTGATAGAAAGCTCCCCTGGCCACAGCCGTCAGGTGCTCTTCTAAAGACAGCTGTGAGTCCAGGAGGACACCTAAGTTGCGAGCCCTCTCTTTGGGGGTCAGTGATTCACCCCCAATGGTCAGTGATGGCAACAGCTGACTATATCGGGATGTCGAAAACCACAGCCATTCGGTCTTGGATGGGTTGAGCTTGAGTCTGTTCCTTCCCATCCAGATCCATACAGCCTCCAGGCACCAGGACATCACTTCAAGGGCATCATTGGGGTGGTCTGGGGTGGAGATGTACAGCTGGGTGTCATCAGCGTACTGGTGGTACTTCACCCCGAAACTACGGATGATCTCGCCCAGCAGCTTCACATTAATGTTGAACAGAAGGGGTGAGAGAACCGATCCCTGTGGCACCCCACATACAAGGGGCCTTGGGGTCAATCTCTGCCCCCCTGTCAACACAGACTGCGACCGGTCAGAGAGAAAGGAGAACCACCATAACACAGTGCCTCCCACTCCCAACTCTTCCAGCTGGTGCAGCATGATAGCATGGTCGATGGTATCAAAAGCCGCTGAGAGATCTAATAGGACCAAGACAGAGGAATAACCCCTGTCTTGAGCTTTCCAGAGATCATTGACCAATGCGACCAATGCCGTTTCCATGCTGTGTCCAGGCCTGAAGCCCGACTGGAATGGATCGAGATAAGCCGATTCATCCAGGTACTGAGGAAGTTGTCGTGCCACCACACTCTCAACAACCTTTGCAACAAAGTGAAGGTTGGAGACTGGACGATAATTAGCCAATACTGCCGGGTCCAGGGAAGGCTTCTTGAGGAGAGGTCTCACCACCATCTCTTTCAAGGCAGCAGGGAAAACACCCTCACTCAGAGAAGCATTTATAATCACCTGGAGCCAGCCTCGTGTAACCTCCTGAGAGGCCAGCACCAACCAGGAGGGACACGGATCTAATAAACATGTGGTAGCATTCAGCTTCCCCAGTATCCTGTCCACGTTTTCGGGAGCCACAGAATCAAACTCTTCCCAGATGATATTCTCAAGACCTCTAACCTCCCTCCTGAATCTACTATGTCAGAGTCCAGGTGTTCCCGAATCTGAGCAATTTTATCATACAGATATTGAACAAAATCCTCAGCTTTACCCTCCAAGGGGTCATCCCGCGCTTCCTGAGAGAGCAGAGATCGGGTCACCCTAAACAGCGCAGCTGGGCAGTTATCTGATGATGCAATAAGAGTGGAGAAATAATTACATTTTGCCGCTTTTATCGCCACTAGGTAAGTCTTAATATGAGATCTTACCAGTGTTCAGTCAGATTCAGATCGGCTGGACTTCCAACTGCTCTCCAGGCGTCTTTTCCAACACTTCATCTCCCTCAGCTCCTCAGTGTACCAAGGAGCCAAGCGAGATCGGTGTCGAGTCAGAGGCCGCAAAGGCACGACTCAATCCAAGGCTCCAGCAGCCTCCCTTTCCCAGGCGGCCACCAGGTCCTCAGTTGAGTCGTGGGCCAGAGCCTCAGGAAATGGCCCAAGCTCCATCTGGAACCTATCTGGGTCCATCAGGCGCCTGGGGCAGAACCACTTTATCGGTTCCGCCTCCCTGCGGCGGGGTGTGGCGTTTCGAAGGTCAAAGCGAAGGAGGGAGTGATCCGACCATATCACAGGCCTCAAGTCATACACGGTAGACATGGGAGACGGGAGGATATGGTGAAGGCACATTGATCAACTCTGGAAAAGGGTGGCCATCGAACCAGAACTCCAACCAGAAAGTCCAAGCCCTAACTTCCAAACTCTTCCCACAACAGCTAGCTCAAGCCCAATGAGATCTGGAGACTTATCTGGGGACTTCGGTGTCCAGTGCCACCCCAGCAAGACACCTCTCCCAGCCGAGGGAATCAACGCCCCCAAAGTAATCCAGGAGGTTCCATTGGCGGAGCTGGGAGAAACAAAAGCTCCCTCCGACCAGCTCGATACCACGCCTCAGACTGAACTGCACAGGTCAACTAGGCGTAGGGAACATCCTGGTCACCTGCATGATTTTGTATGCAAACATGTAAATGTCGAGCCTAAGTGTTCTCTGGGAAGGGAGGGGTGTTATGTATATAGTTTTGGTGGGAAGTTTAAATGTTAATTGGTCAATTCTGATTGGTCAGATCCCTGACCGGCAAGGTATATAAAGGGAGCTGTGTTACTGTAACTTTTGCTGAAGTCTCACATTAAAGAGCTGTTGTCATGCACTACCTTGTTTCTGCCTCCTCAATCGCCCAACATAACAGGGATCTTGGAGTCTTAGTGGACAACCAGTTAAATAAAAAAGCCAATGCAATCCTAAACTGCATAAACAGAGAGATACAATCAAGATCAAGTGAGATATTAATACCACTCTATAAAGCCTTAGTAAAACCACATCTAGAATACTGCATCCAATTTTGGTCACCACATTATAAAAAAGATGTTGTGACTCTAGAAAAAGTACAGAGAAGAGCAACGAGGATGATTAGGGGACTGGAGACTAAAACATGTGAAGAACGGTTATAGGAAATGGACATGGCTATAGTGAACAGAAGGATTTGCCATGCAATTGCTGTTTCCCTTTTGAGGTCAAGCTTCTCACTTGCTGCTTCCAAGCGTGCTTGTTCTATCTTTAATTGCATCCCTTGCTCAGCAAAGGTGGCTCTCTTCTTGACCATTTAGCCTCTGCGCTGGCACTAGCGACTGCACTGATGGCCATCGACTTGGTGGAATTAAAAACTTGCGATCTGCTCTTGCATGAGAATGTTTGGCTGTGGGACATCTTAGCATGATTGCATAGAGATTGGTGGAAGCTAAGTGCAAGCTTCTATGCTGGCTGCAGTCTGTGTAACCTGATGTGCTTGCTTTATTAGAAGCTTCTCTACCTGCGCTAGGCAATAGGAAGTGGCTGTAATAGTAGCTTGCAGGCTGTCTGCACACTGTAGTCCTTCCTGCTGGCCAACTCTCTTCCCAGTGTATTAGCTGCAGTTTTACTATCCTGGTCCTATAGCCTTCTGGCCATGTAGAAAGCTATCTAGGAAGATAACCTTTCTTGCCGTTCAATAGAGGAGACAGTATTTCACTATCTAATCTTTATTAAATGCTGCAAGATCAGTTAAAAATAAAAGAAAAAAACAACAGCAAACAATTACAAAATGAATAAACCCAATACAGGATTTATACCCAGTGGTGAAATCCAAATTTTTTACTACTGGTTCTGTGGGCATGTCTTGGTAGGCATGATGTGGTGTGGCTTGGTGGGCGTGGCAGGACGAATACTGCAAAATCTCCATTCTCACTCCCTCAAGGGGAAGGATGCTGCAAAATCCCCATTCCCACCCCATCCTGGGGGAAGGATATTGCAAAATTCCCATTCCCACCCCACTCTGGGGCCAGCCAGAAGTGGTATTTGCTGGTTCTCCGAACTGCTCAAAATTTCCGCTACTAGTTCTCCAGAACCTGTCAGAACCTGCTGGATTTTTCACCCCTGACAGCACCTAGTTGCTGAGCTCCATAAAGAAGGCCATGTGCTACTGGCTAATAACATGGTCTCCCACTGACTAGGGTGAAACTCAATGCTCCCGTCCACTGGTTGGCTGCTTGCAGGCTAGTTCCAAAATACAGTTTTCCTTGCACCCACTGGGGCCCATACTCCTAAAGATCCATAATCTTGGACTCTCTAACCTGTGATGCAGTAGTGGGTTTCAAATCCCATCGCTACCTGTTCGCTCGTGGGTGCGTGCACGCTCCTGTGCAGGAGCATCTGGGCAGGTGGGCAGAGCCTCCCGCTGCTACTGGTAGCAACCCACCACTGCTGCGATGCTCGAAGATAAAATAAGATGGCACATTGGAGAGTTGTGGATGGCTTCTCTGCACAGGGAACGGAGGCTGGAATCACCTCACTTCCTTTCTTCTTCCCATCGTTTGCAGCAAGAAGTGACAGAACAGCAAAAGGCACATAGAATTCCTTTTAAAGGCACAATACATTTGAACATGCAAATGCTGGCAGTAGTAACAGAGAGAAATAGCCTTGTCTGCCACAGAGAGAAATAGTCTTGTCTACCAGAGCAGTGAGCTCTTTGAGGCTGGAATTTTTCCAATATTTGAAGGGCTGCCATAAAGAACAGGGTATCAACCTATTCTCCAAATCTCCTGAGGGCAAGACAAGAAGCCATGGATGGAAACTAATCAAGGAGAGAAGCAACCTAGACTTAAGGAGAAATTTTCTACCAGTAAGACCAATTAACCAGTAGAATGGCTTGCTTTCAGAAGTTGTGGTGTCTCCATCACTGGAGGCTTTTAAAGTCTTCAGATTTTTTATTAGTTTATCAAACTATAAAATACAAAGAAAAAAGTAGTGGAAAATTAAGAAAAGGGGGAGGGAAAAGAAAAGAGATAGTGTAAAGGGAGAAAAGGAAAGAAGAAGTCACCGTCTTCCTACTCTCTTTAGCACAGTAAAAGATAACATTACAACCCCAACTTTTTGCTTTTACACATTATGTACAAGCCATTTCTATAACAATAAGCCTATCTACTTAACAAAAACAAAATCAAAGTTACATTTTTCCCCCATTGCAAGCAGAAAATCCAGAAGCAATTTCAGAATAGAAACAAGGTTAGATATATTCTCTTCTTTGGATAAAAGAATCAATTTAACTATCTCTGCTTCTCTTCGCTATGGGGAATAATATATCAATTTTTTTGACCCTAAAGGGAGAAAATACTTTTTTTAGTTTTGATATTTTACTAATTTTGAAAAGTACTCAAGTATTATATATAAAGGAGAAAAAAAGAAAACCCTTCATTTTAAACCCAGAACCCTAAACACAATACTACATTAAAGCTTTCATTCAATTATATATATCACACCAATATAAGTTGAATTAATTCCATTTAACTCATTAAATTTGAATCTCTCCCCATTCTCCTCATAAAATGGATCTTTTTCTTCTCTTATTTTCAAATCTAGTCAATAGTATATTACAAACTTTGGAAATTATTCAGCATTATGTAAAAAAAAAAAAACAGAGGCCATCCATTTACAAACTCATTTTATACATACAAAACTAACTTAAAGCTTTCTTTCAATACATATGTCAAACTTTTAAAAATCCATCCTAACTAATTAAATTTATTAAAGTCATTAAGTTTAAGCCACTCCCTCCAGCTTTTCTTCATAGAATTAAGTCTTTTTCTTCTCAGGAGGGTATATCAAGTCTCTTTTCTTCAAGAAGTTCTCAGCATTATTTATATCCATGAAAAAAATGTCCCACAGTTGTTCTGTTGGATGTTGTAAATTAGCTTGAAGCAAATCTTCACAGATTAAAGTTTCCTTTGTTAAAATGACATATCTTTTTTTCTCAAAGAATTCTCAACCTTTCCATGAAGAAAAAGTCCCAAAATTGACCTCTTGAGAATTGTGAATTTACTTAATACTCTTGTTTCAGTTGCACCGGGAGGGTTATACTCAAACCATCATAATAAAAAAAGCTGATGTCAGGTTTATATTCTGAAGGTACAGTTAGATTATTTGCATTGTCCAGCATCTGTAGAGTTGGCACAGAGGATTGATAATTTTCTACACCTAATTGTGTCTCTTGTTCTTTTTAAATATCCTCTGTATAATTACTGTGGTGGGGCAGCACCTTACTGGCTGGGGGCTGCCCAGCTTAAGATGGGTGGTAGCTACCCAATGAGGTACAATGACCTCTCCCACCATCGAAAGTGGCCCCTGGCATCATGCTCTACACCAATTGAGCAAAGACTTATAACCGGTAACTGCCACTTCCCATGTTGTGTCGCCACGGTCTGCTAACCTCACAGGGTGCGTGGGGTTTAGGGTCAAGCCAACAAGCAGATTGATACTTTGCACCATGCAAAAAATATAAGAAAACTTTAGCCCTAAAGTTGGGCACTTGGAATGTTTGGACAATGACCCCTGGTCTTTCAGACGACTTACAAGAAATAGATGACATACATAAGATAGCTGTCATAGACGTGGAGCTGAGCAGACTGCAGATGGATATCATTGCCCTTCAAGAGACAAGGCTGTCAGACTTGGGATCTGTTAAGGAGAGAAACTTCTCGTTCTTCTGGTAGGGAAAACCATTAAACAAGTCTAGGGAATATGGAGTTGGCTTTGCAGTAAGGAACACTCTGCTAGGACTTATTGTTCCACCTGCTGCAGGGAGTGAAAGAATTCTGTCCATACAGTTCCACTCATCAGCAGGGCTGGCTACTCTTATCAGTGCATATGCACTGACACTATCATCTTCAGCAGAATCCAAAGATAAATTTTACGATGAGCTGGCTGTTACTATCAAGAAAATCCCTGAGAAAGAACCACTGTTTATTCTTGGTGATTTCAATGCCAGAGTTGGAACAGATCATAGTTCTTGGCCCATCTGTTTAGGTCAGTTCAGCATCAGGAAGATGAACAAAAATAGCCAATGCCTGTTGGAGTTTCACTGCTACTATGGTGTCTGCATTAGCAGTACATACTTTAACAACACGGAGTCTCTTGGAGGCATCCAAGATCAAAGTATTGGCATCAGCTCAACTTACTAGGCACTCCAACCTCCCCAATATTACAATCACACGCAGGTATCCGAAGCCACGAGGAAAGGCTTACATTTATAGTGGCTCCTGGCATGGAATGGCTATTGGTTCTGGGCCTTGCATGGCTGAAAAAATGGAACCCACAAATCAATTGGAAACAAGGCATCATAAAATTTCAGAAGAAGGTGATTTTTGCTGAGTATCCACATAAAGGAATTGGGGGGGGGGAGAGAATCGAGGAACAGCCATGCCTGGTCATGCCATACCAACTGAGGGCATACCCATAGAATACAAGGATTTAGCTGAGGTTTTTAGCGAAAAAGCCTCAGATGAGCTCCCCCCCCCCCACTGCGCCACTGACTGTGCAATAGAAATCTTATCCGGCGCAAAGCTCCCTAAACCCAAGATGTACAGCATGTCACCGAGGGAGTTGGAAGAGCTGAGAACATTCATTGAGAAAAACCTAGCAAGGGGTTTCATTGAGCCAGCCCAACCAAAAATTGCAGCTCCTGTGCTCTTTAGAGAGAAAAAAGATGGCTCAAAACGTCTCTGTGTTGATTTTCGTACCCTGAATGCTATCAGTGTGCAGAACATGTATCCTCTCTCCATTATAAAAGATATGCTAAAAGGGAAATTTTTTTCAAAGCTGGACTTAAGGGAGGCTTACTACGGTGTCATTAAGAAATTAAGGAAGGGGATGAGTGGAAAACAGCATTTAACACTCCCCTTGGCTGCTACCAATTCAAGGTGCTCCCCTTTGGGTTGCAAGGAGCCCCTGCAGTGTTTATGCAATTAATAAATGAAGTGCTGCATCAGCATTTATATAAGGGGGTTCTGGTCTATTTGGACGACATTTTAATCAATACCGAGACCAAAGCAGAACATGTAAAACTAATCAGGGCAGTTTTAAACAAACTCCGCGCTGCCAAACTTTATGCCAAACTTTCCAAATGTCAATTCCACCAAGAGAAGATTGACTATTTGGGGTACCGCATTTCACACCAGGGGATTGAGATGGATCCTCTAAAAGTATAGGCTGTACTTGATTGGGACCCTCCACGCACACGTAAACAGTTACAGAGCTTCCTGGGGTTTACCAACTTTTACCGCCAGTTTATCCCTGCGTTCGCTCAGATCGCCCTCCCCATCACCAAGCTCTTAAAAACAAGGGGGGAGGACAATCCTAAACCAAAGCAACCATTGAACTGGACTATGGAATGCCAGGCGGCATTTGAAAAACTTAAATGGCTATTCTCGGCAGAACCAATTCTAAAACATCCAGACACGGAGAAACCATTTGTCATACAAGCAGATGCCAGTGATTTGGCAATAAGAGTGGTCCTGCTTCAGAAGAATGAGCAAGACCAACTACAACCCTGCACTTACACATCCAAAAAGTTGAATGAGACTGAGCAAAGGTGGGCCATTTGGGAGAAAGAGGCTTATACAGTTCGTTGGGCACTGTTAACCTGGAGGCACTTCCTAGAAGGCAGTAAGACCCCTTTTGAAGTCTGGACTGATCATAAAAATCTAGAAGCCCTAAAGACCCCAAGGAAACTCTCCCCAAAACAAGTACGATGGGCTCAGTACTTTAAACGGTTTGATTTTACTCTAAAATACCTCCCGGGGGGGGGGGGACTTTCGGGCGGATGCACTATCAAGAAAACTGCAATACAATAGTGCAAGGTCAGACGTAATCAAACCCATAGTACAAAACAATCAACTAGCCCCTAAAGTAGTCACCAGATCCCAGGCAAAACAAGAAACATTGACGGACAATGACACCATCCAAACTTTTAAACAAGCATTGGCCGCTGATGAATGGTTTTTGAACAACAAATCCAGGTGTCTGATGAAAGAAGATTTGTCTTGGGTGGGTGGGAAGTTTTATGTCCCTGCAAGCCAAAGACTATGCTTAATGGTATGATGCCACGACTCCAAATTAGCTGGACATTTTGGATTTGTGAAAACTTTACACCTGATTAAAAGACAATTTTGGTGGCCATCACTAAAAAAGGATATAGAAAGCTATGTAGCTAGCTGCCCCATTTGTGCATCAGCAAAAAGATGTCAGGGGAAAACCCCAGGTCTATTGCAGAAGGTAGCTGAACCTTCAACACCTTGGAGAGAGATTGCTATGGATTTCATCGTGGAATTGCCAAACAGTGAGGGAAATACTGTTATTTGGGTTGTGACAGACCTATTTTCAAAACAGGCACATTTTATACCCTGCCAAAAGATCCCAACTGCTAAAAGTTTAGCCAAATTATTCCTAATACACATTTATCGACTTCATGATGCTCCACAAAGGATCATCTCTGACAGAGGGGCTCAATTCACCTCCAGCTTTTGGAGGGCGTTTTTGGGCTTACTTGGTACTGGCCAGGGGTTGAGCACATCTTTTCATCCTTGTACTAATGGAAATTCTGAAATTTTGAACTCGGTGCTAGAACAATATTTAAGATGTTTCATTAATTTTCAGCAGGATAACTGGACCGAACTTTTGCCTTTTGCTGAAGTTGCGTTTACTAATGCTGTACATTCAAGCACTGGTTTTACCCCTTTTAGAGTAGCGACAGGCCAGGATTTCAGCCCCATGCTTGAACTACCCACAGAAGAACTCACCATCCCCTCACTTAAGGAGTGGATGGATAATTTGCAAAACACATGGCCAGTGGTTAGATTAACCTTATAGGAAGCTAGAGAAGCTTTTAAGATCCAAGCTGACAAGAAAAGGATGGAACCCAAACCTTTTCATATTGAAGACAGAGTATACTTATCTACAAAATTCTTGAAATCATTACAACCATCAAAGAAACTAAGGCCAAAGTTCATTGGACCTTTCCCCATCACTAGAATCATCAATCCAGTAACAGTTGAACTACTCCTTCCAAAAACACTCAGGCAGATCCACCCTGTATTCCATATCAGTTTACTCAAACGAGAACTAATCTCATCCCTCAGACCACCTGCATCTACCTGTGCCCATCATGATTGAAGGTGAACAACACTTTGAAATCAAGGAAATCCTTGACTCTAGGATCCACAGAGGGAAAGTCCAATACTTAGTTGCTTGGAAACATTTACCATCAGCACACAATGAATGGGTCACTAAACACCATGTTAGGGCTCCAATCTTACTGAGAAAATTTCACTCCCAATACCCTAACAAACCTTGTTGATATACTATCATGAAATCTTGAAATCTTGCGTATATTTGTTTTTTTTACAGGTGGACCCTTTTGTTTTCTAAGGAGGGTAGGATGTCAGATCCCTAAAAGTGATACTGCCATTCAAGTGGAGGAAGGGGGAGATTGGGATTCGATTTACTAGTATTGCCTATGTCATCAGATATTTTACAACCTAGATCCTGGCGCCAAGGAGGCCTGAGATTCCCTTTACCTGCAGGAATTTATATGATAGCCATGTGGGTTGTCTCACTTTAAAGGGTAATGGTGGGAATGCATGTTTGTTCGGGTTCTCAAAGGAAATAGTAAAGAAAACATCTTCACACTTGTGTATTGGCTAAAATCTGCATTCTGACTTAAAGGGAGGGGTCTCTACCACTTTAATCCTACTGCTTTGCCTAAGGGTATTCAGATTGTGCTTTAGCTGGATGGCTTTCACTACTGCTTAATAAAGGAATCCTTTTGAACAACTACGTTTCAAGAGTTCGTACTTTCTTAAGTTGGAAGGAGAGGCGATCCTTACAGACGTATTCTTGGCATTACCTGACAAAGTTCCAAATAGCGCAGTCTTGGAACGTGCTGGAATTTCTAGTATGTATACATTATTGAAAAAGCGACGTCGACATCCGGGTTGAGTTACGATCGTCACTGACAGTCCCTTTAAGACCGCCAGCCCCGTCGCCTGTCAAAGAGCCGTTTTTTCAGCTCGAAAAACCCCGAATCCATTAGGATTCGGGAGAAGAACTAGCGCTGCACAGGTAGAGCCCCTGTGAGACCCCCGGAAGACTTTTCTTGCTTCTGGGGAGGCAACAGGGTGTGCTCCCTTTCCAAAGCGCAGGAGTTCCGGACGAAGGGGAAACTCTGCTATAACTGCAGAGCTAGACGTCGTACTCAGCGTTAAAAGAAGAAAGAATAAATAGCAGGGTGGAACGGATCCTCTACAAATGCAAGTATATATCTGCTAGCCCTGCGAATCATTTTTAAAGAATTTTGAACAACTCGAACCTGAGAAAGTTTAGGACAAAGGGGGGGGGGAAATGGTGCTTGCTTTCAGTGGAAAGAACAGCTGAAAGCGAAAGTAGTTTGCTTACAAAGTAACAGACTTGATTGGAAGATAGAATACAAAGTACTTTGGACTTATTGATTTTTCTTATTGACTTTATCTATCCTGGAGAGATTATTAGCAAGATTTGGAGCAATCTGTGCTGGAAAAAGAAAAAGAAATAGTAAAATGTCTAAACAAATGAAGTCAGATTCTAAAGCAGCAGGGGGGGCTCCCCCACTCGTAAGTCTGAACAGCTTTCTCTACAGCAATCACAAGCTCAGGCAAAGGAGGATGGCTTCCAGGATTTAAAGAACTTTATTGTGACAGAAATTAAAAAGTCTGAGCAGGAAGTTAAAGGCATGGTTGCTAAATCTGAGCAGGAGATTAAAGACATGGTTCAAGAAAAATATGATCTAGTTAACAAAGATATTCAAACAGTGGTGAAAGGCCTTTCTGATGTACTCCTGCAGGTTGATAAAAAAGTGGATAAACTTGCTTCAGACGTGGATGTTAAACTGAAGGAATCTGATTCTAAAATTGTTGAGGTGGACCAGAAAACTCAGAGGTTGGAGAATGAGATAACGATGATGCAATTTAGATCAATGGAATTTGCTATTAGACTTAGAGGCATAAAAGAGAACATCAGGGAAGATCTTAGAAAGGTTTGTGCTGATGCTCTGGCAGTGTTGCTGAAGGTTGATAACTCTGACGAGATTCTTTATAATATTGACAAAACCTATAGAGTGAACTCTCGAGTGGCAGTATATAGGCAACTGCCTAGAGATGTGGTGATATATTTTACAGACAGAAAGATAAGAAATGCCATTTTGCAAAATTCATTTGTTTCTACTGTGCAAATTGATGGATCTGAGATTGGAGTTTTTAAAGAATTGCCACCTAAAATGTTAAAGGATAGAAAGGATTTTGGATTTTTGGTGGCAGAATTAAAGAAACAGCAAATACAATTTCGGTGGGATGCCCCAGTTGGCATAATATTGAGGATACAAGGAGTGAGATACTGTTTAAATACTATATCAAAAGCAGAAGATTTTTATTATAACATTTTGAAAGCGGGTTCAACATCTCCTCGTACATCTTCACCAATAGATAAAGAGGCTCAAGCACAGAGGGAATTTGATCAAGAGACTGAGGGAAAAATAAAACAGTCACAAATGCAAGCAATGGAGACCCAGGGGCAGTAGCTGGTTTGTTGGTTGTTCCCTTTGCACCACTTCCAATCTCCCCTTTGGAAGACACATCAAAATCTACGAGAGAGGTGCTGGATCTTGATGTGGGGTCAAGTAAATTGGATGAGCAACGTATAACTAGAGCAGTCTCTAGGCAAATGCTAGAAGCACAGCAACAGGAGAAACCCAAGTCACAAAGAAACAAGAAGGTTAAGGAAAAGGCACAAGTTGAAGTTGTGGGAGGAACAAAGCCAAAGATTACCTGCGTGCAAAAGGATCTTCAGCAACTGTTTTCAAAACTTCACAGCAGCCCAAATGACTAAATTTTTGTCTTGGAATGTGAATGGATTGAATTCTCCATCCAAAAGAAAAAAAGTATTTCATTATTTGAGACAATTTAATAATGATGTTATTTGTTTGCAAGAAACTCATATCAAGTTGCAAGATCAGAAATATTTGATGAATTCAAGATTGGGAATGCACTTTATTGCTTCAAATTCGGAAAAAAAGAATGGACTGGTGATATATATAAATAAAAGATTTTCAGCTAAACTAATAGAAGCAGATGATTGTGGGAGATATATAGCAATTGAATTGAATACTGACAATGGTCCAACCCTGGTGGTTGGAATTTATGCTCCTAACCAGCAACAAGAAGCTTTTTATAAAATGCTTTATTCTAAAATTCTAGGTTGGGATTTTACATCTATTTTGATTATGGGTGACTGGAATGGAGTAATACAACCGAAAATGGATTTTAAAAAGTGTGGTTAAATTAGGTGCTAAATCACCACAGGTTTTTTTTGAAATGAAAGAGGATCTGGAATTGAAAGATATATGGAGACTGCACAATCCAAATGAAATGGATTTTACTTTTTACTCGGATAGGCATAAATCCTTTTCCAGGATAGATATTATTTTGCTAACGGTTGATTTACTTTCTAAAGTAAAGAAAACGAAGATATTTCCTAGGACTTTAACTGATCATAGTCCGGTATGGATAGAAATAGAGATGAGAAAGAAGGAAAGAAGATCTTGGAGACTAAATGAAAACTTATTTAGATATGAAAAAAATGTAGACGAACTTAAGAAGCATATAAAGGAACTTTTTAAAATGAATTTAAACAAAGACACTCCTATTGAAATTGTTTGGGATGCAGCTAAAGCATATATGAGAGGGGTACTGATACAAATGAATTTTAAACATAAACAAAATAGACAGAAAAAAAGAATAGAGTTGGAAAATGAGATAAAGAAAAAGGAGCAGCTATTGGTAAAAAACCCAACAGATGGAAAATTACAAACAACTATAAAACTTTTGAAAGACCAATTTCAAATGCTCATAGCAGAACAAACAGCAACTAATTTACAATTTGCAAAACATAATACTTTTGCTAATGCTAATAAACCGGGCAGATGGTTGGTTTACACATTGAGGAAACAATTAACTTCACGAACTATTGATAGTATTGACTATGGTGAGAAGGAAGTTTTCCAGCAAGAATCAATTTAAAAGGGTTTTTTGGATTATTATGCCAAGTTATATTCTAAAGACAACATACATGATAATCTTATAAATAAAGATCTAGAAGACAAAAGGATTACAAAAATCTTACTTGTACAAAAGGAAAAGTTGGATCAATTAATAACAGCTGAGGAGATTAGCTATGCTATAAAACAATTGAAAACAGCTAAAGCCCCAGGAATGGATGGTTTAACTGCAATTTACTACAAAACTCTACAAGTAGAAATGATTGAGCATCTTAAAGATTTATTTTGTAATATACAGCAAGGTGGCAAAATACCTTCATCATGGAAAGCAGCTTTTGTATCGTTAATACCGAAAGAAGAATCAGGTCCTAAAAAACCAGAAAACTTTAGGCCAATATCTCTTTTAAATACAGATTATAAAATTTTTGCAAAAGTATTAGCCAACAGATTGATGCCAGTTATCCAAGAGGTGATTCATTATGACCAAGCAGGATTTATTGAAGGCAGATATATGAAGGAGAATGTTAGGCAAATCATAGATTTATTGGACTATTTAGAAAAGAATAAACAGATCCCTGCAGTGCTGGGTTTTTTTGGATGCCGAAAAGGCCTTTGATCGAGTGAATTGGAATTTTATAATAAAGACTTTGGAAAAAATGGGTTTGGGGAATCGGTTTATACAAATGATTGCAGCAATATATCAAGAGCAATTTGCACAACTTATTATTAATGGAAGTTTAACGACGAATTTTAATATACAAAAAGGTACTAGACAAGGTTGTCCGTTGTCCCCATTGTTATTCATTCTAACTCTAGAAGTCTTGTTGAACGCAATACGGGACTCAACTCTGTGAATGGAATAGTCATAAGGCAAGAAGAATACAAAACCAGGGCATTTGCAGATGATCTGGTAGTTACCCTAACACGCCCGATGAAATCAATAATCCAGATGAAAGACATTATAGAAGAATATGGTATGGTATCAGGATTTAGGTTGAATCAGAAGAAAACTAAAATGATTTTAAAAATTTGACAGAAAAACAAAAAATTGAACTTCAAAAAATCGCAGGTTTTGAAATAGTGTCAAAGGTTAAATATTTAGGGATACAAGTTGCAGGTTCAAATATAAAATTGTTTCAAAATAACTATGAGGTTTTGTGGCAAAAGATACAAAAAGATATGCAAACTTGGAAAAAACTGCAGCTATCTTTACTTGGGAGAATATCAGCAGTCAAAATGAACATTTTACCTAGATTTATCTTTTTGTTCCAAATGATACCGGTGCTTAAATTTGATAATCAACTGATAGAATGGCAAAAAGGACTGAATAAGTTTGTTTGGAATGAGAAAAAACCGAGAGTTAAATTGAAAATTATACAAGATACTCGTGAGAGAGGCAGCCTCAAACTTCCAAACCTTCGACTGTACTATGAAGCAGCAGCATTGATACAAACAAGTGATTGGTTTGGAAAAACAAAAACTGAAATATTGAATATTGAAAGCCGTGATCTGGATTTGGGTTGGCATGCATATTTATTCTATGAGCACAAAGTGGATAAAGTATTTAATAGTCATATACTTAGAAGTGCCTTGATGAGAGTTTGGAAGAAATATCGACATAATTGGGATTATAAAATTCTGCTCTGGCTGGATCTTGCTGATACCATGTGGAATACAAATATTAAGTCACTCGGGGGGAGGGGGGTTATATAAAGATATACTTTTTACTGAAGGGGGCAGATGGCATTTGAAGTCATTGGAAACGCTGTTGGCTGAAGGGATTACTTTAACTTGGTTGCAGTATAATCAACTACAAATGAGATGGAAAGAAGATCAAAAAACTGGTTTAATGGCGTATGAAGAAGAATTGGTTAGACAGATAAAGGAGAAAGGTCCAATGCATATTAAGAGAGTTTATAATCTTTTGTTAGAAAGGGACTCAGAATGCGAATTGGTTAAAGATTGTATGATTAAATGGGCACAGAATTTTGGTGAACCAGTTATGATGGATACTTGGGAAAAAATGTGGGTTCAGAATGTTAAATTTACTCAGTCACAGAATTTACGGGAGAATTTTTATAAAATGTTTTATAGGTGGCATTTAGATCCCAAGAAATTGTCTTGTATGTACCCCAATGTTCAACCAAAGTGTTGGAGATGTGACTGCTTAGATGCTACATACTATCATATATTGTGGACTTGTAAGAAAGTGAAGGCTTTTTGGATAAAAATTTGGTGGGTTATGCAAAATGTTTTGAAGAAAAAACTACAATTTTCTCACAATTGTTTTTACTGGGTATAGTTAAGGATTTTACATTGGGGGAAATAAAATTGATTTTGTATATGGTGACAGCAGCTAGATTGTTGGTTGCCCAATATTGGAAGAAAGATGTTTTGCCTACCATTGAACAATGGACTCAGAAGATGGCCGGATTTGCAGAAATGGCAAAGATTTCAGCTTTCTTAAAAGATCACTCGCAAGAGAGTTACATACAGGAATGGAAAAGATGGATTGATTATGTACAAAATAAATATCAAACTAGAAAATATTATATAGCTTTTAGCTGAGGAAGATTAGATTAACTTGATAATACAGAATAGCAAGCAGGGTATAGAATATGAAGGGGATGAATAATACATATTGTGTTTGGAATTACTAGAGTTTTAAATAGTGGAAGTCCAGGGGAGGGGGGGAAGGGTGGTTGGGGAGGGTTAGGGTGGGAAAGGGAGGGAATTGTATTTTCTAAGATTTATTTGATTAATGTAATATAATATGTTGGGGGAGGGGGGAATGGGGGAAAAATTTGTATTTGAAAAACTTTTTCAATAAAAAAAACAAAAAAAAAAACAAAAAAAATAAAAAGCGATGTCTATGCTGGCTTGGGCATGTCATGAGAATGGCTGATGGTCAGATTCTGAAAGATCTCCTGTATGGAGAATTAGTGCAGGAAAAGTGCCTTAGAGGGAGACCACAGCTGCGATATAAGGATATTTCAAGGGGGATTTAAAGGCCTTGGGAATGGACACTAATGACTGGGAAACCTTGACCTCTGATCATTCAGCTTGGAGGCTAAAGACACAGCATGACCAAATCGAAGAGACACTTGTTCGGCAGGCTGAGGCAAAGAGGCAGTCCCAGAACCAGTGAAATCTGGGGGCTGGGCAGGGGACAGAATATATCTGCCCTCAGTGTGGAAGGGCTTGCCACTCTTGAATTGGCCTTTTAGTCACACCAGATGCTGTTTTAGGATCTCTTTCCAGAGCACGATACCATAGTCTTTTGAGACTGAAGGTTGCCAATGAAATGTATAATTACTATTTTTTAATAGTTTTACAAAAAGAGCAATTTTCTGTATTGATTGTTCAAATCAGGAGCCTGAATGGCGTAGCAGGCTAATGCCTCCTACTAAGGCAGCATTTAACATCCAACTGCCTGCAATTACTGCGAGTTCTAATCTCACCAGGCTCAAGGTTGACTCAGCCTTCCATCCTTTCTAAGGTGGGTAAAATGAGGACCCAGTTTGTGGGGGCAATAAGCTGACTTTGTATAAAATATACAAAAGTATGAAGGCTATTGCTTAACGCATTGTAAGCCGCCCTGAGTCTCCGGAGAAGGGTGGCATATAACTCAAATTTTTTAAAAAAATATTTCTTTGATAGCAAACCCCAGCTCAGAGTTAAGCATCTCCATAGCACCCCCTGGTGATGAAAGACTGTTGTTTATTTGTTTATTTATTTATTTAACTAGCCAATCAGAGTTCATGAAAATCAGCAAATTACAACCACCCACAACAAAACAATACAGTGCTACAAATTATTTTAAAAGTAGTAGATTAAAACCACAACTTTTATCCTTATATTTCAAGAGAAAAAATACTCCGTGCTTCCTTATTTTGGCTGCTTTTAGCAACCCTCTTCCTTGTCATTTAACAATAAAGAAGAAGTCTCAAAAATGGCATTTAAAGTTCAAAAAGGAGTGATAGACTAAAGAGAGCCTCTTTTAATTAATAAAGATAATAGTCTCATAATTTGCTAAAGGCAGCATTTAACATCCAGCTGCCTGCAATTACTGAGAGTTCAATTCTCACCAGGTTCAAGGTTGACTCAGCCTTCCATCCTTTCTAAGGTGGGTAAAATGAGGACCTGGTTGTGGGGGCAATAAGCTGACTTTGTATAAAATATGAAGGCTATTGCTTAACACATTGTAAGCCGCCTTGAGTCTCCGGAGAAGGGCGGCATATAAATAAATTTTTTTAAAAAAGAAAAAGAAATGAAGGACACACCTTATTGTCCATTTGAAAAATAATTTCCAAAATGGCTGTTTTATCCAACAATGACATGATCTCAACACTGCTCCCTAGCTTCAGCTCCCCAACTATTTTAGAAACCCAGCAGTCAGTCCAGAGAGAGGAGATTCTCTGGACATGTCAGCTGCTGGCCATGTCTGAAATGAATCACTTGAGGCTTTTAAGAAGAGACTGGACAGCCACTTGTCTGGAATGATATCAGATCTTCTGTTTGAGCAGGGGATTGGAGTAGAAGACCTCCAAATTCCCTTCCAACTCTGTTATTCTGTTCATGGATAAGAACAATACTTACCAGTTATTTCTTGTAGGATAGACAGTAACACCACTAGATGGATTTGCAGCTGGCTCACAAATTCCTCAATCAAACTACATTTATATGGAGAGAACCATGCAGTGCAGTGGTGTACCTCAAGGTTTTGTCTTAGGTCCAGTACTCTTCAACATTTTCATAAATTATCTAGATGAGGGAATAAAAAGGGTGGGAATTAATTACATTTTCACATCATGCCAACTTAGGGGGAATAACTAAGACGTTGAAAGATAAACTCAAGATTCAGAAGGAGTTGAATGCTGGGCCCTATCGAAGAAAATGTAATTCAGTGATGAGAAAAGTAAATTTACATTTAGGCAAGAAAAACTAAATTCACAGGTATAGAATAGGCAGTACCAGATGAAACAGTAGTAACTGAGAAGGATCTAGCCATCCTAGTGGACCACTACTTAAGTATGAGTCAGCTTCTACTGTAAGTATGCTGCATCTGCCATAAAAACCAATGGAGTCCTGGGCTGCATCAACAGAGGGCCCACACTTGGAATACCATGACCTGTCACCATGATACAGAAAGATGCTGAGAGCCTAGTGATGGGCTGTCTGCTAAAATAAAGCAAGGTCATGCACATGCTTGAAAGTAAATCAGGAAGCCTCTAATTGTGGAGTCTCTGACAAAAACAAAGAATGCTTATTCACAGGAAATATGCAGATGTAAAGCTTGTAACAATTCTGGATAGTTAGAAAGCTGATAAAAGTAACAAAGAGTTAGGCAACTTGCAGACCTCAGCTAAAAGTTAGGAATAGAGATGGCCTGCAACAAATAAAATATGTATTAGGTAACTCCTGGAGCATCCATTAGCCAAGGTTTAGGAATAGGGACAGCTAGAGACCAATAAAACAAGTTGTAGAATTATTACTAAAATGTTTATTAGATGATATTTCTTATTATCCTGCCTTGTCCTGCCTTCTTCTTCTTGAGTGAAAATGTATAAAGGTTTCTTAATCCTTTGTTTTTGGCTCTTGGCATTTTGGCCAGAAGCCCTTTTCCTTGGGGTACCCCAATAAAAAGCAATCAAAACCTGCAACCTTGTGTTTGGCATCCTTCATTGGCCAATATCCAAAGGCTCCAGGCTCATATCCAAATTGAGGACAACACTAGAAAGGGTACAGAGAAGAGCAACAAAGGATATGGAAGCTAAACCGTATGATGAATGGTTGAGAGAACTAGGTATGTCTAGTCTAGCAAAGAGAAGGACTGTGGTGACATGATAACAGCCTTGCAGTACTTGAGGGGCTCTCACAGAGAAGAGAGGGATCAACCTATTCTCCAAAGCATTTGAAGACAGAACAAGAAATAGTGGATAGAAGATAACTAAAGAGAGATCCAATCTAGAACTAAGAAGTAATTTATTGAAAGTGAGGACAATTAATCAGTGAAATGGCTTGCCTCCAGCAATTATGGGTGCTCTATCACTGGAGGTTTTCAATAAGAGATTGGATAACCAGAATGGTATAAGATCTCCTGAATGGTATAAGATCTCTTGCTCAAACAGAGGGTTGGATTAGGAAATCTTCATGGTCCCTTCCAACCTTGTTATTCTATGTTCTGTGTTCTACTATAACTAATTTACAAACTGTGGTATTTTCTTAATTCAACTCCCATCTGTTTCTTGATCTGGTCTATCTCAAAGGATTGACATGATTTTTGAAAGCCTATCCAAGTTTTCTCTGCTCCATCTTACACCAAACAAAATAAACCTAGGACATGTGTGTGTGTATATATACGTGCTTTCAAATCAATGTTGACTTCTGTCAACATTTTAAGAAATGTTTTCCCTTGTCATCTGCATGTATATAGTACTGAGAGAGAATGGCTGGCTCAAGGTCTCACAGCTCACTTCATGTCTTAGATGTGATGAGAATTCACAGTATCCTGGCTTTTAGCCTGGTGCCTGTAAATACAACACTAAACTGGCCCTCTGTTATCTACTCTTAAGAGCTACTTATTTTTCATTGTATTTTATTTATTTTAGCCCATAAAATATAACCTTTAAAAGCTCCAAACTGCATGCAAAAAGTGCCTCTAATTTTACACCAGTAACAACTCTATGGGGTAAACCAAGGTTGAGAAAGAAGACATGTCAGAGGTCTCCCTAGTCCAATTCAACCTCTTGAATTGACAAAACATACAGATTATTTTAATAAATTTTAAGGAGGATAAACAGCAGTAATTCTTAGCAAAATCCCCAATCAACTCCTCTCCCCACTTTTAGAATATTAACAAGAAAAATTAACCATAAAACACCAGGACCAGATGAGCTACCAGTGGAACTTTACAAGCCCCTACAAGACATTCTAGGGCCGTCAATGTTGGCAGTTTATAACGAAGTATTATTAGAAGCTAAGATACCAAATACTTGGACAGAAGCAAATATTACTCTTATACTGAAAGACGATTCAGATTTAATGCAGATTAAAAATTATAGGCCAATATCACTATTAAATGCTGATTATAAAATATATGCCTCAATAATAGCAGAGACATTAAAAACATTTTTGAATGAATTTAGCCACTCAGATCAGAAGAGATATCGCAGTAGATCAGAGCCCTCAAGGCTAATAAGGCACCTGGTGCTGATAATGTCCTGCCAAAAATAATCAAAAAGAACGCCAGTTGGTGGGCATCTTTTAGCATCTCTGTTTACATTTATAGATAAAACGGGCTGTATGCCAAGAGATTAGGGATTAGCAATTATTATACCAATTTATAAAAAGGATAATAGAAATAACCCAGGCAATTATAGATCCATTAGTCTTCGTAGTGTTATTAGGAAATTGTATGCCAAACACCTAAACTATAAACTTCAGGATTGGCTAATTTCAGGGGGGATAATCAAAGACGAACAAGCTGGTTTTAGAGAAGGAAGATCAATGGTGGATCATATCTTGGTACTTCACCATCTGGTTCAAAAATTCATGTATAAAAAAATCCTCTCTTTTTGTGGCCTTCCTTGATTTTAAGCAGGCCTTCAATTCAATATCCAGGAACACCCTCTGAGAGAAAGTCAATAAAATGCACTACTATTGATAAACACCTCCTTTTCCTCATATAAAAACTGTATGCTAATTCCACCTTGAAAGTGAGGTGTAATCCTCAAGGGACTTTAACTGGCCCAGTAAGAGTACAAAAAGTTGCATCCTGTCCCCCTCCCTTTTTAACTTCTATATTAACCCCCGGTTGATCTCTTACAAAACCCTGATCTACATCCTCCTAACCTAGCACAACGCAAAATTCCGATTTTCCTATATGCTGACAATGCTGCTATTATTTCACAAACCCCCATAGGACTGAAGAGAGCAATTATGGCAACACTTGGATATTGTAGGCAGAATAAGTTGGTTCTTAACTTTGATAAATCAAAATTTTTAGTTTTTGCTAAAAGACCTAGCCAATACTCCTGGAAAATAGAAGGACATAGTTTAGAACAGGTTAGGACATTTAGATACCTTGGGGTGGTTTTTCACTCGCAAGGAACATGGAAGGCACACCTGGATCATACATTGCAAGCAGCCTATAGGTCCTCAAATGCAATTACACATTTCTTTTACACAGGCAGAGGTCAATTAGTACCTGCTGCCTTAAATTTTTTGAGGACAGAACATTGGCATAAATTCTATATGGGGCACAAACAGGAATCCTTGCAAAGAAAGATTTGCTAGAAACCATACAAACCAAATTCCTGCAAGCCATCTTGGTTGCACCCAAAGGAACTTCAAATGCCCAGTTAAGAATTGACACAGGCATGCCCAGTGGTGAGATTCAAATAATTTAACAACAGGTTCTGTGGGCATGGCTAGGTGGGCGTGGCTAGGTGGGCATGTGACTGGGTATACGTGGCTAGATGATCATGTGATTGTGTTGGTGTGGCTGGCTGGGTGTCATGTGACTGAGTGGGCATGGCCAACTCTATGTCACTTGCATGGGTGGTGCCTGTATGGGATCAGCAGGGTTGGGGAGGGAATCCAGGGGTCTCTGGTGGAGGGGGGGGCGGTGGGAGGAAAGAAAGATCCAACGTGTGGGTGGGTGGGTGCACAATCTTTCTACAGGGGGAGAAAGGTTTTATTGGTGCAGGAGCATCGCTCAGGGATGCCCCTCACTGCCCATCTCTGCCTGTTTGTGGCAGAACAACTTCTCCTTCGCTGGGCATTGGCCAAGGGGAAGCAGCAAAATCAGGTTTTATTCCTTTGCTAAAGCTGCCGTTCCCTTCTTCACATGGGATTGCCAAGCAGCAGAGAGGGACAGGGAGAAGGGGGCAGCGACAGCTGCTAGCACTAGCAGGAGGAGCAGCACAGAGAAATGCCGCCACCTTCTTTTAAAAGGCTGGAATCATTTACTTACAAAACTTATTCTGCTTTTACAAGCATTACAACTAATGCTTGACTGGCAATACTGAAATTTAACTTGACAGTGCCACCTGCTGACAAAAGGGAAAATTACAAGTCTGAGAATACTTGTATGAAGGATTGTGAAAATATCCATTGGATTATTTTTAACTACCCTATGACTACTGGAGATTCAAATATGAAAATAAGGAAGTTATTTAATTAAAGGGACCCCTGAATGTTATGCTGGACAGAAAGAGGCTTTTGATAACCTCTGGAATTATCTAAATGGACCTGACTGTTTATCTATGGGATAATAAGAACTGGAACTAGTGCACTCCTTGAAGGGCAACTTAAGGATTGAATAAATAGTTCTTGGATTGCTGGACAAAAGTTTAATTTTTTTAAAATAAGATGCTTTATAAGGATGAAATGAGTGGAATTTTGAAGGAGATGGCGTTACTTTTTCAAAACACAAAAAACATCATGGAGAAAGGATTTAAGGAGATTACGGAAAAAATGGAAAATACCATACGAGGGATGATGAGTAAAGACCAAGACGCCTAGGAAAGGGAGGAGCCAACATAAGAAATGAAGGAAGAAGAAGACAAGGAGGTGACAACAATGAAAATAACAGTGTCTGATGAATTAAACCAGGGGGAAAATATATTAAGAGAGTCAGAAGATACGTTTGAAAGGTAGGGGCCTGGGCAGAAATTTTGGAAATTAGGCAGTGGAAGAGGGTAGAGGTGGAAGAAATACCTAGATCGAATAGCCAAGAAGCAGATGCAGATAGGGATAAAGACTCAAGAGAGGAATTTGGGAGGCAAGTCAAAAAAAGCATAGCAATTTAAATATTGAAGCGGGCAAGAGATGATGGATAGATTATTTTTATTTCTTATTCTGATTTGCTTTCCCTTTTTTCTCTCTTCTTTTCTCTTTTTTTAGATAGGTGACATGACTAGAAGTTAGGTAGGATAGAAAGAAAATGTTTTTTTTAATAAAGAATGATATGATTAAAAGTTAGAATAAGTGACAGAAATAAGAGAAGGGGAAATATTAGTGTATACACTTTTATATAATAAAATAAAAGTAATAAGAGAAAATATGGAATAATTGAATAATGACAGATTGCAACTTAATATAATTGTGTATCAATATATAAGTTGACTGAAGGTAATAATTATGATAAATTTTACTAGTTTTATTTGTATTAGAATGTATGACATCCAAGTGCCACACTGTTCACGCATTGATTTGATATGTTTGCAAAAAATAAAAAAATAAAAAACTTGGGGGGGAAAAGAGAGGTGTTTGAAAAATAGTTAAATAAAACCCAAAGATATTTTTTTAAGGGGGAAATAACTGATTTTGCTGCTTCCCCTCGGCTAACGCCCAGCGAGGGAGAAGTTTCTCTACCACGAATGGGCAGAGATGGGCAGTGAGGGGCGTGCCCAAGTGATGCTGTGCGCAGATAAAACCTTCCTATCGCCTATGGAAAGATCAGGGCCTTTTTACTTTGCCCTAGATTGTGGGGATGCTCCAGGCGCAGATTGCCATCGAAGATATGGGCAGCCCAGCTCTCAGCTTTTGCCAGCCCTCTGGGCAGCTGCCCTCTACTCTGCCTCGGGTCCTGCTGCTTGCAACGGGGAATGCACTTTCAGGCCAGCCTGGCTGGCAGGTGGGCAAACAGGCAGCCCACTCTGTGCCCGCTTCTCTGCCATTGCTGATGGGCCCGGACCACGCCTTGGGCACCACCAGCTGGCACAAATGTACCATGACGAAGTCCTCCCCGGAATGGGCAGTGCAAAGGCAAGTTGCACTTCAATCCTGCACACTTAGGCTTCGGCATTCGCTACCTGCCCACACTACCCCCCTCCCCCATTGCCACCACAGCACCATTGCCTTTAGGGAACTGCCTCAAAGATTGTATGGCAAGAGAAAAGGCAGCCACGTGTGCTGCTGCTGCCTTCCAGACCAGCCTTGAAAAAGCCTGCCCTCACAATTGGACTCCCTTTCTTCCAGCGCTCATGTGGGGAACCCTGGAGCTTAGTGGCAGCATATTGTATGCCTTAAGAAGCCCTCCAGTGGCCTCAGTGTGCCTTTCCTCCCCGTGGCTCTAATTCTTAAAAATTTTGGGTTCTCGCATGAATGCTGGGAGAAAGGAAGTCTGATTGTGAGGGCAGGCTTTCCCAAGGCTGGTCCTAGAGGGAGACAGAGATCAGTGCATCTTTCTTCCACATAGCTCTAATTCTTTGTGATCTTTAGATGGGCTTTTATTTTGTTAGCCCAAGGGCGGAGTGGGGGGGAGGGGCTCGGAATGGTATGTAGGAAATCTGTCTCTGCAGCATCCATTGCTTGCCAGTGGGCAGGCAATGAGGCAGCAGTGGCAGGCAAGTGCGCTGGGCCTTGGGGACTGCGGGGAAGGCAGGCAAGCTGGCTGGATGACGTAGGAGGCAGATAAACCGGGATTCAGGCCTTGATGCTTGCAGGCTCACCAGGCTAATCTGGGTGTTCAGCTGGGCCATGCGGAGAGTGCCACGTGAGATACAGCTGAAGGCAGGCAAGCTGGCTGGCCCTCAGAGACCATGTAGTCAAGGCAAGTGAGGGAGCCAGATAGAGAGCAGCAGCAGCTATGCCAGGTGAATGGGCAAGATGAGGAGTGACTGGGTGGGATGGGCAGGGTGGGGCCAGTGCAGAATTTTAACAACCAGTTTGCCCAAACCAGCCTGAACCGGCTGAATCCACCACTGGGCATGTCTCAAGTTCAGGTAAGAGCCTGGAAGATGATGATCATCCATTGGCTAAAAATGCATTTCTTTCCAGAGGGACTGTCCACGTGATAGACCACAAGCTGGGTTCTTATGGGCTCTCACCAATATTCTTAATGTCCCTAGGCTTTGACCAAGCAAAGCAAGTAGTAGTCAATAGAATGAAGGACATGGAATTCCAAGAAGAACTAAATAGGTCCCTCCACAGTAGGGACAGAATCAAACAGGGTCTGTGGGAATCGGCAAGTTATCTAAATGATCTTCCCAAAACAAAGAATAGCTTTCTTCAGAGCCAGATTTAACATTCTCCCCTCAGCACTCCTCTAGGGCAGGTATAAGAGAACACCAATAGTAGAATGGGTATGCATATGTGATAAAGGAGAAGTCAAAGATATTTCACATGTTTTATTGTACTGTGAGTTATACAGAGTTTATAGGTCGGTGTATATTCTCCCCTTATTAGAGAGATTGCCAGGGAGGGCAGATAATTTTTATGTAGGCTTTCTCCTCCAGGATTCAAACCCAGCTGTCATGCATGCAGTGGCAAAATTCTGTGTTGCTGCAATGTCCACAAGAAAAAAATTGGTTACAGAATTATAGCTGTCAACTTGTGCCAATTTTTTGGAGATTTTTTAAACAATTTTTGGAAAATTACATTTACTCACATATTTATCAGCTCTCCACTCATGTAAACTAGCTGCCCAATCTACCAGTCTGATCAGGGAGCCTACCACTGGCTTTAACAAACTGCTGTGAAAGACTGGATGCCCTTTCCCTAGGAGATGAGGGAGACTAAGCTGTACTGTAACAGGGTTAATTACTTTCACTATAGGGAAAGGCCCTATAAACGTCAGTCCTAGCTTCTTGCAAGGGAGTTTTAATCTTAGGCATTTTATTGAGATGTAAACTTTGCTTCCAACCCAAAACAGCTCTTGGGGGCTGCAGCATTTGTCAGCCTGTGCTTTATGAGTTTTTACCGCTTCTCGCAAAGCCTACTTGGTATTTTCCCACCCTTTAGGGATTCCATCCATTCATTCAATGACATAGATGAGGGGGGGCTCCCTGGGGAATTCAGACATGGGAACAAATTCCATGCCACTGGTGACCTGGAAAGGGGTCGGGCCAGTGCTACTATGCACAGCATTATTGTATGCCACCTCAGCGAATGGCAGTATCTCTGCCCAGTTAGACTGCTGATAGTTGACATAGCACCTTAAGTATTGCTCTACCAGGGTGTTTGTGTATTCCGCAGCCCCAGGGTGCTCAGATGAAAAGCTGAGCTAAGTCCTTGTGAGGACCCAATAGACCTAACGAACTCTCTCCAGAGTGGTGAATTGGACACCTCTATTGGAAATAGTTCTGTGAGGAACATCATGCAACCTATATCTGCTTTATAAACATCTTGGCCAAGTGTTTTGCTTACAGAAGCCCTGGACAAGCAATGAAGTGGGCTTGTTTGAGAATAGATCTATCATGGTCCAAATGACCATATTTCCCCCGCTCTCAGGGAGCTCCACAATGAAGTCCATTGCAATCTCCTTCCAGGGCCTGGAAGAGTCTGCCATCTGCTGACATAGCCCTGGGGGTTTTCCTGGCCTTTTCTTCATGGCCATTCAAGTGGCACAGCTCTTGACATAGTTCTCAATGTCCCTTTTCATTTTTGGCCACCAAAACTGCCTTTTGGCCAAATGCAGGATCTTAAATAGCCAAAGTGCCCCACCTGCTTAGAGTCATGACTCTGCTGAAGAACTTGGAGACACAGGCTTGTAGGCGCGTACAACTTCAAGCCTTTCCAAGCTAATCCATCCTTTAGAGTCAGTGCCTCCTTGTTGTCACTGTACCATTGGTCGGCTAGCAGTCCGTCTCTTAGTCTTTGGGTCACCCCACCTCCACTTGTAGCTCCTTGTTATCTAGCTTGCCCGCAGGTCATGGCTTGCAAGGCAGGTGGGGGGGGGAATCATGGCATGTACCACTTCTTCGCATTTGCTATCGTACTGTGGCTTCAACAATAGGGCATCCACCAGGAGGTGTTTTCCCCCAGGGATGTAGCTCAAAGTTAAACTGTTTAAAGTACTGTGCCCAGTGAACTTGCTTTGGGGAGAGCCTTCGTGGGATCTTGAGTGCCTCTATGTTTTTATGGTCACTCCACACCTCAAACGGAACATGACTGCCCTCCAGAAAGTGTCTCCAGCTCAATAGAGGCCAATGGACAGCATAGGCTTCCTTCTCCCACACAGTCCATCTTCTCTCAGTCTCCACCAATTTTTTGGAGGTGTATACACAGGGTTGCAAGTTCCCACTGGCATTCTTCTGGAAGAGAACTGCTGCAATGGCCACGTCGCTGGTGTCGGCTTGGACGACAAAGGGCTGTTCTGGATCAGGATGCCTGAGGATTGGCTCCTTGGCAAACAGGGCCTTCAGCACCTCAAAAGCCCACTGGCATTCTAAAGTCCAGTTTAGGGGTTGGCTTGGATGTGGTTGTTGTGCCCCTCCCCCCCCCAGTTTTCAATAGCTCAGTGATTGGCAGGGAAATTTCAGTAGAGAAAATGAATTGTCTGTAGAAGTTAGCAAACCCAAGAAGCTCTGAAGCTTCTGAGTGCAAAAGGGTTGCCAGTCTAAGACCGCTGAACAGGGAAGTCACAATAGGAGAGTTAAAGACAGTAATATCAAAACTCAAAAATAATAAATCACCAAGCCCAGATGGGTTCCCAGGAGAATTGTACAAAAATTTAGATTTGGAGGAAATACTTTTACCAAAATTACTAGAAATATGCAATGAGGCTTTGATGGGATCCAGAATTCCGGACTCGTGGGGGGAGGCATATATCACCCTTTTGCCGAAAGATTAGTAAATCAATAAAAGGTAAATCATTGGTAAATCAATAAAAAACTACAGGCCAATTTCCCTCCTAAATATGGACTATAAAATTTTTATGAGTGTAATAGCGTAAAGATTAAAAAAATTTTCAAACAACTTAACACACACAGACCAGAATGGATTCCTCCCTGGAAGGCATATAAGAAACAATTTGAGAATAGTGACCAATGCCTTAGAATACTATGAAATACATTCGGAGAAGCAAATGGTGCTGATATTCTTGGACGCCCAGAAAGCATTTGATAATTTGAATTGGGAATTTATGATCCAGCAAATCAAAATGATGAAATTTGGAGAAAATTTTGAGAAGATGATAACCACAATCTATGATAAGCAAAGAGCAAATATCCTATTAAATGGAGACATGACAGAAATTTTTCAAATTAGGAAGGGGGTGAGGCAAGGATGCCCGCTGTCACCGTTATTGTTCATAATGGCTTTAGAAAGCCTATTAAGAAGAATTAGGAACAATAATGAAATAAAAGGATTAAAAATTAGGAAAGAGAATGATAAAATACAGGCGTTTGCCGATGACGTTGCCTTAATTGTGGAAGAACCATTACAGACTGGGGAAAATTTTTTGGAAACATTGGATATGAAGAGGTATCTGGATTCAAATTAAACAAAACAAAAACTAAAATGTTAACCAAAAATTTGTCAGAGGACCGAAGGAAAACATTAGAAGAAAAAAACCAAAAGACAAGGACATACTTCCATAGGCATAAAACAAGGGACGCATTAATGCAGACCTGGAAAGAAATTAGACATGCGCATTATACAAAGGTCCCGAAATGGATATCTACAATGGAGGCCATGATATATCCTAATATGTTAGGAATGGAAAAAATGTTCAGATATGAAGATATCCTGGATAGTGGTGGGAACCTCAAAACGAATGAAGCCTTGAAGGAGCAAGGTATTCATATTGATTGGTGGCCTTATTTACTAATTAAGTCGAGATACCAGAAAGACAAGAAGGAATTTGGCATAGAACTAGGAATTAACGGATTAGATAAGATTTGGATGGGTACAGAAAATAAATTACTAGCTAAATTATACACATATCTACTCGAATATCAAAGGGAAGAGGAGGTAGTCAAAAAACAGATGACCGCATGGGAAAAAAATATAGGGCGTAGTATAAATTTAGACAATTGGGAAACAATTTGGAAATACAATCTTAAATTGACAAGAGTGGTAGCATATAAAGAGAACCAGTATAAGATGATAGATAGATGGCACTTAGCCCCCACTAGATTAGCGAAAATCTACCCAAATGTGAGTCCAAAGTGTTGGAAATGTGGCCACAACCAAGGTTCCTTCTACCATATGTGGTGGCAATGCCCCGAAGCGAGGAAATTCTGGAAAAAGATACGAAGATGGATTTAAGAAATAATAGAAGAAACAGTTGATTTGGAACCAGAAACTTTTCTCCTGAGAACACCAAAAAGGACCTACCGGAAAGAAAAGAAATACTTAATCATGCATATTATCACAGCTGCTAGAATAATGTATGCAAAGTACTGGAAAGAGAAAGGACAGCCACCAGAGGAGCATATAATTGGAAAAATATTAGAATGCGCAGAGATGTGTAAATTAACTCACGTAATAAACGAGAAAGAGAATTTAGAATTTTATACATTGTGGGAAATGTGGTATAAGTGGTTGGAAGGTAAACATAGAAAGTAAAAGGAGAGAGAGTGTAAATATTAAACCAATTAAGAAATTTAAGAGACACCATGTATATAAATCTGTGTAAATGTAAAAACTGCAGCTCAAACGAAAACTGTTGAATTGTTTAACTATGTAACTCAATAAAAACCCAATTTAAAAAAAGGGGGAGAAGAAGTAAAAGTAATATCAGTGAATATAAATGGACTAAATTCAGTAATAAAAAGAAGAAGAATATTCAACACATTAAAAAAATTAAAATTAGAGATTATATATCTACAAGAAGTTCATATTAAGAAACAGCATAAATATCTATTAGAGCAAAAGAAATTGGGAATACTATATACAACACTTGCCAGTCAAAGTAAAAGAGGGGTAGCATTATATATTTAAAAAAACAATTCAATCCAAACAGATTTTTGAAGATGAGGAAGGAAGGATATTAATGGTTGAAATAATTATGAATTTTAAAAAACATTGTTAGTGGCAATATATGCTCCAAATGATAATCAAGAAGAATATTATGGGAAATTACATAAAAAACTAATAGAATATGACTACGAAGAGATATGTATATTAGGGGATTTCAATGCAATAATAGACAATGAGTTGGACTATAAACCTACAAAATTAAATAAGAAGATAAGAAAAACAAATTTTGCCAAAAAAAAATTCCACAATAATAGATGAATTAAGTCTACAAGATGCTTGGAGATGAAGCCATCCAAAAGAAAAGCAATACACATTTTACTCAAATAGACATTTTTCATGGTCAAGAATAAACATGATGTGGGTGTCAACAGAATTAATAGCTGAAATACAAGAAATTGATATTGGAATAAATGTATGAGCAGACCACAATCCAATAATAATGACATGGAAAGGGAAAAAAAGAAAAATGAGATGGACATTAAATCAAAAATTACTAAATGAAAAAAAATTCCAACAATATATGGAAAAAGAATTGACTTTCTTTTTTAAAGAGAATAAGAAAGAAGATACATCTTTACAAAATGTGTGGGATACCAGTGAAGCATACATTAGAGGATTGGCAATGACATATTTAGGAAAACAAAATAAACAAAACAGACAAATGCAAAAGAACTTAGAGGAAGAATAAAAGAGATTAGAGATGGAACTACAGAAAAACCTGCAAGACAAAAAGATTAAAAACTTGTTGGATTTGAAAAAACATAAGATGAATTTAATGGAAAATGAAGAATTCATGAATAAAATAAAAGCTACAAAGCAAAACTTTTTTGAAAATGCAAATAAATCAGGACAATGGTTAGCATATAAAATGAAAAAAGAGAAAGAAAAGAAATTAATGTCAATTAATATATTAAGATGGAAAGATATGTTATAGAAGTGAGGAAAAGAAGAGGATAATTGAGAAATACTACAATGGATTGTATCAACAAGAAATAATAGAAGAAGATGAGATAGAACAATATTTGAAGAAAACGGAACTGCCTAGAATCCCGGAAAAGTTCAAAAAATTATTAGAAGAAAGAATATCTATGATGGAATTAATGGAGGAAATTAAAAGACAGAAAAATGGGAAGACACCAGGCCTGGATGGATTACCAGCAGAGGTACATATAACCCTACAAGATGTACTAAGCAATGTGATGCTGCAAGTATTCAATGAACTATTACTTAAAGCTAAAATTCCAGACTCATGGATGGAGGCATATATAACTCAGAGAAACAAATAGCGTTGTTATTTTTAGATGCACAAAAGGCGTTTGACAACGTGAATTGGCAATTTATGATAAAACAGTTGAAAATGATGGATTTTGGAGACTGATTTATAAATATGATCCAAACTATATATAAAGACCAAGCGGCAAAGGTGATGATAAATGGTGAAATGACAGAGAAAATAGATATTAGAAAAGGAACAAGACAAGGATGCCCTTTATCCATTATTATTTATATTGACATTAAAGATTTTAAATAGAAAAGTGAAACAGAAAAAGGAAATAAAAGGAATGAGAATCAGAAAAGAATATAAACTACAAGCATTTGCGGATGATTTGGTGTTTATCATGGAAGACCCAATAGAGACAGTGCCAAAACTATTAGAGCAAATAGAAGAATATGGGAAAGTAGCATATCTGAAAATCAATAAAGATAAGACAAAAATACTAGTTAAAAATATGATAAAAAGAAGGAGATGATAGAGAAACTGGACATCCAAATTGTCAAGAAAGTGAAATGTTTGGGCATTTATCTGACATTAAGATGTGCAACACTCAAGGAAGACAATTATCATAAACTGAAAAAACAAATTGAAACAGACTTGGAGAAATGGAGAAACTTGCAATTATCACTAATGTGAAGAATAGCATTAATAAAAATGAATGTATTACCAAAAATATTATTTGGATTTCAAACCAATAAAACTGGAGAAAAAATATTTTGAAAAGTTGAAGAAAATAACGTGGAAATATGTGTGGCAAGGAAAGAGAGCAAGGATCAACATAAAAATGCTACAAGATGTGAAGAAAAATGATTACAAATACCTATAATTACCTATTAGAATACAAATTGGAAGAAGAAACAGTAAAGGAAACGATGATAAGTTGGGCTACGAATTTCGGACATTCCATAAAATTGGATAAATGGGAAAAATTGTGGGAGAAAAATTATAAATTGACCATGGCAGTATCATACAAAGAAAACAGCTATAAAATGTTTTATATGTAGCATTTAGCACCAGCGAGACTGACAAAAATATACCCCAATTTATCACCTCAATGTTGGAGATGTGGTCACAAACTAGGGACATACTACCACATGTGGTGGATGTGCCCTAAGGTGAGGAAATTTTGGTATAAAATTAAAGGGTGGTTGGAAGAGATTATACTCTAAAAGATAGATTTCAAACCAGAGATGTTCCTCCTAGGAATGATTAATAGAAAAATGGAAAAAAGTCTCTATTATATTATATTGCATATTCTAACAGTGACCAGAATTACTCTAGCACAAATGTGGAAGTTGACCAATACAGCATCAGAAGAAACAATAATAAAGAAAATCCTTGAATCACGATGTCCGAGCTAGTGGAAGCAAGGAAAAAACAGAAAAATAACAAGGTCCCAGGCCCAGACGGAATACCAACGGAGTTCTACAAAAACTGTCAGCATGCAATGGATGAACTGTTACTCCAGGTCCTCAATGATGCACTATTAGAAGCAGAAATTCCCAAATCTTGGACCGAAACCTTTATTACACTCATCCCCAAAGAAGATTCAGACTCCACACAAGTCAAAAATTACAGGCTGATTTCATTGCTCAATGTGGACTATAAACTGTTTATGCTGGTTATAAGATTGAAAATAATTATTCACAAATACATACATACAGATCAAAACGGCTTCGTCCCAAGAAGACAGATTAAAAATAACATAAGAACAATTATCAATGTCCTGGAATATTATGAGAAAAGAGTTGACAAACAGGTAGCCTTAATCTTTTTAGATGCACAGAAGGCATTTGATAATTTAAATCGGAACTTCTTAATATTACAACTAGAGGCCATGGATTTCGGCAACAAATTTTTACATATGATCAGAAAAGTATACTCTTCTCAAACAGCTAAAATTATGATTAATGGGGACATGACTGATAATCTGGATATACAAAAAGGTGTGAGACAGGGTTGTCCCTTATCCCCACTACTGTTCATAATCTCACTGGAAATACTATTAAATGAAGTCAGGAAGAATATGAAAAGAAGAATATAAGTTACAAGCCTTCACTGACAACGTGGTATTCATAATGGAGGAACCGGAAACAACAGGAATCAAACTTTTAGCGAAGATAGAGGAATACGGAAGAGTGGTGGGGCTCAAAATTAACAAACAAAAAATTAAAGCACTAACAAAGAATTTGACAAAAGTACAGGAGATAAAATTAGAAGACACATTAGGAATACAAATTGTAAAGAAAATAAAGTATCTAGGAATCTGGTTTACTGCTAAGGCAATAACAATTAGAGAAGACAACTATAATAAACTAATGAAACAAATTAGAAAAGATCTGGAAACGTGGAACAAATTACAACTGTCATTTTTAGGGAAAATCGCATCCATAAAAATGAACATATTGCCCAGATTACTCTACCTTTTTCAAGTAACTCCAATTTGGCCAGGAAAGAACTTTTTCAAGAACCTTAATAAAACAATAACAAAGTTCATTTGGAATGGGAAAAAGGCCAGAATTAAAATAAAGTGTATGCAAGATACCCGGGAAAAGGGAGGACTAGGCCTACCAGACTGGGGGCTATATTATAAAGCAGCATCTCTAAATTGGATAAGGGATTGGATAGACCTCAAGAATAAAAGAACGCTATTACTAGAGGGTTTTGAACTACAACGCGGCTGGCATGCCTTTTTGTGGGAGGGAAAGGACAAACATCATGGATATTTCCAACAACATATCATCAGAGAATCACTGTACAAAACATGGCAAGAGATTAGAAAGCACTACACCAAAATTCCACAGTGGTTATCGACTATGGAAGCATTAATCTACCCCAACGCCATGGATATAGAGAAAATGAGGAGTTATAAAGAATTATTGAACAATGAAGGAGATTTACAAACAAGACAAGAATTAAAAAATCAGGGTATAGACATAGATTGGTGGCCATACCGGCAAATAGAATCAAGATATAAAACAGATCGGGCACAATACGGATTTCAAAACAAACCAAATGAATTGGATAAAATATTACAAAGTACAGATGAGAAAATGATAACCAAAATTTATAAGTATCTAATAAAACACAAATTAGAAGAGGAGGTTAAAGAGAACATGATAATCTGGGCCAAAAACATAGGATATAACATTGAATTTGATAACTGGGAAAAATTGTGGAAGATAAATTATAAGCTGACAATGTCTATACCCTATAAGGAAAACCTCTACAAAATGTTCTACCGATGGCACCTCCCACCGGCGCGCCTGACCAAGATGTTCCCCAATACGTCTCCAATGTGTTGGAAATGTAAATCACAGAAAGGGACTTACTATCATCTCTGGTGGTCATGCTGAAAGGCAAAACAATACTGGCAAGAAATTAAGACAATAATCGAACAAATTATAAAACAAAAATTAGAAATGAGGCCGGAAACCTTTTTTTTGGGAATAATCACAGTACAATACACCAAAGAAATAAAATATCTGATCATCCATATCCTCACAGCAGCACGTATACTCTTTGCCCAACATTGGAAATCTGAGCAGTTACCTACAGAAGATAAAATAATCGCTAAAATCACAGAATGTGCAGAAATGGACAAGCTTACAAAAGAACTGCAAGAGAAAGATGATACTGATTGCTATTTAGTGTGGCAAAGATGGTACAGCTGGCTGGAGGCAAAAATAGGAATATAAGGATAACTTTTGACCATTCAATAGAAAAGTATAGAATTAAATAAAGAGTCAATTATATATAGATATATACAGTCATGTAAATATGTGAACATAGATATAGATATGAATAGAGGAAAATAAGAGAAATAGGAAAATAATCCACTGATGTAGTAACTTTAAGAGTCAGTCATAGGACTGAATTGATGTTTGTTTGTTTTGTATGTTGTCTTAATGTATTTATGTTTGTTTGTATTTTTTTATTATTAATAAAAACCTATTTTTAAAAAAATGCCTTGAATGTGCTGAAATGGATAAATTAACTATGGAGATCAAAGAAAGAGAAGACTCCGATTATTATAAAGTGTGGAATAGGTTTTATACATGGTTGGAAAACAGAAATCAAATTAAGAAATAAGAATATAAAGTGAAATTTGATATTAACATATGGGATATGAATGTAAATAATGACCCTACTAACAAAACAGTTAATTATGAATATTTAAAAATAAAGAGAAGAAGCGGGAGGATAAAAGCTAAGAGTAAAGACAAAAGTCAATGCAGAAAGTTGTAAAATTGTATATATCTGTTGTTAGTATTGTATTTTAACATCTGATGTGTATGTGTGTTTTTGTTTTGTTTTTGTTTTGGGTTTTTTTTTGCTATTGTGTGTTTTGTTTTAAAATGTAAAATACTCAATAAAAAAAATTTTTTTTAAATGCTACAAGATGCAAGAATTAGAGGTGGGTTTGGCCTTCCGAATTGGGAATTGTATTATCAAGCGGCAGCATTAACATGGATTAAAGAATGGATTTTATTAAGGAATACAAGACTATTGACATTGGAGGGTCATGATTTACAACTGGGTTGGCATGCCTTTTTATAGTACGGGAAACAAAGGATACCTGGATATTTCCAAAGATATCATGTAAGAAATGGTTTGTTATCAGTGTGGAAGAGAGTGAAAGAAAAACATTATTTGAATATTCCAATGTGGCTTTCTACAATAGAAGCAGTGACATACACAAATATTGTGAACATGGGGAATATTGTTAGATATAAAGACATTTTGACAGATTGGGGAGAACTGAAACAAAAACAAGAACTAGAGAGTCAAGCGATTGAGATAGATTGGTATACAAGACTGCAAATACAATCAAGGTATGAAGCAGATCGTAGACAATATGGCTTTAACTTGGGGAAATCAGGAGTGGAGGAAATCAGGAACAGATGAGAAAATGATAAAGAAATTATATAATTATTTATTACTTATTAGACTAGAAGATGAAGAAGTAAAAGAAACAATGATAGAATGGGCAAAGAATTTTGGATACACCATAGAATTGGAGAAATGTCAACAACTTTGGGAAAGAAACTATAAATTAACAATGGCAACGACCTATAAAGAAAACTTGTATAAGATGTTTTATAGATGGCATATGCCACCAGAAAGATTAGCTAAAATATTTAAAGATAAATCAGCTAAGTGTTGGAAATGTCACCAGTTACTATCATACTATCATATGTGGTGGTTGTGTAAAGAGTGGCGGAGCCTGAGTGGCGTAAGAGGCTAATGCCTCCTACAAGGCAGCATTTAACATCCAACTGTCTGCAATTACTGCGAGTTCTAATCTCACCAGGCTCAAGGTTGACTCAGCCTTCCATCCTTTCTAAGGTGGGTAAAATGAGGACCCGGTTTGTGTGGGCAATAAGCTGACTTTGTATAAAATATACAAAAGTATGAAGGCTATTGCTTAACGCATTGTAAGCCACCTTGAGACTCCAGAGAAGGGCGGCATATAAATAAGAATAAAAAAAAGAAGAAGAAGCAAAACAATATTGGGTGAAAATCAGTGGTGGGATTCTGCCGGTTCTAGGCAGTTCGGCCGAACCGTTTGTTAAATTGCTGGCTTGCCCCGCCCCTCCGCACCACTGGGCGAGGGGTGGGCGAGCCAGCAATTTAACAAACGGTTCGGTGTTTTTTTGTAATTTTATTGGCCTTGCAGCTGCCCCGGGGCTTCAAAGGGCTACCCTACAGCTGATCAGTGTCAAAAGAAAACAAATGAGTAGACCCGTGCCTGCAAAAATAAATGGGTACTACACCCAGTGGTGGGATTCTACTTCGGTAGAATTGTTGTTAAGGAGTTAAATAGTTAAGCCAGTGGTTGCCAAAGGGGGCGGTACCAGGGGCGGTGGGATGCCTTAGGGGGCGGGGCGGCATGGGGGGTGCTAGAGGCAAAAGGGGGCGACGGGGGGGCTAAGTGGCAAGGAGGGTGGCCCCCACCCTTTAGCCTGTGCCTCGCAGCAGGTACCTCCTTGCAAGCAAACAGCAGGAAAAAACTCCTTTCAGCTTCAGCAGAGGGTTGATTAGATCTGCCTCCCGACTCTCAGCTGATTTGCTCTCAGCTGTTTTGTGCAGGCTCTTTTGCAAGCTCTTGTTTTGCAAGCTCTTTGCTAGCTGCAAAGAGTGATTTTTTTTCCCTAGCTAAAAGGAAACTGAAAGTAAAGCAGGCTCTGCTGCAATGTGACAAAATGAGGCAGGGAGAGAGATTTCTTTTTCTCTTTGCTCACCAAAAAAGGTAGGTGCAAACAATGGGAAATTTAGTTCAAAAGAGGAGAGTTCAAGATTTTAAAACACAAAAGAAAAAAAGCTCTATTTAACTAGGGAATTGTAATAATTGAGATACTATTAATTGTATATTGTATTGAAAGCAGAAATGGTTAAGTTGTGGTTTGGAGGAATATATGAGGGAAACTATTTGGTTTATTATTATTGGTAAATATAATTAATGGATTTGTAAGAAATTGGATTGCATGGAAATAATTGGAATGTTCATGTTCATATTGATTAATATACAAAAAAGATAGTTATATAACTAATTGATTTATATTAAAATGTTAAATTTGTATTAAACAACTGCAATATTACATAATTAACCAATGTGAGGATGGATATAAAAATAGATGACAATGGGAAGGGGTGTAATATAGAATAGAAGGGAAAAAATGAATTTGATTAAAATTAGAGATGAGGATGAAGGGTAATATTGGTTTTTTTATAAAACAGATGAGGAATAAATATTGCAAAAAGGAAATATAGAAATTGTAAATTTAATTGAAATGACTAAACACTGTTTAAATTTGTGAACCAGCCAAATACTCTGTTCAAAGAAAATACATTGTATGTTTGTATGTGTGTTTCTAATTATTGCTATTTATTCATATTTGTTCTTTTTTATTCTTTAAAGTTTAACAATTCATTCTTTATCTTAATATCTTTAAATTAGTTTGGGTTTGGCTTTCTTCCCTTTCATCTTTTTTATTGTACAGCAATCTTTCTCCTCCAACCTACCATCTCTCTCTTTTCTTTCCTTCTTACTTTCTCTCCCCCCTTCTTCTCCCCCCTACTTCCTCTTCCTTTCTCCTTCTCCTCCTCTCTTCCTCCCTCTCTTACCCTCACTCCTACTTTAATTTCCCTTCCCTTCCTTCATCCCTCTCTTGCTTTATCCTTTTATGAATATGGACTACTCAGAGGGCTGAAAAAGTTATTTTTGACTGGTCCTCACACTTTTGACCAGTCCTCGAACTTACGACTGTCCTCACATTTTACGTTTTTGCCCTATCTTGTCACCATGGTGAAGAGAAGCAGTTGTGAAACGAGTGACACAGTTGTTAAGAATGCTACAATGGGCATAAATGATGACCAGTCATAAGTGTGAAGACCGGTCAAAAATGTGAGGACCAGTCAGAAATGACTTTTTTCAGCCCTCTGAGTAGTCCCTATGCACATAGCCATGCCCACCCAGTCACATGACCAGCTAACCATGCCCACTCGGTCACATGACCACCAAGCCACACCCCCAACTAAGCCACGCCCACAGAACCGGTTGTTTAAAAAATTGAATCCCACCACTGGTAAAAATACAAACATGGTTAGAGGGAATGTTGCAGCAACATATAGAGTTAAAACCAGAGATGTTCTTATTGGGAATTTTACCAGAGAATTATAGTAAAGAAGATACATATTTGATTATTCATATAATAACAGTGGCTAGAATTGTATTTGCACAAAACTGGAAAGCAGATAAAATCCTATTGGAAGGAGAAATTATAAAGAAAAGTTTAGAATGTGCAGAAATGAATAGATTTACATTGAGAATAAAAGATAAAGAGGAGTTGATGTATTTCAAGACATGGGATAAATTGTATGATTGGTTAGAAAGGAAATATGAATAAGGATATAGAGATAAAATAGATAGAGAATCGATGGGAGAAAATAATTAGAAAAATAGATACCCAGATGATGTCAAGTAAAAGGAGAAAGGGGGGGGGTGTAAAAGGGACAAAAGTGAGATATTATAAAAATGTATGCAAATGATGAAATAAAAATAAATAATAATTGAATAAGAAATTGAAATGAGAATAAAGATAATTAGAAAATCGGGGCTGCTCGAATACCACTTTAGATTGAACTGAAAAAGGAAACAACAGGAGAGAGGGGAAGGAGTGGAGGAAGGGAGAAGAGAGAAGAGGAGAAAGAAGAAAGAAGAAAGGGAAAAGGGAAAAGGAGAGGAAGAAAAGGGAGGGGAAAGAGGAGCAGAGGAGAAGGTTAGAAGGGGGAAGAAGAGAGGAGTGGGGGAAGAGAAGGGGAAGTAGGAAAGAGAAGGAGAGGACGAACAAAGGAAGTAGGAGGAGAAAGAGGAAGGAAGAGAAGGGGAGAAGAATAAAGGTTGGAGTAAAGGTAAAGGGTAAAAGAGCAGCCCCGAAAAAGTAAAAATGAAAAATGAAAGTTAAAAGAAAAGATGAATAAAAATGATGGAAATGACTGTACATGTAAATGTGTTTATAAGAAATAAAAATAAAAAACTTACCTGGAAAAAAAAGAAATGGACGAAATTTACCGAATCCACACCAATTATGCAAGGAGACGTAATTTGCCTAAAGAAGTACATATTAGGTTTGTAAAGAAGTCGATCCGTGATGAAATTTTACATAGAACAAAAGGCGACCCATTGGAGTATAGAGGGTGATACTTAAGCAAGTACCTAGGAGAGTGAGAGAGCTAAGACAACCCTATCAAATATTAACCTCTAAATTAACATGATTAAATATTAATTTTCAATGGCTGATACCAGAAGGGATCATGATAGTATGGCAGGAAAAAAGATTTAGACTGGACATGATAGACAAAGCGGAAGAATTTTATAGGCAAAATTTTGGCAGTGATGATGAAGTAGAGGAAAGAGAATCAAGAGAAGAATGTGAATCAAGAGAACAGATACTAGAAGTGATAGAAGCCCAAATAAAAGAAAGAGGAAATGGGAAGGAAGAAAAAAGAGATACAGAAAAATATGATGAAGGCAAACACAAAGAATATAAAGAAATTAGACAGACGAAGGCGACAAGATCCAGACAGAAGTAGAGATGCACAAGAAGAAATAACACTTTTATCCCTAAATGTTAGTGGCTTAAATGCTCCTACATAGAGGAAAAACTTTTTCAACAACAAATTGAGTAAGATGCATTTAGATATAATAGTATTATAGGAAACACACATAAAGGGGTCACATCAACATGTACTAAAATGTTCTAAGCTGGGGAATATGTTTACAGCTCTATCTCAACAGAAAAAAGGGGGAATTGCGATATATATTAAAGAAGGAATTCCAGCTAAGCAGATCTGTAAGGATGAGGAGGGTGGAATACTAATAACAGAGATGACTTTAAATGAAAAGAAAGTGAATTTGGTGGGATTATATGCGCCGAATTACGGCCAAACAATATTTTATAAGAAATTACATAATATGATTGGAGAATTAGAATATGATATCTGTATAGTCGGGGACTTCAATGCGATAGTAGATAGAGAATTAGATCATAAAAGTGATAAAACAAGGAAAACTATTAGAAGGATACTGCCCAACACGTTCTTTATAATGGTAGAGGAGTGGTGTATTAAAGATAGCTGGAGAGAAAGGAATGAGAAACAAAAACAATGTACATACTATTCGGGCAGACGTAACACGTGGTCCAGGATTGATATGGCATGGGTATCAACAGAATTGGATTCGGAAATTGAGGAAATTAAAATTGACATAAACTCATGGGCAGATCATAATCCTATCGAAATAAAATGGAAAGCACAACTGAAGATAAAGAGATGGACTTTTAAAAAAGCAATCTTGAATCAGAATGAGTTTAAATTGAAAATGGATGAACAAATGTGCTTATTCCTCCAAGACAATAAAAAGGAAGATACAAATAACCAAAATCTATGGGACACTGCAAAAGCTTTTATGAGAGGAATAGCATTAGCTTATAAGGCCAAGCAAAATAAACAAAAAAGGCAAAACCAGAAAAGTTTAGAAGAATTTAATAGATTGGAGAAGGACTTACAAAAGGAACCACAAAAACAAGAGTTGAAACAACAAATAAATGTAACTAAACATAAATTAAATATTATTGAGAAGGAGAGTTTGGCCCAGCAAATAAAAAGTAGCAAACAATTTTATTTTGCGAATGCGAACAAGCCAGGGCGGTGGCTGGCGTATAGATGACAGAAACAGAGGGATATTAGATGGATCAATAAATTACACAATGATGAGGGCAAATTAATCCACCAAAATGAAGGGAAGAGAAGTGTAGCCTATGAGTTTTTTAGAAATTTGTATGAAGTTAAGGAAAAGATAGGTGAAGGTAAAATTTGGCATAATCTTCAGAAAACAGAACTGCCTAAACTATCAGTAGAATGCAAGGAGATGTTAAATGAAGATATAACACCATTTGAATTATTGGAGGCAATTATGAAACAAAAAGCTAATAAAACACCAGGCCCCAATGGATTGCTGTCAGAGATTTATAAAAATCATCAGATGATATTAAGTCCAATATTGTTAGAAATATATAATAAAGTTTTTAATGAAGCAAAGATCCCAGCCTCGTGGAAAGAAGCGACAATTACATTGGTTCTGAAGGAAAATTACAGACCGATATCCCTATTGAATTCGGATTATAAAATTTTTATGACAATTATGGCCAAAAGATTAACGAAATTCATGGTACTAATATTTGCTGATGTACAGAAAGCTTTTGACAATGGGAAAATGGGAATTTATATTAAATCAATTAAATTTTATGGAATTTGGGGAAAAGTTTATAAGGATGTACAGAGCAATTTATTTCGAACAAGTGGCTAAAGTGGTAATCAATGGGGAAACAACAAAGAATTTTCAAATTCAAAAAGATACAAGATAGGATTGTCCATTATCGCTGCTACTGTTTATTTTAGCATTAGAAACTTTGAATAGAGTAATTCAAAAAGATGATCAAATTAGTGGTTTAAAGATTAGAAATGAAATTTTTAAAGTGCAGGCATTTGCAGACGATCTCATCTGCAGACAAGCCCATGCAGTCTGGTGTACGGCTGATGGAAGTACTGCAGGAATATGGGGAGGTAGCAGGCCTTAAGATAAACAAAGACAAAATGAAAATGTTAGTAAAAACATGACAGAAGAAAAAAAAAGAATTAGTGGGAAAAATTGATATTCAGATAGTAAAAAAAAATAGATACCTAGGAATCCAATTGACTCCAAGATGTGTTATACTCAAAGAAGAGAATTATGATAAACTAATTGAACAAATTAAAATTGATTTAGAAAGATGGAAAAAATCTTTCTTTGATGGGGAGGATTGCCACTATCAAGATGACTGTTTTACCTAAAATATTATTTTTATTTCAATGTATACCAATTTGGCTTAAAAAAGATTTCTTTATAAATGTGAATAAAATTATATCAAAATTCATATGGCAGGGCAAAAAACCAAGAATCAAATTAAAATTACTACAGAAAAAGGGGGATGTAGCCTTCCAGATTGGGAAAAATATCATCAAGCTGCAACTTTGGTGTGGGTAAGTGATTGGATACATCTCAAAAATAGAAGACTATTGACATTAGAAAGACATGATTTTCAAATAGGGTGGCACGCTATCCTCTGGGAGGAGAAGTATAAAGTTCACCAGTACTTCCAAAGACATTACATCAGGAGGGCACTCATAGATACTTGCATCAAGACCAAAAGAAGTAACTATATAGAGGTCCTCAATTGGATATCGATAGTAGAAATGCTCACACATCCGAATCTTATTAAAGTAGGAGGGGTTGTTACATATAAAGAACTACTAAATGAGAAAAGAGAACTGAAATCAAGGAATAATTTAAAGGAAGAAGGAATCAAATTAGAATGGTGGGCATATCTACAAATACAATCCAAATTTATGAAGGATAAAAAGGAATGGGGTATAAAAATAAAACCAATAGAATTGGATAAAATTTTACTAAGTACGGAGAGTAAGACCATAAAGAAACTATACCACTATCTATTAGAACAAGACATGCTTGAAGAACAAGTAAAGGAGACTATGATAACCTGGAGTAAATGTATTTACTTACAATAGTATTGATTTGGATAATTATTGGGAATGACAGATGGTAAGTATAATAAAAATATAACCTAACTAAAATTACATATATTAACAGCTGCAAGAATAGCATTTGCTCAGAAATGGAAGAATAAAGAAACATCTTTGGAGGAAGAAGTGTTATGTAAAATCTTCAATTGTGCAGAAATGGACAGACTCACTTTGGAACTCAAAAATAAAAGTGAATCAACATATTATGAAATCTGGACTAAATTTTATGAATGGTTAGACAAGAGGAAGAACGCCAAAAAGAAGGTGTAGTGAATGTCTAGAAATATATATGTCAATGCATATTGAACTTGTGAGTGAGATATAGGTTTATTGGATATGAATATAGTTGTTTAGGAGAAATTATGTAGTATGCTTGTAGTATATAAATTTGTATATAGATTAAGGAATATATTACTTATTAATTTGAATTAGACAGAAATATTAGAAACTGGAGATGTCAAATCATGGCCATTGTTTTTTAAATTTGAATTATTAATAAAAAACTTTTTATATATAAAAAAAGAAAGACACTACTAGACTATCCTTTATTGTGGTACCAGGCATGGGATGGCCCTTGGTATTAGAACTGACATGGCTAAAAAAGTGGAACCCGTGGGTGGGCTGGACCAAGGGGCTCCTGAAGTGGCCAGGCCAAGGGGAAATCCCAAAAAATAAAAGCCACAAAGTAAGGAGTAACTGCAGAAAGGAAGTGGCAGATGTCTCAAAGAGTGAGCCGCTGCAGTACTCCATGGGAGTACTCCATGGGAGTACCGCAACCTGACTGCGGTGTTTAGTAAGACTCGGTCAGACAAACTCCCCACTGACTCACAGACCATGCCATCGAAATTGTCTCTGGAGCTAAGTTGCCAAAGCTGAAGCTATACTCCAAGATGTCCTGGAAGCTAGACAAACTGCACAACTATATAGACAAAAATTTAGAACCCAGCTTCATCAAACCTGCCAGACCCAAGGTCACTGCCCCAGTACTATTCCGAGAAAAGAAAGATGGCTCACTTTGCTTATGTGTGGATTATAGGGGTCTCAATGCAGTGTGCGTGGAAAATGTGTACCTCCTGCCCCTCATGAAAGACATTCTGGCCCACTTTTCGAAGGGCAAGATTTTTTTTTAAAGCTGGATTTGCACAAAGCCTATTCCCAGGTCAGAATTCAGGAGGGAGATGAGTGGGAAATGGCTTTTAACTGCCCATTGGGGTGTTTCCAGTTTAATGTGCTCCCTGCAGTGTTCATGAAGTTGATAAATGGGGTGCTGCATAAACACCTATATAATGGTGTTTTGGTGTACCTTGATGACATTTTAATATATACCAAAAAACCAAAACCAAGCACATAAAGCTGGTCCAGGCAGTCCTGAAAAAACTCCAAGCCACCAAACTATACACTAAGTTTTCCAAGCGTGAATTTTACCAAGACAAAATAGATTATCTGGGACACCAGATCTCGCACCAAGGGGTAGAGATGGACCCAGAGAATGTGTGAGTTGTGTTAAAATGGGAAACCCTCTGCACCCGAAAACAGCTACAAAGCTTTCTGGGGTTCGCAAACTTCTACAGGCAATTCTTCCCATCATTCATTCAAATTGCCCTTCCTATCATTAACTTGTGTTGTTGTTGTTTTGTATATGTTTTATTTGTAATTTTCCTTTAGCAACCAACATATTTTGTGGACAATGTATTGACTGGGTCAATATATTTTTTACACAGTGCTAACAATAATAATACAATTACATATACATAATCTTTATCTTCCAGCTTCTAACCTTAATATGCTCATCGTAATTATAATAGATTCTTTTATGTATCAATATATATAATATTATTTTTCCAATTTGTACTTATTTTTCCCTTCCATTTGTTGGGGTTCTTCTACCTTCACATCTTTGCCTTTAAACAATACCATTCTCTCTTTATGATTCTTTATCACTTTCTCCATAAATATATTTAAACGTCAATAACATTTCTTCATACAATGTATTTTTTGACCCCTGATGAATCATTATTTAATATTTTAGATATTACTCAATGTTCCACTATCTCAATGTTCTATAAACACCAATAAAACCAATTATTAATAACGTTTAATCAGTCCCAGGATTATATCTCTAAATCCCATGAATTTATAGTCCTTGAAAGCTATACATTTCAATATATTTTTACACACTGATAATAATAATAATAATAATAATAATAATAATAATAATACATTTAAATATACCTAATCATAGTCTTCCACTTCCTAGCCTTAGTATATTTGTGGTTGTAATAAATTCTATTATATATGTGCTACTATTTTCCCAATAGTAGAAGATTCCCATCATCTCCCCGATTTATATTTTCTACTTTTTTCTATTAGTTTTTAATACAATCGCCATATTGGAAGATATTTTATCTCTATCCATCATCTCTTAGCCTTTCTGGATTTTCATCATTTATTGACTTTTTGGTAACTTTTTTATATTTCTCTCTTGGGATGCTATATTTCTTTCTAACATTTTTGCACAAACTGAATGTTCCCTCTGCCTTACCCCTTGTCTCTTCTGCTGAATCATTTTTTCTGTGTTCTATTGTAAACTCTTAAGGAATTATTTATTTGATTCTTAGTACTTACTGTTACTGTCTCTTCAATGTTTTTGTCTTCTTGTAACTTATTTTGATTTGTCTCCTCCACTACTCCTTCAAATATCTCATTTGTCTTTCAAATATTATGTTCATCTTTTCCAGCGGTGAAATCCACTTACCTTCGCTACTGGTTCAGGAACAGGAGTGTGCAGGAGCACGTGTGCGCTACGTGTGCGCACACCTCTTCTGTGAATGTGCAGAGCCTTCTGCGCATGCACAAAGGGCCAAAAATGGTACAGAATGACATCCCAGCAGGTAGGCGGAGCCTCCCACCACCGGCGCTACCAGTTTGCACGAACCGGATAGATCCGGCTGGATTTCACTACTGATCATTTCCCACCATTTGTTGAGTATCTTCTACACTCACATCTTTATCTTTGAACAATCCCATCATCTCCTTATGATTCTTTGTCACATTTTTATAAATACTTTTATTTATTTATAAAAATATTTATAAATACTTTTAAGCATTACTAACATTTCTTCATAGAACTTTATTTTCTCTAGTTGGGTCATTTTGTACCAGTTTAATATATTAAAAATTACTCAATATACCTCTAATATTCCAGTATCCCAATATCTAAAAACTCCAAAGAAGTCAATTATTAATAAAATTTAGTCAATCCCAGGATTATTCCTCCAAGTCCCCTAAATTTCTATTCCTTAAAAGCTATAAATTGATAATTTACAATCTTTATAATTTTCCAGTTTACGCCTTCCCAATTGTCCAAATTTTCTTATTTATCTTTTTCCCCCTCTATCATCTTTCTTCTTTCTTCTTTTACTTCACAGAATGTTCTATCATGTAGCATTAGTAATCCAAATCCAAATCAGCCCACCAAGTTCCCTCAAGTCTTTCAAATCCACCTTCCAGTAAGCAATTTCTTTTTATTTGACAAGTTTTATTGGTTTTTCCTCCCCAATACACACCCACATATTTTTTGAAATAGAGTATGACCATATCATATCATATCATATCATATATCATATCATATATATCATATCATATATAATTCATCATATCCAAATATATTTTACTTAGTTACAGTTTCTGCCAAAGTGTTCTTTTTCCATATTTGTTAATCAAATCTTAATTTTTCTATTCTTATTTTTCTAAACAGTATCTTCTTTCACCCTCAAATTCTATTTTTTCTATTCTTAATCATAAACATTCTCCTTAATTTTATTTTTATTAATTCAATCTTTATCTTAATATATTTAAACATGTTCAGGGATGCCTTTCTTCCATTTCATCTTTTTTATTTTACAGCAATCTTTCTTCTCTTTCTCTTCCTCTTCCTCCCTTCTATTGTCCTTCTTACTTTCTTCTTCCCTCCTCTCCTATTCCTTCTCTTCTTCCCCTTCCTTTCTCCCCCTCCTCCTTTCCTCCCCCCATCTAACCTTTCCTCCTACTCTTATTCTCCTTTCCTTTCTTCCTCTCCTCTTCCCTTTCTTCTGTTCCTCTCTCTCCTTCTCCCTTCCTTCAATCTCCCTACTCTTTCTTCTATTTCTCTCTATTGCTGTATTCATTTTCAATTCAGTGCTTTTTTTCTATGGTGTCCAGGCATCCTTGTTTTTCTCTCCCTTTATTGCATATATTCCTCAAAATTCCCATCATATTTTAAAATTCTTAACATTATGTTTCAACTTGTTTCATTTTTACCTTAAAATCTTTCAACTTAATTAACTTTCCATCTCTTATTTCCATTTCAATAGTTATTTTTTTCTTTTCCTAATATTTCAATTACTTCCTGATATTTTAACATATAGACCATTTCTATATCTGCTAGTCTACTTACAACAATTTCTTACATCATTTATTTAACATTTCAATTTCATTTCTTACTTCAATTTCCTTTGTTTTTTCAATCTTTAGCACACATTTCTTTACTTTCATTTCAATTTTATGTCTTAATTTCAATTAAGTATTCCCTTTTACAGTAATCTATATATTTATTCCAGTTTGTTTCTTACATACAACTTCTACTACTGCCATTCCCTTAAATCAATATATTACTGCTTTAATTCCTTTCTTCTACATTTTTTCTTTCCCCTTTTAACCATTTTCTTTTACACTCTCCTGAATTCCATTTCTTGATATTTTCTCCCCTTTCTCCCATTCACTTATTTCTTTCTTCCTCTTCTTTTTGTGTTTATTATATCCTCCTTCCTGCATCTTTTCTCTAATTTTTAACTTTATTACCCTTTTAGGTCTCCCCCTTTCCCATTTCCCCATTTCCTTCTCTTTTCTTCTTTTTTGAGAGATATTCCTCTCTTTCTATTTTTATTTTACCACTGTTAATCTCAGTATGATCATTTATATTTTTTCCTTCAATTATTTTCTTTCCCACATATTCTTGCTTCTTATTTATCTTTTCTCTTTCTTTCTTTTTGTATTCTATCCAATCTTCCGCTTCTTTGTTTCCCTTAAATGCTTCTCACACCTTTTGCAACATCTCACTCAACTCCTCATACTCATGTTCTCAATTTTCCATATTTTCAGTTTAAGAAGAAATAACTTTTAAATTTATTTTATTTTCACTTATATATAGTTCGAATTCAAGTCCATTTAATGTCTTTTTTGTTTTCTTTCTTCTTTCCAAATAGTATCCAATTCAAATAGTCCTTTTAAACCCAGTTCAAGGTTTTATTCTTTCAGTTCTTTTTGTAATCTTACTGCAGCATTTAAACAAATACTTCCCATACAGCTTCTCACATTGATTTAAATGCAATATTTCTTTTCTACCAGCAAATGACTCTCTCCAATCCACAAATCCCCAGGCAAAAGTATCAATTGTAAATCCACAAAAGTAGTGCTTTCTGTTCTTCAATTAGTTCCTTTTGTTCTTAAATAAATGCTTTCTCTCAATTTTCTTTTCTCTATATTTATTCCTAATTTCTTCTAAATCCAATTTAAATCCAGGTGGTTAGTTCTCCTTTTAGGGCTTTTGTTTTTAATGTTCCTCTTTTTTTCCCTTCACTTAAAGCGAATTTAAAATTCCCAAATGCCAATTAGCCACTTATTTCAGGTTGGGACCTCTTTTAAAGTTTTTTTTTTTAAAAATTCTTCTTACCTATGAGTTGGCCAATCACTCATTCGGTAACAATACTTCATTTCATCATCACTCCACATTTTTTCTCTCTTATCTTACGTGTGGCCGTCTGGCTTTTGATAGTTCCTAAAGACTGTCTTCCCTTGCTGCTGGGTCGGAGGCTGATGCAGACACTTCAGGGAGTTTGCAACTTCCCTGTTCATGTCTGTCTGTGCTTCCATTCTTCACTGTCCCTACAGGACAGCTATGATCCCTGGGGATCCCCTAAAGCAGCTGAGATATCAGCATTTTCCAGGAGCCCCGGAATTTGCTGTACCGCCACTGGCACTGGCCATACCCCTCCTCCCCAGTAAGCAATTTCAATAGGGTGTTAGTTATTTGCAATTCAATTTGTCTTAAAGATTTTCAAAATGCTCACAAGATATTTCCAAACATACAAGTCGCCTACTGAAATAGAATTAAGGTCAAGTGGCCTTCCAAGTGTTATTTACTTTCACTCCTTTTCTTTATGTATCTTAAACAATTTCCCATGCTGCAGTAATCTTCCTCCAGTAGATGGCTCTCCTGCTCCAAATCCATTAAACAGCATGCGAAAAACAACAGCTGATTGTCAACCAATCAGGAGGGGTTAGAAATAAAAATTAAAAAAGCAGTTTCTCCCAATAATTGCTTTTCAAAGTATTGTTAAATCTTTTCATGGCTTTCTATATTTTAAAGTTTCTATTACATGTTTCTTTCACATCTGGGTCTTTAATCTTTCTCAAAAGAAAGGTTTTGCAGTCAGGTGGGCTATCCTTACCTGTTGACACTTCTTAGAAGGAAATAAAATCCCTTTCCAGGTGTAGACTAACCACAAGAATTTGAAAGCCCTAAAAAGATCCTGAGGAATATGTCCCCCAAACTAGCCCATTTGGGCCCAGTACTTTCAGTGGTTGAACTTCACCCTCTGCTATTTACCAGGGGGGGACTTCCTGGTGGGCAACTTGTCTAGACTACCCCAGTACAATAGTGTGAAGACAGAGATAGTTAAACCCATGCTCCCCACATCACAATTAGAAGCTTGGGTCACTACGAGATTGCAGGTGAAAGAGGACAACAACAACACTTTAGCCTTCAAACAATTCCTAGAAAAGGATGAGTGGTTTCTTAACTTCAGTGGTTTCTTAACTTCAAAAACACTTGCTCTATGCAAGACAGACTACTGTGGGTGGGAGGCAAACTATATGTCCCAGCAAGAGGCAAACTATATGTCCCAGCAAGAGACTAAAAACCATGCAAGCCTGCCATGACTCAAAACTGGAGGGACACTTCAGGTTTGTGAAGGCACTGCACCTTTTGAAATGACAATTTTGGTGCTCATCTCTAAAAAAGGACATTGAAAGCTGTGTTGTGATTTGACCGGAAACATCACAGCGAGACAGTCGGGGAAATAGCGGGGGTCCGATGAGCTCTGCAAAAACCCAGACTGAGAAGCTGCTGGCGAGGGGTCTTTGGACTGGAACCATCTCATAGGGATGGGGAAGAAGGAGAGGCACCTCGGAAGACCAAGAGGAACAGGCCTCGAAGGTCAGAGGAAACTCTCTCTGACTTGGCAGCGGGGGCAGCGGCCATTGCAGTCACCAAGAAGCTGAGGTAACCTGGGCAAGTATTGAGCAGGAGCAGTGACTGGGATGGAGTTTTGAAGCCAGGTGAGTGACAGCCAACTCATAGGCAAAAAGAAAAAAGAAAGAAAGAAAGAAAGAAAAGAAAAGAAAAGAAAAGAAAAGAAAAAGAAAAAGAAAAAGAAAAAGATCTGTAAATTGGAAAAAGCCCAAGCAGAATGACAGCAGCTAAAAGGCACAAGAGAAAGGAAAGATGATTGAAGCAGAAATTTAAACTGACAAAAACCCAAAAAAGAAAATGGACTTTTGAATAAAAACATTTGGAGAACTTTAAAAACTAGAAGAATATAGTCCCACAATTGTGTAAAGGATTGGAAAGAAAGTAAGTAGATCCTCTTTTGATGCTAAAGAGACTTGTTAAAGAGGACTTGAAAATTAAGCCCTGTAATAGAAGTTTTGTACCAAAAAAAGGAGGGGAAGTGGATTGTATAATTTGGACTGGACTCTAAATTTGATCTGGCATATTTAAAAGTAAAAAGAAGAAAAGGGAAAAAAATTAAAGACATTTAACGTGGATTGAAACAAAATGGATACTTTTTCAGGCTGCTGATTGGAACTCTGGATTCTAGAGAGACACCTTCAAGAGAAATAAGACCATTACAACACTGAATTTTTGCTTTGGAAAAACCTTGAACTTTTGATAACAGTCATGAGAATTTCTAAGGAGGCTTTTGTTTGTCTGTAAGAGGTTTGACTTTGATCAAAAAAAGAGGAATATAACTAGACTTTTAACTGGAACAATACTAATTTGGAAAGAATAAAATGGCACGGGAAATTAGAGAAATGATGACAATGATGTATTTATCATTGAAAATGGAAATAAGGGAAATGATTACAATGTTACACGGAGAACCAAAACCTGATGATTCAACATTTGTATTAGAGCATATTCAAGCTGACAAGGGAATAATGAATGAGAAGCAAGACATAGAGATTGAAAATAAAGAAGACAAAGACAATGAGATTGACTATGGAAAAGTAAATGATCATGTGGATAGTAATAATAAAAATGAGAATCTTAAAGATTACATTGGGATTAATAATGGGAAGAATGGAAAAGGTGGAAAGAAACAAAGAGGGGGGAAAGGTTGGAATAGAAAAAATATTAAAAAACTTAAATGATTACACTGGGATTAACAGTGGAAAGACAAGAAAGAGGGAAAAGGGATGGAAAACAACAGGAAATACAGGGCAAAACAGAAAAGTCCATGACTTTGAGATACAAAATGATTACATTGGGATTAACAGTGGAGAAATAAGAAAAAGGGAAAAGAGATGGAAAATAATGGGAAATATAGGGCAAAATAGAAGAGTTCAGGACTTTAAAGCACAAAAGAAAAAAAGGGAAAGAAATAGAAGAAAATAAAAATAGAAAAGGAGAAAAGGAGAAATTTATTCATTCATTCATTCATTCATTCATTCATTTATTATTAATTCAATTTGTATGCCACCTCTCTCCGAAGACTCAGGGCAGCTCACAATGCATTTAAAATCATTATAAAAAACATTTAAGAATTAAAAACATTAAAAACATTAAAACTCATTCACACCATTCATGGCCGGATCTCGCCTGCCGGAAAAGCCAAGTCTTCACCACTTTTCGGAAGGCCAATAGGGTGGGGATGGTCCGGACCTCAGGAGGTAACTGGTTCCAGAGACCTGGGGCAGCCACAGAGAAGGCCCTCCCCCACGGGCCCACCAGCCGGCATTGTTTAGCTGACGGGACCCGGAGGAGACCAACTCTGTGGGATCTTACCAGTCATTGGGAGTTATGCAGTAGAAGGCGGTCTCGAAGATACTCTGGCCCTGAGCCATGTAGGGCTTTAAAGGTAATAACCAACACCTTGAATTGTGAAATGAAAAAGGAACATGGTATATATATCTAGAATTGAAATATGAGTTGAAGTAAGATTTATAGATGTAATGAATAACAATTGGAATATTTTTATCTGTATTTTTGGAATTTATAGAATGATAAGTGTTAGAAATATAAATATCTTTAAATTCAATTAGGGAAATTGTAATAATTGGAATATTTTTATTTGTATATCTAGAATCTAATCAAAAAAGTTGATATTAATTACATCATGATGGAAGTAGAAATGACTAAGCTGTAGTCTGAAAAGGAAAATATATGGTGAAAGTTATTTGGTTTATTATTATATAAAGAGAAAAGATCTTTAAATGCAATTAGGGAAACTGTAATAATTGGAATATTTTTAATTGTATATCTAGAATTTAATCAAAAAGGAAAAAAGTTGAAATGATATTGTATTATGAATTAATCAGACTGGAATGGAAGTAAAAATGATTAAAGGTTATTTGGTTTATTACTATAGGAAAAGATGATTATATAACTAATTGATTAGTATTAAGATGTGGGATTGCATTAATTGGAACAAGACTTAAGGAAATATATGGTATAAAACAATTGGGTTTATTATTCTTATAAGAAATGAATGATCGTAACAGAATTAATTGGTTTGTATTAAGAAGTTGGGTATTGAAATAGCTGACAATGGAAAATATTAATGATTGTATTTTTAAATCGGAGGGGGTTAACATAGAGATGAAGATAAAAACTGAATCTGGGTAAGATTAGAGGTTAGGATGAAGGGTAATACTGGTTCTTTAAAAAAATAGAAGAAATATTATGGCAAAGGGGAATATATAAAATGTAAATTTAGTTGAAATTACTAAAAACTGCTTAAATTTGTGAATTTAAGGCCAAATACACTTGTCAGCGACCTAAGTTGCATTTTTTCATCGCTGCCATAATCAAAGAGAAAAGGAAAAAAAAACCCGGAGCTAGCAGTACAGTTTGAAATTTAGTGCTTGGCATTTGAGATATTGTTCTTTTCCCCCTCCCTTAATAGATAGGGTTACCCAGGTGATGAAGGGAGGGGGACATTCCTGTGATCTGAAGTAGTGGGCAGAAGAGACTGACTTGGAAGATGGCCAATGGGCATTGAGATATTGTGAGGCAGAAGGGGAGGGGTTTGGTTTCAGAGAATCAGTTTTGGCTGCATATGAGTTTAGGTCGGATCATAAATTCTTTAATAAATGAGAGATTCATCAAAGACTTTGTGTTTGAGAATGAAATTTATTTGAGATTGTGCCGAAACCTGACAAAACTGTTCAGAAAAAATACATTGTATGTTTGTTTGTGTGTTTGTGTAAAAACTAAAAAACACACATTTTTTTTAAAAAAGAAAGCTGGGTTGCTAGTTGCCCCACTTGCACTGCAGCAAAACGCAGGCAAGGAAAAACACCTGGCCTTTTGCAGCTGGTAGCTGATCCTTCAGCACCCTGGAGAGAGATTTCCATGAATTTTGTTGTGGAGCTCTCCGAGAGTGCCAGAAACACAGTCATTTGGGTGGTCACAAACCTATTTTCAAAGCAGGTTCACTTTCTCCCATGTCAGAAGATCCTAATGGCTAAGACCCTAGCAAAACTGTTCCTACTCCACATATACCACTTGCATGATGCATCATGTCATATCATATCAGACCATATTCTGGAAAGCATTTATGGATCTTTTAGGAACTGACCAGGGCCTTAGTTCTAGTCACCATCCTCAAATGAATGGGATGATAGAATGAGTTAACTCAGTTCTGGAGCAGTACCTCCGATGCTTTATTAACTACCAACAAGACAATTGGACCGACCTGCAGCCATTTGCGGAGGTTGCTTACAGCAATGCCATGCACAGCAGCATGGGTTTTATTCTGTTCCAAGTGGCTACAGGTCAAAAATTCAATCCAATGCCTGAGCTGCCCACCACTGAGCCCACAATCCCCTCCTTGAAGGAGTGGATTAATCAATTATAAACCACCTGGCCAGTAATTCCCAAAGCCTTAGACAAAGACAAAGCAGCCTACAAAGTGCAGGCAAAAAAAAGAGAGTGGAACCCAAACTGTTTAAAATCGGAGACTGGGTTTACCTATCCACTTGCTTCCTACAGTCCCTACAATCATGTAAGAAACTAGGGCCAAAGTTCGTAGGGCCTTTCCCCATCACTCACATCAAAAACCTGGCCACAGTAGAACTGTAATTACCTAAATCACTTCAACAAGTCTACCCAATCTTCCACTGTAATCTACTGAAACCAGAAGTGACTTCACCTTTAAGGCCTGGGGCTTCCTCCCTGCCACAACCTATCATGGTAGAGGGCAAACAACATTTTGAAATCAAAGAAATTCTAGACTCAAGGAAACACCATGGGCCACCCAGTACCTAGTAGCATGGAAGGACCTCCCTTTATCACAAAATGACTGGGTTCATAAAAAGCACAATAGAGCCCCAAAATTAATTAAAAGTTTCCACCAACTTTACCCTGACAAACCTAACTAATTGTTCCTATTATTTTCTCTCCTCCTTGTTATTTTCTTTGTCTCCAGATGGAATTCTCCTTTTCTTAGGGAAACAGCATGACAGGTCCCATAGATCTCTATCGGAACGCTGCCATTCTGGTGGGATGAGGGAGGCTTGGGGAGGCTTTCACATGGGGTTTCCTTTATTCCTTTTTCTGCTTTAATGTACATTTTGGGGGAATGGGAGGGGAGAAGAATGTGTCTGGGGCCATCTGTTTTGTCTCAAAATCATGGTGACCAAAACTGAATGCAATATTCCAAGTGTGGCCTTACCAAGGCATTATAAAGTGGTATTAACACTTCACTTCACTAGATCTTGATTATATTCCTCTGTTTATGTAACCCAGAACTGTGTTGGCTTTTTTGGCAGCTGCTGCACACTGCTGGCTCATATCTAAATGGTTGTCCACTAGGACTCCAAGATCCCTCTCACAGTTACTACTATTGAGCAAGGTACCACATATATGGTACCTGTGCATTTTGTTTTTCTTCCCTAAATGTAGAACCTTGCTTTTTTCACTGTTGAATTTCATTTTGTTAGATAGCGTCCAATGTTCAAATCTGTCAAGATCCTTCTGTATCTTGAGCCTATCTTCTGGAGCATTGGCTATTCCTGCCAGCTTGGTGCCATCTGCAAATTTGATGAGTTCACCATCTATCCCCTCATCCAAGTCATTAATGAAGATGTTGAAGATCACTGGGCCTAAAACAGAGCCCTGGGGTACTCCACTGCATACTTCCCTCCATGTAGATCCAGTTCCATTGAGGGCTACATGTTGAATGTGGTTGGTCAGCCAGTTATGAATCCATCTGGTGGTGATGCTGTCTAACCCACATTTTTCTAGTTTATCTAGTAGTAGGTTATGGTCAGGGGTGAAATCTAAATTTTTTTGCTACCGGTTCTGTGGGCGTGGCTTAATTAGTGGGCGTGGCTTGATGGCAAGGTGACTGGGAGGGCATGGCTTGTTGGTAAGGTAGGTGTGGCCAAGTCAATGTCACTTCTTTGCCCTTTTTAAACCTACAAAACACAACACAACACAACTGGCTCACCCACAATATAAAAGCAGCTGTGCTAGACCCAAAATGGCCCCTGTAACAAGCAGGAACCTCACACAGCCACAAAAAGCCAAAAAAACCAACTTTCACACTTTACACACACAAAATTCCACTTTGTGAGATTTTGTGTGTTTCTGTAGTTAGAGCAAAACACTACAGAAACACACTAAATCTGATTAGCAGGCAACTCAGCTGTGATGGTCAGAGCTTGGCTGGTCAGAGCCATTTAAAAGGAAAAAAAGGCTCTGATGATCACGTGGCTCAGCTGGGCATGGGGGGTGGGGGCAGAGATTTTTGCTACTGATTCTCTGAACTGCCCACCACCATCGCTACCTACTCGCCCAAGCCGGTCCGAACCGGGAGCATTTCACCCCTGGTTATGGTCTACTTCAGGGGTGGGCAACTATGGCCCTTTTATGAGTTGTGGACTTCAACTCCCAGAATTGATGAGCCAGCCATGTTAGCTCAGGAATTCTGGGAATTGAAGTCCACAAGTCATAAAAGGGCCATAGTTGCCCACCTCTGTCTACTTTATCAAATGCTTTACTAAAGTCCAAGTAAATTATATCGACAGCATTCCTCTGGTCCACTAATTTTGATAATGATTAGCATTTCTGTTCATGCTTTGGGAAGCTTCAGAAAGGATTGTGGTTTTTGGGTAAAAATACTTCTGGCCTCTCCATTCAATTTTTATAGCATGTGTATATTTTACAACTAGATTTCTGAGTTCAGAAAATATCAATTGCTTTGAAACTGGTGCAAATTCTGAAGAAGTTTGCAAAATTGCTTAGCTTTGGGTCCATTTCAGATAATCTTTTCTATTTTATTTCCCTGTCTCCATTTTATTTTGAACATCCAATGGTGTTTATATTTAAACACCTTGATTTGAAAATAAGGCTGCCAAAGAAACATGGGAACGGTGAATGGCTTGTCTCCTGAAGTTGTGGGTGCTCCACCACTGGAAATTTTCAAGAAGAGATTGGACAACCATTTGTCCAGAATGATAGTAGGTTTCCTGCATATTGTGGGTTGGACTAGAAGACCTACAAGGTCCCTTCCAACTCTATTATTCTGTGTTCTATGTTGTATCTCTTTGTCACTTGCTTTTGCACTAGGAAATGGACCAGGCGCATATATCCTGTAGGAAAATCTTTTCTGTTTCATGGGCTTTGTGGGCTGACTGGATGAATTCTCTTTTAGGTTGCTGCAGGATTTCTTTATTATCTACTAGCTGATAACCCAACGGTGCCCGGGTATTTATTTATCACCAGCTCCCCCCCTCTATCTTCTCTTTCTCTCACCCTCTCTATCTTCCCCCTCTCTGTATCTCTCTGTGTGTGTCTCTATCCCCCCTCTCTCCCCCCTCTGTATCTCTCTCTGTGTCTCTGCCTGTCTCCCCCTCTTTCTGTATCTCTCTCTGTCTCTCCCTCTCTATCTCTCCCCTCTGTATCTCTCTCTTTGTGTGTGTGTATGTGTGTGTGTCTGTTTTTCTCCCCCCCCCCGATTCTGATATGAGGCATCGGTCAGGCCATGAGGCACTCTTGCAGTACCTTACACAGCACAGTGAACTTTAGCGTGCTTCGCAATGGGGGAGATGGGGTCCCCGCCTCCTCCTGGAGCCCATTACGATACAGTGGCCCTCCTCTTCCCCCTCTTCCTCGTCTCATGACCCCTGGCCAGTTGTGGTGGGGCCGGGAGGGTGTGCCATTACCATGGCAACTCCACTGTGCTGTACAGTAGAATCCATTTCAGGCTGTCCAGTAGAAGCCATTTTAAGGCACAACAAGCTGTATCTTAACAGAACACACACCCCGACTGGTGTTAGGGGTGTCTTACCACCACAGTATTTCTTTCCAGGGAGTAAGTCATCTGTGTACCAAGTTTGGTTGAAATTGCTCGAGGTGTTCCAGAGTTATGCTGGTAGAAGCCATTTTAAGGCAGTCCAGTAGAAGCCATTTTAAGGCACAACAGGCTGTATCTTTGCCTGGGTATTTATAGACGTTGAAGCATTTCTCTGACAGGGAGCCATTGGGAGGGGCCTTTCTTCCACCTACTCCCATGCCCATCATCCCTCCCCCTTCTCCCTTCCCATGTGTTCCTCTTTCCCGCCCTTTCTATGATCCTGGCACTTTGCCTCAAATCCACCAAGGGGTGCTATCTGCCTCTGACAGGGAGCCATTGGGAGAGGCCTTTCTTCCTCCTGCCCTCTCCCTTCCCCCTCCCATTCACTCCTCTTTCCTGCCCTTTCTACGATCCTGGCACTTTGCCCCAAATCCATCAGGTATTTCCCCATTGGTCCACTGGAGGGCAAACATCACAGCTGGCTTTCCAGAGAAAGCTGCGAAAGAACTGACATCACAAACAATTGCCACTCTAGGACACTGCACTAACTCTCCTTAATGGCCCAAGGGTTCCGAGTTATGCTGGAACATACACCCACAGACACACTCACATACCCCAGGGGTGTCTCCCCCCCCCCCCAGTATTTGTTTCCAGAGTCATCTGCGTACCAACTTTGATTGAAATTGCTGGAGGTGTCCCAGAGATATGCTGGAACACACAAACATAGACACACCCACTCACCCCAGGGGTGTCTTACCCCCCACCCCACCCCACCGTATTTGTTTCCAGAGAGTAAGTCATCTGTGTACCAAGTTTGGTTGAAATTGCTCGAGGCGTTCCAAAGTTGTGCTGGAACATACATACAAACATATATCCTTTTATGTAGAGAGAGGTTTTATTTATATCCTGCCTCGTGCATAACATTCCTTCCTCCTACTTTTCTTACAATCCCCATGTGAGTTAGGGTTGGGAAACAAGGAGGAATGATTGGTCTTGCAGTGTCTACCAATACCTCACATCAGCTCTCCATCTTGCTGTTTTATCTTTTGATGCTCCTTGGATCTTTGAATGCTCACTATTATTTTATTTTAATAGAGCAAAATAGTTCTGAACAATGCAAAAATGTAGATCTATATCTGAGATACATTCTGCATTATGCTCATTTCCATCGTGCAGAATTTGCAACTTGAAATCACAGTTCCCCCTTTTGTCTTCAGCAAGTGGAGAAAGTTTAACTGAAGTTTTCACTTTAGAGGAAAGGAAGTGACTATTCAGATGCGGCTAAAATGTGGCCAACTGTAGCTGAAAGCGGTCAATTCAAAATGTGATTTCTGAGCAAGGTGATGAGTGGAAAACAAACAGCTATTTATATCTTTCAACCAGATTGCATTACTTCCTGTTGATTAAGAGTCAATGTGTCCCTCCCCCTTCTAGTATTTGTCTTAGATTTAGTTCTATTTGGTGTTGATTTTTCTTAGTTTTTCCTTAATTAATTCTAGAGGGAAAAATGTTACTTCACGGAGAATTAAGGAGGTGCCCAGAAAAGCAAATATAGCCAACAGGTAGGGGGATGAGAAGTCATGGACTGATTCTCTTTTTTAGTGGCAGACAGTAACTTTCATAGACTTTCTAACCTAACAAGGTGATTGCTTTTTCAAGGTTCCCCCTTCACTGAAATCAGGGGAGGGGTTTACTGATGCTGCCTCAATACTGAAGTAATGAAAGGGAATCAAGCAGACTGTCTTGCACCAAAAGCCTTTTGGGATCCTATCCTGTCTTCAGAACATCCTGGTTTGAGTCTACAGCATTGCTAGTGAAAATATTGTTTGTTTGTTTATTTGATTTATATACCGCCCTTCTCCCCGAGGGGACTCAGGGCGGTGAACAGGCAGAGATAAAAAACATAAATACAAAATTTAAAACCGAATTAAAACCAAATTAAACAATTTTAACCTCAATAGATTCATATCAGTGCAGTTTTTCATAAAAATAACTGAAATCCCAGGAGTAAGAACTGAGAGAACCAATTTTTCTCTGCTGATGCAGGAACATATTTGGATTCTTCTAATGTTCTCCAGCAAATGAATCTGAGGATCAGGATTACATTCTGAAGACAGACTAATTCTAGTGCCGAAGGCATTATAACAGAAACAATTAAATATGAAGTATTAAAGTCATTCCTTAATGTGGCAATTCTAATTATGTGGGTGAGCGTTCCCTATCTATGGTGGTATTTGTTTATATTATGCACTTAGCACTACTGATGATGATAATTGATATTTTTAATTTATAAAAAAATTCTACATTTCTCTTTTGCATATCTGAGCTTTTAATTTGCTAATTGCATAGGAACGTCATTTACAAAAAAAGTATGACATTGCAGATTGCTTTACTTGACATGAAAGTGCTCAGATCAGTTGTAGCCAGAAAAAACAATACTATTGTAAATATTTCTGAGGGACATCATATTCAAAGATTCGATGCCCAAGAGAATCAAGCAGTTCTGGTGAAAGGAGTAGAAAAATCTGTGTTTTCTTTGCAAGAAACACCAAAGACATTATAATAAAAACAATTGAAATAGTCCAAGAATTAAACTTGAAAGACGTATGGAGAGAAATCAACCCACAAAAGAACCAATATACCTTCTTTTCCAACCCCCATAATCCATGGTCCAGGATTGACATGGTATGGATGGACCCAGAAACTGAAAAAGATATAGCAGAAATAGAAATTGCAATAAATACCTGGGCAGACCACAATCCATTAAAGATTAAGTGGAAAGTAGAAGTAAGAAGGAAAGGGAGATGGACCATGAACCAGAGGGTAGTGAAAGAAAAGAATTATGTCCAATATGTAGAAAAAGAATTAGTGCTCTTCCTAAAGGGAAACTCGAATGAACAAACAACCACTCAAAATTTATGGGATACAATGAAAGCCTATGTGCGGGGCATAACAATAGAGTATACAATACGAAGAAATAGAAATAAAAAGAAACAATATATGGAACTCCAGGGGAAACTGGAGAAATTAGAATCTAAGCTGCAGAAAGAACTCCAAAATCAGAAAATCAAAGAAGAAAAAGATATAACTAAACATAAACTACATTTAATTACGCAAGAAGAAGTGGCCCAAAAATTAAATCAATTAGATAAAATTATTTTGAAAATGCTAACAAACCAGGAAGATGGTTTGCCTACAAATTAAAAAAAGAAAAAGAAAAGAAACTAATACAACAATTAAAAGATGAAGAGGGGACAATACATTTCCAGAAGGAAAAAAAAAGTATTGCAGTACATTATTTTCAAATTTTGTATAGCCAGGAGAAGATAGAAGAGAAGGAGATCAAGCGATACCTACAAGAGAGGATCCTCCCAACTTTACCGGAATTAACAAAGGAATTACTTAATGAGAGAATAATGATGTTAGCGTTGAAGAGGGCAATTCAAAAGCAAAGAAACCAATAAAACTCCAGGTCTGGATGGAATTCCAGCAGAATTTTATTAAAAAATCCAAAAACCATTAGAAAATTTATTATTAGAAATATACAATGAAGCACTAGAACAAGCTAAGATACCGGAATCCTGGATGGAGTCACTAATAACATTCATTCCTAAAAATAATAACGAGAAGCAAAAGATTCAAAACTATAGGCCAATCTCGCTGCTAAATGCTGATTATAAAATATTTATGGCTATAATGGCAGAAAGACTTAAAAATATACTAAATGAAATCATACACTCAGACAAAAATGGATTTTTACCCAACAGACACATTGAAAATAACATACGAACCATAATGAGAATACTATGAGGCACACCCAGAAAAACAGGCAGCATTGATATTCCTAGATGCACAAATGGCTTTTGGTAACCTAAATTGGGACTTTAGGTTAAGGAATGAACTTTGGAAAAAACTTCAGTGAAATGATCAGAGCAATATATTCCAATCAGAGGGCAAAAATAGTATTAAATGATGAACAAACAGAAGGTTTTAACATAGCTAAAGGAGTAAGACAAGGATGCTCCTTATTTCCTCTGTTATTCATTCTCTCTGTGGAGATGTTAATATTACAAATTAGATACAATTGGGAAATAAAAGGGTTAAAAATTAGAACACAGGAATACAAAGTCCAGGCCTTCATGGACGATTTAGCATTTATTATAGAAGAACCTTTAGAATCTGGACAAATATTATTACAAGATATAAACCAATTCAGCAAAGTGGCAGGGCTCAAAATAAATAAAGAGAAAATGAAAATATTGACTAAAAATCTAACCAATAGACAGAATGAAGAACTAGAGGAGAAATTGGGAATCTCGAGAGCCAAAAAAGTTAAATACTTGGGAATATGGCTATCGGCAAAGTGTATTACAATAAAAAAAGACAATTATGATTCACTATTACAATAAATACAAAAAGATTTGGACAATTGAACTAAACTACAAATATCATTAATTGGCAGAATTTCAACAATCAAAAATGAATATTTTACCCAAATTACTCTATCTTTTCCAAACAGTGCCGATAAAATTAGGATTTTTTTTTTGAATAATTAAACAAAATGATAAAATTTATTTGGTCAGGGAGAAAATCACGTATTAAACTAAAGCTACTACAAGACAGTAGAAACAAGGGTGGCTTTGGCCTTCCAGATTGGGAGCTTTATTATCAGGCAGCAGCGTTAATGTGATTCAAGGATTGGATTCAACTAAAAGACAAATGAATATTAACAATAGAAGGCCATGACCTCCAACTTGTTTGGCATGGCTTCCTCTGGGAGGGAAAGAATACATTTCACACATACTTCCAGAGGCACATACTGAGAGATGCTCTGTTAAAAGACTGGGAAAAAATTTAAAAGGATCATTATAGGAAAGTCCCAATTTGGTTATCAACGATGGAAGCAATGATACATCCAAATACCACAGACTTGAGTAAAATGGTGAGTTATGCAGAATTAATAGATGAAAAAGAAGAACTAAAATCGGTTCAGGATTTGAAAACGCAAGGAATAAATATGGAATGGTGGCCTTATCTTCAAATTAAAACAAGATTTAAAAAAGACTGGGAACATTATGGTATTAACAAGGAACAATTGGAAATGGACAAATTACTTCAAGGAACGGGGGGGGGAAATGATTACAAATTACTTCAAGGAACGGGGGGGGGAAATGATTACAAAAATCTACAATATTTTGTTAAGAGGAGGAGCTTAATTTTTTGTTAAGAGGAGTTTGGAAGAGGAGACAGTTAAGGAGACAATGATTACTTGGGCCAGAAATTTCAGACACAATATAAAATTAGAACAATGGGATAAATTATGGGAAAGGAGCTACAAACTTAAGATGGCAGTAGCCTACAAAGAAAATCTTTATAAAATGTTTTATCGATGGCATTTGCCCCCAGCGAGATTGGCCAAAATGTTTTCAAACTTATCCCCCAAATGTTGGATATGCAGCCATAAATTAGGAACATACTACCATATGTGGTAGACGTGCCCCAATACAAAAAAATACTGGTGTACAATTAAAAGATTGCTGGAAGAAATTATGCAACAAAAGATAGAACTTAAACCGGAGTTGTTTTTATTAGGAATATTAAACCCAAAAATGGGGAAAAATCTGCAATACATAATACTACATATATTAATGGCAGCTAGGATTACCCTTGCACAAAATTGGAAACAGGTTAATATACCATCAGAAGAATTAGTGATCAGAAAGATACTTGAATGTGCAGAAATGGAAAAAAGACTATGGAAATAAAAGAAAGAGACGATTCGGATTACTATAAAGTGTGGAATGATTGTATAAATAGCTAGAAAACAGAAACCAAAATAAGAAATAGAGATTTTAAATAAATATAGATCAAACAAAAAATAAAGTTATTAAATACTGTTAAAGTTAAATAGAATAGAACAGAACAGAACAGAACAGAACGGAACAGAACAGAACAGAACAGAACAGAATAGAATAAAATTTTTACTGGCCAAGTGTGATTGGACACACAAGAAATTTGTCTTGGTGCATATGCTCTCAGTGTACATAAAATAAAAGATACGTTCATCAAGAATCATAAGGTACAACATTTAATGATAGGTTACAAATAAGCAATCAGGAAACAATATCAATATAAATTGTAAGGATACCAGCAACAAGGTTACAGTCATACAGTCTCTCAGGTTGGAGGAGATGGGTGATGGGAATGATGAGAAGATGAGAAGATTACCGTATATACTTGCGTATAAGCCGAGTTTTTCAGCCCGTTTTTCAGGCTGAAAAACGCCCCCGAGGCTTATACGCGGGTCACGAAAAAAATGACTTTTTCCCTGCAAGCTAGGAAACAGCAGGAGAACGGGGTTTGCTTACCCTGCCCACTCCCAATCTATTGGGACTGCCTCCTAAGTTCCAGCTGATGGCTAGAGGGAAAAAAAAACTTTAAATTCTTGCCACGGGGCTTCAAAGGCCCCCCCACAGCTGATCAGGGTTAAAAGAAAACAAATGAGAAGATCTGTGCCGGCTGCAAAAAGGTGCCTGCTGCAAAGAGCACATTTTTTTTTCTCCTTGTGCTGAAACCAAAAGCGAAACTAAAACAGCTTGTTGGCTTTGCTGTTTGCTAAGGCAGATTTCTTTTTCCTCATCAAAAAAGGTTGGTGCAAACAATGGGAAATTTATAGCAAATGGCAAAAGAGGGGAGTTCAAGATTTTAAAACACAAAAGAAAAAAAAGCTCTATTTAAATAGGGAATTGTAAGAATTGAGATATTATTAATTGTATATTGTGTTGAAAGCAGAAATCGTTAAGTTGTGGTTTGGAAGAATATTGGGGGAAATTATTTGGTTTATTATTATTGGTAAATATAATTAATTGATTTGTAAGAAATTGGATTGCATGGAAATAATTGGAATATTCATGTTCATATTGATTAATATACAAAAAAGATAGTTATATAACTAATTGATTTATATTAAAATGTTGAATTTGTATTAAACAACTGTAGTATTACATAATTAAGCAATGTGATGATTGATATAAAAATAGATGACAATGGGAAGGGGTATAATATAGAATAGAAGTGAAAAATTGAATTTGATTAAGATTAGAGATGAGGATGAAGGGTAATATTGGTTTTTTAAAAAATAGATGAGGAATAAATATGGCAAAAAGGAAATATAGAAATTGTAAATTTAAGTGAAATGACTAAACCCTGTTTAAATTTGTGAACCGGCCAAATATTCTGTTCAAAGAAAATACATTGTATGTTTGTATGTGAGTTTCTAATTATTGCTATTTATTCATATTTGTTCTCTTTTATTCTTTAAAGTTTAACAATTCATTCTTCATCTTAATATCTTTATATGTGTTTGGGGTTGGTTTTCTTCCCTTTCATGTTTTTTATTGTACAGCAATCTTTCTCCTCAAACCTACCACCTCTTTTCTTTCCTTCTTACTTTCTCTTCCCCCCCTTCTTCTCCTCCCTACTTCCTCTTCCTTTCTTCTTCTCCTCCTCTCTTCCTCCCTCTCCTTTTATGCACATGGACTCCTTTTATGCACATGGACTACTCAGAGGGCTGAAAAAGTAATTTTTGACTGGTCCTCGCACTTGTGACCAGTCCTTGAACTTACGACTGTCCTCACATTTTACGTTTGTCACCATGGTGAAGAGAAGCAGTTGTGAAATGAGTGACACCGTTTTTAAGAATGCTACAATGGGAATAAATGATGACCAGTCATAAGTGCGAAGACAGGTCAAAAGTGCGAGGACCTGTCAGAAATCACTTTTTTCAGCCCTTTGAGTAGTCCTTTTGTGCACATGGATTACTCAGAGGGCTGAAAAAGTTATTTTTGACTGGTCCTCACACTTGTGACCAGTCCTCACACTTCTGACTGGTCCTCCCACTTATGACCATCCTCACATTTATGCCCGTGCAGCATTCTTAAAACCATGTCACTCATTTCACAACTGCTTCTCTTCACCATGGTGACAAGATAGGGCAAAAACGTAAAATGTGTGGACAGTTGTAAGTTTGAGGACTGGTCACAAGTGTGAGGACCAGTCAAAAATTACTTTTTCAGCCCTCTGTGTAGTCCACATGCACAAAAGGACTACTCAGAGGGCTGAAAAAAGTGATTTCTGACAGGTCCTCGCACTTTTGACCAGTCTTTTTTTATTTTGAAATTTACCAGTAGCCGCTGCATTTTCCACCCCCGGCTTATACGCGAGTCAACAAGTTTTCCCAGTTTTGCGGGGGTACAATTGGGGGGGGTCGGCTTATATGCGGGTCGGCTTATACACGAGTATATACGGTAATAGTAGCGCAGACTTAGTAAATAATTTGACAGTGTTGAGGGAATTATTTGTTTAGCAGAGTGATGACATTTGGGAAAAACCAGTTCTCATGTCTAGTTGTTCTGGTGTACAGTGCTCTATAGTGTCGTTTGAGGGTAGGAGTTGAAACAGTTTATGTCCAGGATGTGAGGGGTCTGTAAATATTTTCACAGCCCTCTTTTTGACTCGTGCAGTATACAGGTCCTCAATGGAAGGCAGGTTGGTAGCAATTGTTTTTTCTGCAGTTCTAATTATCCTCTGAAGTCTGTGTCTGTCTTGTTGGGTTGCAGAACCAAATCAGACAGTTATAGAGGTGCAGATGACAGACTCAATAATTCCTCTGTAGAACTGGATCAGCAGCTCCTTGGGCAGTTTGAGCTTTCTGAGTTGGCGCAGAAAGAACATTCTTTGTTTTGCTTTTTTGATGACGTTTTTGATGTTAGCTGTCCATTTTAGATCTTGCGATCTAAATTATTGACTATGTAAATATAATGTAAATATACGTAGCTAGTATGGTTACAATAGTGGTTAAAGTTGTTATAAAGGATAGAAAGGTATAATAGAAGAGCTAATTATAAAAGTAGAATATGCATGCCGACATAGAAGGCTGTAAAAATATTATATATTGTTATGTTTGTCTTGTTTTTTATCGTTTGTTTTTCTTTTTTCTGTTTTTTCTGTTTTTAAAGGTGAAAAATGCATAATAAAAACTATTTTTTTAAAAAAAGGAAGAAACAATTAAATATGAAGTATTAAAGTCATCCCTTAATGTGGCAATTCTAATTATGTGGGTGAGCTTCCCCTGTCTATGGTGGTATTTGTTTATATTATGCACTTAGCGCTACTGATGATGATAATTGATATTTTTAATTTATTTTAAAAATCTACATTTCTCTTTTGCACATCTGAACTTTTAATTTGCTAATTGCATAGGAACGTCATTTACAGAAAAATGTATGACACTGCAGATTGCTTTCCTTGACATGAAAGTGCTCAGATCAGTTGTAGCCAGAAAAAACAATACTATTGTAAATATTTCTGAGGGACATCATATTCAAAGATTCGATGCCCAAGAGAATCAAGCAGTTCTGGTGGAAAGAGTAGAAGAATTTGTGTTTTCTTTGCAACAAACACCACATTTCCACTTTTCCAGTATATGTGCAACTTTGATTGGCAAAATAAATGTCTTCCTTCAAGGAGACCATAAGAGATGTTTTTGTATCAGATTTGCTAGATGTCACCATTTTAACTCCCTCTTAATGCACTTAAGGATAGCACTGTATCTTGGAAGCTGAGATCTAAAGCAAATTGTGGTATGAAATATCTGCCAATTGGCAATTGGCAGAAATATCTGCCAATCAGCAATAGACTTGACCTTCAGCAAGTCTAGTATTTTCTGTTAGATTGGCACAGGGAGAAAAAATACGTGAGCAGCGAGTGGTCCGTTCAGCACTTTATTAAAAGAATAAGAACAGCCGACTGTGCTGTCGGGCTCGCCTTATAAAGGGAGTCAACAAGCAAGCCAGCCAATGACAGATCTTCAAATCTCCCGCCGGTGGACTAGCCAATCCGGCAGGGATGCCCATATAAGGACATAACACCCCTCCCCTCCTAGTTCTTAGTCCATCTCTCCATTGGTCACGTACGTGACGTAGTCACACAGGTAGGCGGGGCGCCTCACCATCCTATCCGACTTGCGCAGATCACTTCTTGCCTCGCTGTCGACATGTGCAGACGAGGCTCTTGTCTCTCCCGGTTCCCACCTTGGAACCGTCCAGAATTCAGCCGTCGAGTGTGCGGGCTCCGGCCCAGTACCTCTGGCTGGGTTCTCGGGACTCCCCGGCAGCCCCAGGGAATGATGCCTCAGCCCCTGCAACTCGCCGCAGATCAGCACTGGATGCCTGGAACTCGGTACGTTGATGGTTCTTTTCCCTTCACTCTGTGTCAGGTTTTCGGCGCTAGAGGTGTCCGCTGTCGTCCAGGTCCTTGGTCTCGGTTGTTGCTGCAGCCGTCGTGATTGTCGTTGGGGGTCCCTGTGTTCCGGTGGTGATAATTGGCCTGCTTCGCTGGTGTGGAGCTATCCGAGCTTGCCGGGGTATCAGAGGTCTCCCTCGTCTGGGTGTTGTAGGCCTACCTCTTCTGGGTGTTGTAGGCCCACCTTGGCGGGGGGTGGCGCAGGCCTACATCATCTGGCTGTGGTAAGCCTACCTCGTTGGGGTGGCACAGGCCTACCTCGTCTGGGTGGTGTAGGCCTACCTTGTCAGACTGGTTTTCGCCGTTTTCACCACTTTCCCTCCACCTTTTCCAGAGCTGGTCGACATGGCGTTTGACGATCTGCCCGTCTCCCAGCTCCACTTGGTACGACCTGGGGCCCGTTGTTCTGCTGATCACTCCCTTCAGCCACTTCGGGGGCTCGCGGAAGTTGAAAGCGTAGACCGGGTCTCCCTCGGTGAAGGTGCGCGGTGGCCGGGTTGCGTTCACTGGTTCGTGGGGGTTGTACTGGGGGTGTAGCCGGTCCAATGGTGTCCTCAGCTTCCTCCCCATGAGCAATTCGGCCAGACTTCTGTGTGTGGTGGCGTGCGGGGTGATATGCTGTGTGAAGAGGAATTTATCGATCCTCTCCTGCCAATCCCTGGTGCCCATCTTGGTGAGAGCTTCCTTGGTGAGCCTCACCATTCTCTCAGCTTGCCCATTTCCCGCTGGCCTGTATGGGGCAATGAGGGCATGGCAGATGCCCAGCTCAGCCAGGAATGATTCCATCGGTTTGGCGGTGAGCTGTGGCCCGTTGTCCGACACCAGGACATCCGGAATGCTGTGGGTGGCGAAGAGTCTGCGCAGCGCCTGGACGGTTGCCTCGGTGGTGAGGGTGGGCATTAGTATAACCTCCAGCCATTTGGAGAATGCATCCACCATGATGAGGAGGTATTTGCCTGCCATAGGCCCCGCAAAGTCAATGTGAACGCAGGACCAGGGGGCACTAGGTGTCTCCCATTCTGTGGGTTGGGCTTGTGCTGGCGCTGGTCTGACCTCCTGGCATGGAGCGCATCTGGAGACCCATTGTTCAATGTCTGTGTCCAGGGTGGGCCACCAGACGTAGCTTCTGGCCAGCGCCTTCATCTTCACGATGCCCGGGTACCCATTGTGAAGGCTCTCCAGGGTCCTCTTCTGCAGTGTCTTGGTATCACTACTCTGTCGCCCCAGAGTAGGCAGCCCTTCATAGTTGAGAGTTCTTGCTGCTTTCTTAAGAAAGGGCTGAACTCTTCACCCACTTTTCTGTTGGCGAACCCCTCAGGACCCAGGACATAACTTGCCTGAGGGTCTTCTCCTTCTTTGTGTGGGCTGCCACATCTGTGGAAGATACTGGGCACTGCAGGTCTCTGTCAATGTGGAAAAGGCCAAGGGTGGATGCGGGATCTTCCACCAGTTCCTGCGTTGGGCACCTACTGAGGGCATCCACGTTACTGATGGTTTTGCTGGGTCTGTGTGTGAGGGTGTACGAATACCTGGCGAGGAAGATGGCCCAGCGTGTCATCCTGGGTGACATGTATTTGTTTGTTTGTCGCCTGCAAAGAGTCCGAGGAGGGGTTTATGGTCAGTGATGATTTCGAATGCCCTAGAGGTATTCGTGGAAGCACTTGATGCCAGCCATGATGGCCAAGGCTTCCTTATCCAGCTGGCTGTAGTTGCGCTCAGCTGCCGCCAGAGTCTTAGAGAAAAAGGCGATGGGTGGGGGCTGCCGTGTTGTTGGGCAGTTGGTAGCTGAGGACAGCCCCAACTCCATATGGAGATGCATCACAGGTCAATATCAGCGGGAGCGTCTTGCGATACTCTATCAGCATGCTGTCCGAGAATAGGAGCCCCTTGATGTTCTTGAAAGTGGTTTCCTCAGTTCTGCCCCACTTCCAAGGGGCCGCTTTTCCCAGAAGGCGATGGAGTGGCTCAGCAACAGTGGCTTTCTGTTTAGGGAAACCGCTATAGAAATTTAGCAATCCTAAGAAAGCCTGAAGCTCTGGCTTGTTTTGGGGGGCCGGAGCTTCATGAATCGCCTTGACCTTAGATTTGGCAGGGTGTATGCCAGTGCTATCTATTAAATAGCCCAGGAACTCGACCTCCTGGACCCCAATGATGCACTTGTCTCTCCTCACATGCAGACCCTTCTCTTGGAACCGCTTCAGGGTGAGCCTAAGCCATTCCAAGAGTTGAGATCTGGAGGTGCCGGAGATTAGTACATCATCAAAGTACGGCACCACCCCTGGAATGCCTTGGAAGAGGCGCTCCATCATTGATTGAAAAATGCCAGGGGCTGCACTGACTCCAAATTGGAGGCGGTTGCATTTGAATGCGCCCTGGTGAGTGACAATAGTCTGAGCCTCTGCAGTTTTTTCGTTGACTGGCAGTAGCTGGTAAGCCTGGGCCAGGTCCAGTTTTGCAAATATGGTCCCACTCCTGAGTGAATGCAACAGGTGTTGCACCACTGGGACAGGGTATGTGCTCTGCTGTAATGCCCGGTTAATGGTGCATTTATAATCAGCGCAGATGCGCACAGATCCATCATGCTTCATTGGGGTCACGATGGGAGTCTCCCATGCAGCATGATCGAGTGGTTCCAATATGCCTTGGGCAATCAGTTTATCCAACTGAACGTCTATCTTAGGCCGAAGTGCAAATGGAACCCTGCAAGGCTTCAGCCAAATTGGGGTGATTGAGGTATCTAAATTGAAAGAGATGGGTTTCCCTTTGAATTTACCTAAGCTGCCATCGAAGACATCCTTGAACTTTTTGAGGAGTTTGTCGAGTTCATCCTGCCGAATCTGATGGATTCCTCTGATTGAGAGCCCTAGAGGCTCGAACCACTCCACTCCAAGCAGGGTCGGGTGGCTGTCCTTAACGATGGTGATGGGTAGGTCACCCTTGAAGCCATGGTAGCTGACACTCAGTGAAGCTCTCCCCAGGACCCCGATGGAGTTTCCGCCGAAATCGACGAGCCTTGCGTGAAGCAGCTGCAGTTGGCTCCTTGAGATTTGCGGTTTCAGCTTTTTGAGATGCTGCCAGCCCATAATGGGGTAGATTGAGCCCGAATCTACTTCCATGGCACATTGAGTCCCTTCCACGTGCACAGTCACGATGAACTTTGTGGCATTGTGGTCATCAGTGTGGGTAATGGTGGTTTGATGGACCGCTCTGCTTCGCTGGTACCTGTCTCCCTCATGCCTTGGTTGATAGGACCGTCTGGATGTCCTCTGGTGATCGTGGTTTTCCGGCTTGGCTTTCTCCTGGACTGGTTCTGGAGCTCTGCAGGCCTCAGCAGTGTGGCCTTTTTGTTGGCAACGGCGGCAGGTCGCATCTCTCCACCAACATCTGGCTCTCATGTGGTTGCTGTTGCAGCTGGCACAGCTCTCCCCTCAGTCACCATTTTGTGTGGTTTCATGCCTTGGTGGTCTGGAGACCTTATGGACCACCATTTCCTCGTCTGACTCAGATCCAGGGGTGGATTCCTTGGATGAAGTCTGGGGAGCTTTCTAGATTTTGTGGACTGCCTTGGCTCTCCGCATCACTGCCGCTGCCACCTCTGATGTTTCTGCGGCTGTGGCTTTTTCAATCACGTCCTTTAGCGAGACCTTTCTCCTGCTCAGAAACTTTCTCTGCAGGGAGATGTCCTGCATCCCAAAGACAATGCGATCTCGGATGGCGTTGTCCACATGATCGAACTCGCAGCTGGCAGCCAACTTCCGCAGTGCTGCCACGAAGTCCTTTATGGATTCGCCCTCCTGTTGATTCTGTTGGCTGAAGGAGAATCTGTTCACCATCGGTGTGCCAGTTGGGGTGTAGTGTTCCTGGAGAACATCTTAGAGATTGCTCCATGCCATGGTCTCGATGTCCTGGGGTGCCACGAGGTTGATGGCCATCTCCAGGACTGCCGATCCTCAATGTGCCAGGAACAAGGCTCGTTTGCGGTTGTCATCCAGGTCTTCATAGCCATTGCCGGTCAGGAATTGGTAGAACCTAATCATATAGGATTTCCACTTCTCCTGATCAGGGTTGAATGGTGCCAGCGAGATTTGTGGCGCTGCCATGGTTCTCGTGCTATCAGCTCTAAGTGACTCCAGCTCAGTGGCTTGCTCTGTTGAGTTGGGCTGGGTGGCGACCATGCCATGAGGTTTTTCACTGGTTCTTGAAATCCTTCGTCACCAGTGTTAGATTGGCGCAGGAAGAAAGAATACGCGAGCAGCAAGGGGTCCATTCAGCACTTTATTAAGAGAATAAGAACAGCTGACTGTGCTGTCAGGCTCGCCTTATAAAGGGAGTCGGCAGGCAATCCGGCCAATGACAGATCTTCAAATCTCCTGCCAGTGGACTAGCCAATCCGGCAAGGATGCCCATAAAAGGACATAACACCTTCCCTCATTTCTAAAGTTACATTAAGATAATTGTAATTACAAATAAATTTAAAAATATCTGAAATGTTTGAAATTATTATCTATGACTTTTTTCCCCTATAAACTTTTTAAGAAAGGAAAGCATAACAATCCTTACCAGTGACATTATAATTTGGATATATATATATATATATTTTAAACATATATATATGTATTAATAATTGGAAACAGTCAACTATGTACAATGCCTGGCTAATCCTAGGAAGCAGGGAACCCTGAAAAATCTTAGTAGGCTGGGTCAACAGTTCCAGGGCCTAAACCAGTGCAGGCAAGAGAATGCAGCTCCAATGACCAATGACAATGCAGAGGCCAACAGCTGTCCCGTGGTTGATAGGGCCAAAGCAAGTCCAATCCACCTTCTGCTAAAGCAGACTTGGCTCCAGCAATCTGCGGGGTGTTGCAAAGCAGGAAAGCCCCGACGCTAAAAAAAGGCCCAAATAGGCAGTCCAGAGGTCGCTAGGGAAGCGAGCCTCAAACAAAATGGTGAACGGAAAAAAACTGGCGGGAACCTGGTGAAACAAAATGGCGGCACGCTGATTTGCTAAAGGTGGAAAAGGGCGCCACAGTCCCAAACGGTAACTTGGGGCGCTTCTGGAATTTGCGCTCCCCCGCACAGCAAAAGTTAATACGCGCCGACCTGAATAAAGGCTGGGAAAAATCCGTCATCCCGCAATCCCTCTGTCAAGGAGCGCGCTCCGCCGAGCCGCGTCTCAGCTGTTCGCTTCAAAGGTGGCGGCGGGAGCCCCCACCTCACCGCCGCGCCAGCCGGAAAACACAGAGGAGAACGTTGGAGGCTGCAGGGCGAACCGTACAGAGCTCTCCGGAGCCACCCACTAACGAGAGCCAGCAATGTCCAACAGAGGGGTGTGGGCGGATATGCCAGCAAGCTGGGCACCCAACCTTCACACCGGCGGCTAGTGCCTGAGAGGAGAACCGCCCCGAAGGGCCGGAATCTCCTCACGCTGCCAGAGATCAAGCAAGGCTGCCAACGAAGTTAGACAGGCGTGGGGCGGCCGGGAGCGCCCGAGCCGCCACGCACGCCCTGCAGCAGGCAATCAATAAAGGCTCTCACCGTAACAAGGAAGTAATCAAAAATAAAGAAAGAAACCTAAACGACCTAATTGAAATATAATAATGCACGAAGAGGGAATAACACACCAGTCTCTCACAGCGACTGAGTGAAAGACTGGTGCATCATGGGATGTGTGGGCGTGGCCACAGCACGAAGGAGGAAGAGAGTAAAAATTTCACCCAGTCAGATCAGCGCAGCTGAGAGAACTACCCAGCTATGGATTGTGTGAGCAGCGCTCTGGAAAAGTTTGAAATTATTATCTATGACTTTTTTTCCCTATAAACTTTTTAAGAAAGGAAAGCATAACAATCCTTACCAGTGACATTATAATTTGGATATAGCCAGGCCAGACTGGCAAAATTATACTCCTAGCATAAGGCAAGACTTAGAAAGATTTGTGACCAAATGTAATGCCTTATTTTAACTCCTCTGGTCAATGGATCCAATAAGTTCAATCATTTCAGTAGATACCAAACAGGAATCTGGAAGTTGGGAGACAATGTGGAGGATTTTTTTTTTTCTATTCAGAGAAACAGTGTCATTTTTTAACAATATCAAAAACGTCAACTACAACTCATGTTATTCAAAAATTAAATTCTAATTACATGAAGAAAGTGCTGGCAGCATAGTCAGCACAAAGGAAGGAAAGGTTAATTTTTCTCTCCCAGATGCCATTGCATACAAAATGCAGCCCCTGAAACTTCTTCTTTTGTAGTTCCTGTGTCTATACTTGCTGAAGGTGTTGATGTATTATGAAACTGCAAATACTTGTAAAATGTAATCTATGCCCTAAAAAAAGTGGGGGGGGGGGGGGAGCCTGTCCTCAAGACTTTAAGAAAAGGTACAAAACAGCTTGGTCTTTCCAAAAAGCCCCATTACCCATACAGTAGTGAACATTGATGTGAGAAAGTTAAACTTCTCTTGGATGAAAGTGCAATTGGTCCATGTCTGGAATTTATTTCTGTATCACCACCAGCTCTCCAGGTGTGATTTATTGATTATGTGTCATCCTGAACCAGAAAAACAGCATCATAAAGTTGTCGTCTTAGGTACCAAAATTTTATTTTAAGACTATTTTCTGATAGACTAAGTGTTGCAAGTATCAATTAATGATAAGCCCTAATAGAATCATAATAGCTATAAACATAACTGGTAGGGTAAGTTGGAAATAAAACTTAGGCATTTCAATCTTTTTGCTATAACTATTAGCTATATTTGTTGTTGTCTGTGGTATTTATATGACTTCATGTATATATATGGGGATGGGGGGATTGATCACATTCAAAGTTAAAGAACCAATCAACATCAAATATCTTTTCAGCATGGGAGCACACAGCTCCAGTGAACTGTGTAACTCCACCTCAGAAAGACTAACTTATAACAGGATTTAGAGCTACACAAAACACCCACCTCTTCTCATTTCTAGTCAAAGGGATACTCAGGCAAAGAATTGGTGGTGCTTGGTGACTCAAAGAGATTCCCCACAACAACCCTGTACAATCATGGACAGGTAAACCCGCTCCTTCTGCCCCTGGGCAAACTGCTAAAACCATCAATTCACTTGTTATGAATTTACTGTTTTTCCCCTTCTGACTCAGCTTTCCAGATGGCTTCTTCCTATCATTAATCAATTCTCTGAAGCCACCAGTTCTTTTTTATTTATGTTTATTGTCTTTTCTCTGTTAAGGTTTCTCTATCTTTCTTGCACATAGTTGGCTTTATACTTTGTTTTTTAATGCAATTTGTTCCATAAAGTTATAAAAATAAGGTAGACTGCTAATGATTGTTATTTCCCTCACTGCATTGCCTTTTTACAGAAGTAAAAAAAGTTTTTAAAAAAGCCACAAGCCACAAGACCTTAGTATCAACAAAGAGGGATTTAAGTAGCACAAGGGAAAAAGGAGAGAGACATACTTAAACTTTGGTTCCTTTCCTGCTAAAATGAATTTAGTTGACAGGTGAGTCCTGTGTAATTCAGATCTTCCTAAATCAGGAACAGTTTCTGTAATAAAGATTCATGCTACATCATACATTTCTAAAGAAAAGATGAGTGGGTCTAAGTTTAAATTTTCTGTACCTGTTCACAGTGACAGACAGAAAACTGTTGTTGTCCTATGTGTATATTTCTTCTGAGTAACTTTATTTAAATGCAACATTTCTGAATCTGAGCTATTCATAAATATCTATTTGTCTACATCCTTTTGTCCCAGTATTTCATGCAAAATGGGATTGCAGCATAGGTTATTTAAATGTTTATAATTTAAAACATTTTAGTTAGAAAAATAGATTTTAAACATGAATAATGCTGCTTTCACCTGACTGATTTTTCACAACTGGTATAGACTCTTTTTATGATATACTTAGCCTTAGATGTGAGGTCTATAATTAGCAAATTCAAAAAAATCATAATAATATGATTCATGGAACGTTTTAACCCTTATGTAGGTGTTTGCATTATCTCTGAGAAGAGCAGCTTTCATTAAATGTCCCTTAGTTGCCTGATTTCTTTATATTGAATGTAATAGCTTAGTCAATCAGTGGTGGCCATTTCTGTCAATGATATAGACTTGGGTTGCAACAGAAGTTGGGCATCTTGTATATACAGAGACAGCTACCCGTGTTATATGCAGAGAGAACTACCCTTGCTTTATTAGGCATTATAAGACTGCCTTTGTAAATAATTTTGTTCATCAAGGGCTCCTTGGTGCTTGTTTGTTTTCTTCTCAATGACCATTAACATGCCCATGAGGGTCTAGGACAAGTTGGATGCAGCCAGCTCAATACAGGCAGTTTGGTGCGGCCAGCTTGCCACTACCAAGTCCCCTCTGCCAACTCACCGCTCATTGATTCCCATGAATGAGAAAATGGGAAAAGCAGTGGGAAAACTCACTGGAACTACATTGTTACAGTTTTCAAAACTGAGGTGTTGTGATTTGTACTGAATCTCAGTTGAGGCAGAAATCCTGGCACAATGGTATAAGATTACACTGGTATAATGCCAATTTGGAAAAAAGTAATCAAATCCTCATATGGAGTCATCCACTCTCACAGACAGTAAGTACAATATGTTTTAATTTACACTGCATCAATTACAACTCCACAATAGAAGAGCATGACAATAACTAATCCTAATAGAGGAAATAGTTCTATATGTGCCTGGTCTTCTAATCTGAAAACATAATTCCAAAGTGGCAATGATGATGATGTTATCCATTCAGTCATGTCTGACTCTTGGCAATTCTATGGGTCAGTTATCTCCACATCTTCCAATCTTGCACTATTTCTTTGAGTTGTTCTGGCTGGTATCAGCTTTGATAGTGTCCAGCCATCTTGTTCTTTGTGGCCTGGTTTCCATTTTCTGCTGTCTCTTCCAAACATAATTGCTTTCTCCAGTGAATTCCTTTTGCTTTATAATAATACTTTGTATAATGTAGGCATAATTATTTCTATTATCCTGTATTAGATCACATAGAGTCATAGAATCATAGGGCTGGAAGAGATCTCGGAGGTCTTTTCTTCCAACCCCATTCTGAAGACAGTAGTCTTTATACCATCCTAGACAAATGGATGTCCAATCTTTTCTTGAAAACCACCAGTGATGGAGTAACCAAAAGTCCAGGAGGCAAGGTGTTAATTAATTAATTTTCTCAATGTCAGGAAATTTCTCCTTAGTTCCCGGTTGGCTCTCTTGTTCTGCTTCTTGTGCTGTCCCCAGTGCTTTGGAGAATAAGCCAACCTGCTCTTCTCTGACTACCCCTCAAGTACTAGAAGATAACTATCATGTCATCACTAATCATTCTCTTTTTTAGGCTAGTCATACTTAGTTCCATTAACATTCAGCATATGATTTAACCTCCAGACCCCTTGTTATCTTTATTGCTCTTCCCAGCACTCTTTCAATGTTCTCAGCATATATTTTTTTTGTGTGGTGACCAGAACTAGATGCAGTATTTCAATGTTGCCTTTTTAGTGCAGTATAAAGCAGCACCACCACTTCTTTTGATCTTGATATAATCTCTCTGTTGATACAGTGTAGGATTAACTTGGCTTTTTTGGCAGCTGCAGCACACTGCTGGCTCATACGTAAGTGGTGGTCGGCTAGGACACCTAGATTCCTCTCACAGTTGAGCCAGATGCTACCTATTCTATATCTGTGCATTTGGTTTTTCCTGCCTAAGTGTAGAACCTTAGTTTTCTCACTGCTGAACTGTATCTTATTGGATAAGGCCCCTTGCTCTAGTCTGTTAAGATCCTTCTGGATCTTGAGTTTATCTTCTAAAGTGTTAGCAATTCCCCACATTTGTTGTCTGAAAATTTGATGAGATCTCCTTCTATCTCCTAGATCATTTATGAAGATATTGGAGAGCATTGGGCCTAAAGCAGAAGCTTGAGGTCCCTCCCTGTATATATAGCTCCATTGAGGGCTGCACACTGAGTATAGTTGGTCACCCAATTTCAAATTCATATGGTGATGGTACTGTCTATCTGACATTGAACTCAGTCATGTTTTAATTATATTATTGCCATAAAAGTTTTAGTGGTTGAGCACATTGTTAGTCCCTTAGGCTATGTTCTGGATAGTGGGCAAGCTATAAATATTTTGAATGAATGAATGCTAAGACTTGTGTTTCATCATTATTTTGATCATTTTTTCAAGATTTCTATTATGAAGACAAAATAGATGGTTGAGTCCTCACTGTTACTGAAAGTTCATCAGAAAAAAGATGATGCTGAGTTAGAATTATTTTTAACCCATTCACTCCTGTTTTGCATTGCCTTTGAGGGTGGCAAATGTCTCACTTTACTGAACACAGGTGTTGAGCTTCTTCTCTTCACAGTCCTGATTTGGAAAGTCATCATGTAGAAAGAAAGCTGCAGCTAGCAAAATATTTTTCTTTGTATTGATTACCTTTAAATAAAAAACAAAGTTATTCTACATTTTTAATTCTGTCCAGGGTCCATGCCATTATGGTAAAGCAAGTAATGAGTTATTCTGCAGTATTTTAGTGTATGTTGGAAAGGCAACTCCAGAAGCACTAACTCCTAGCATCTTTATCCTAATAAAAACACAGTAAGATTATCAGATCCCATTGGAGCAGGATGAGTAGCAATAGCAAGAATGGTACTGTATGGGATGCAACTGTGTTCTTATTTTGAAAAAAAAAATGCAGATTGTCTCCCTAAAATACCGTTTCTTAACTCCAAAATTTTTTTCAATGTGGTCCTGACGTTAGAATATAGATTGCCTAAAAATAAAGCTAGAGCCTGGCAAATAATCCTATTCTTCTGGTTAAGGCTTAATCTAGCCCAAAGATGTCAAACTCGTGGCATCACATTGTCATCACGTGATGCATCATGACTTTTCCCCCCTTCACTAAAATGGGGGTGGGCGTGACCAGCACGTGAAACATCTGGCCCGCAGGCTGAGAGTTTGACACCCCTGATCTAGCCCTACAAAGCTACTTTCACTAGTCTGTGGGATATGTTTAAATCAATGTGGAGGACCAATTGGGTTTTTATGATGTCAGCTGGTTTCTTGTTATTCCTTGAACTAGAAAAAAAACTAATGATGTCATCTGACAATATTAAGAATTTTGAATTATAGAATGAGTTAATACAAACTATAAGAATGTATCATTTGCTCAGAGAAATTCAGAGATGCTTCCCAGCACAATGTTTATGGGTGGATCTTTAGAGTCTGTTTCAATTTTCCTCCTGCAGCAGTTTGGGAGCATAACTTTAGTAAAACCCACCTATGTGGTGTGTGTGTGTGTGTGTGTGTGTGTGTGTGTGTGTGAGAGAGAGAGAGAGAGAGAGAGAGAGAGAGAGAGAGAGAGAGAGAGAGAGAGAAAGAAAGAAAGAGAACAAAAGGGTTTTCAGAGAAACTGAAACCCTGCCCTTTTTGTACATGTACTAATTTCACAACAAAGAAGCATGGCTTTGACCATGCTGCTGTGGCCACAATACATACATGTTCATCAGAAAAAATGGATTCCTTATAGCATGATTTACATTCCAGACTATTTCAGCTTTTACTTTAAAAAAAATCCCTGGCCAAAGAAATGCATGTTAACAAATAAAAATTGTTTAACTAATTGCAAATTTTATTTTTAAACCGTAAAGTATTAATGTTGAAATGTTTATCCTACAGGATAAGAAAAACTAAGCCCCTGTAATATCAGTGATAATTTGCACAGATGTAAATTATTATTTTATTATTATACCCACACACACACACACAATGTATTCTGTAATATTTTATTGTAGTAACAAGGGGATTTCTTTTTTGTTTCTACTGTGGGGTAGAAACCTTACTAACCTTAATAACCATTTTTAGGTACAAATACTGTAATTTTACTTGTGTCTCATTCCTAGCCCTGCTAAATTGGTGTTTTCCCTCTTCTCTCAACAAAGAAGTTGCAGTTTAGATCATTTATTTAATTCTATGTAGGTCAAGATACCACGATCAGTGCTGGATTTAGATTTGGTGAGGTCCTATGCTAAATAACACTTGAAGGTCTCTTGTTAAAAAGCTACACCAGAAGATCTCACAAAGGTACATATCAAAACAGGATTGTGGGTCACCCCCCAAAAAATCGAAAACATATATGCCTTTTAATTATATATAAAGCCATTTTTAAACTACCATATATACTTGAGTATAAGCCGACCCGAATATAAGCCGACCCCCCCAATTTTACCCCCAAAAAGTGGGAAAACTTATTGACTCGAGTATAAGCCGAGGGTGGGAAATGCAGCAGCTACTGTTAAATTTCAAAATAAAAAAAGACCGGTCAAAAGTGCAACGACCTGTCAGAAATCATCTTTTTCAGCCCTCTGGGTAGTCCTTTTGTGCATATGGACTACTCAGAGGGCTGAAAAAGTAATTTTTGACTGGTCCTCACACTTGTGACCAGTCCTCGAACTTACAACTGTCCTCACATTTTACGTTTTTGCCCTATCTTGTCACCATGGTGAAGAGAAGCAGTTGTGAAATGAGTGACATGGTTTTAAGAATGCTGCACGGGCATTTTGCATGGTGACAAGATAGGGCCAAAACGTAAAATGTGAGGACAGTCGTAAGTTCAAGGACTGGTCACAAGTGCGAGGACCAGTCAAAAATAACTTTTTGAGCCCTCTGAGTAGTCCATGTGCATAAAAGGAGAACAAATATGAATAAATAGCAATAATTAGAAACACACATACAAACATACAATGTATTTTCTTTGAATATTGAATATTCCAATTATTTCCATGCAATCCAATTTCTTACAAATCAATTAATTATATTTACCAATAATAATAAACCAAATAATTTCCCCCAATATTCTTCCAAACCACAACTTAACCATTTCTGCTTTCAACACAATATACAATTAATAATATCTCAATTATTACAATTCCCTATTTAAATAGAGCTTTTTTTTCTTTTGTGTTTTAA
>WNWU01013618.1:1174345-1204945 GCA_012654045.1 Ptyas mucosa
TTTCTTTTGTGTTTTAAAATCTTGAACTCCCCTCTTTTGCCATTTGCCATAAATTTCCCATTGTTTGCACCAACCTTTTTTGATGAGGAAAAAGAAATCAAATCTGCCTTAGCAAACAGCAAAGCCAACAAGCTGTTTTAGTTTCGCTTTGGGTTTCAGCAGGAGGGAAAAAAAAGTGCTCTTTGCAGAAGGCACCTTTTTAAAAAAAATGTGCTCTTTGCAGAAGGCACCTTTTTTAAAAAAATGTGCTCTTTGCAGCAGGCACCTTTTTTAAAAAAATGTGCTCTTTGCAGCAGGCACCTTTTTTAAAAAAATGTGCTCTTTGCAGAAGGCACCTTTTTGTAGCTGGCACTGATCTTCTCATTTGTTTTTTTTTAACCCTGATCAGCTGTGGGGGGGGGGCTTTGAAGCCCACTGCAAGAATTTAAAGTGTTTTTTTTCCCTCTAGCCATCAGCTGGAACTCAGGAGGCAGTCCCAATAGATTGGGAGTGGGCGGGGTAAGCAAACCCCGTTCTCCCGCTGTTTCCTAGCTTGCAGGGAAAGTCATTTTTTTGTGACCCGCGTATAAGCCGAGGGGGCCTTTTTCAGGCTGAAAAACGGGCTGAAAAACTCGGCTTATACTTGAGTATATACGGTACACATAAAAAATGGCACATAAGTTTTTAAAACCTATAGCCGTGATAGCAAACCTATGGCACGTGTGCCACAGGTGGCACACAGAGCCATATCAGTGGGCAGGCGAGCTCAGCTCCAGCTGATTTTCGGGCCTTCTGGACCCACCAGAAGTCGGGAAACAGGCTGTTTCTGGCCTCTGGAGGGTCTCCGGGGGGCTTGGGAAGATCATTTTCTCCCTCCCCAGGCTCCTAGAGAGCCTCTGGAACCTGGAGAGGGCGAAAAATGGGCCTACTGGGCCCACCGTGCCATCACGTGCCAAAAGCGGGGGGTGGGGGGGCATGCGCGCATGTGGGGGGGGTAGTGCACATAGAATTATGGTGTGGGCACATGTGCATGCGACCCCTAAGGCTCTCCCCGCTTTTGGCACATGATGGCAAAAAGGTTAGCCATCACTGACCTATAGGATGCATAAAAGCTATATAAAATTCTAAAAGTGCCCTTCTGGAAAAAAAAATCTTAATTTGCAAGGCTCTGTATTCTAAGATGTAGCTTCTTTTGGAAAGGGCTAAATCTGGCATAAGATGGCAATGGTAAAGGGACAGGGATCTGCCCAATGCCAACAGGCTGCAGTGCTTAAGTCTGCTTCAGGCATGTGTCTTTTCCATTTTGTTGCTGGATCCTACTTTGAATGGCCATTTTGGTTAGGGATGCTAGAGAGAGAAGAAACCTGACTTACATGGAGGCAACAGCTTAGGGCATGTCAAAATTTTCAACTTTCAATTTCCAAACATGAAAGGTAAAGGTTCCCCTTGCACAGATGTGCTAATTGTTCCTGACTCTAGGGGGCGGTGCTCATCTCCGTTTCAAAGCCAAAGAGCCAGCGCTGTCCGAAGAAGTCTCCATGGTCATGTGGCCGGCATGAATAAATGCCAAAGGTGCACAGAATAATGTTACTTTCCCACCAAAGGTGGTCCCTATTTTCCCACTTTTTTACGTGCTGTCGAACTGCTAGGTTGGCAGAAGCTGGGACAAGTAACGGGAGCTCACCCCATTACACAGCACTAGGGATTCAAACTGCTGAACTGCTGATTTGCCAACCTTTCGATTGACAAGCTCAGCGTCTTAGCCACTGAGCCATCGGCTCTCTTTTCAAACATTATGGGTGCCCAAAAGTTGTGGCATGCCTAGGGGATTGTAAAGATATTTTGGTTACTTTAATATAATTTAGGTGTTTGATAAATAACTACATAAATATCATAACTTTTCAGACCAGCAATTCCCCAGTACCATCAAAGAACAACATTATTTTGTGTGCAGTGAGCTGGGTGGAAGATATCTTTATCATTTCACTCCAGAGAAAGGCTCAAAAATAGGAAAACCTGCTCAAGTGATTGCAGATAATCTGGTGCATTTCATGAAGAAGAAGCTTGAAGGCCATTGGAGGAGATTCTACAAATGTTAACACTGACTGTTGTTAGATACTGACAGCCTAGGGTTTTCCCTCAGGTACATTGTTTGAGCGGGAAGAATACTCAAACATGATTGGTTGAACTCCCTGACAGCTCCTTATATAAAGGCAAGCTGTCAGAGAGGCAAGCTGCTGGATTGTACATAGTTCTTGAATAAAATGCTGTTGTCTGAAGCCTGTTTCCAGTCTCTTCACTCGCCCAACTTAACAACTGTGATGGTGGTGCTGTGCACTGCATAGAGGTCAAACCAGATATTCACTCTGCTGGAGCTGATTGACTTGTCTGAAGGTGTATATGAACCACCTTTGATGTGCAAACTGACTACAGTGGAAATAAAGAAGTTAATTGATGAACCAATGCAAGTACCACAGTGGTCCTATCATGCCCAATCAGTAGAGAGATGTGTGAAATCGGTCACAAGGCAGCAAGCAGAGTGCATACACATGAGAAATGTGATGGTTAAATCAGAGGAGAAGAAACAAGTCGACAGCTGATGTCATAGAATGAATCAAAAGAAGACTTGATGAAACTCACTTAAACATTTTTGTAATTCAGATAATTGCTTTCTGATGTTTGTTTATGATTGAATGGATTATTTTTTGTTTAGCTAAATAAGATTCATGCAGGGAAAAAAATAATTTTTGTAACACAAGGTGTAATTTTGAGAAAATAAACTCTATTTGTGGGGTATATGATCAGACGTGGATTTACCATACCAAGTTAAACATGGTGCAATTTAAAAAAATAACAGCAGATTTGAATTCTTGGCGTAAAAACACATATTTTTAGAACCCTTAACTGCAAAAAATTGCAAAAATTAATTTTTCACCCCATTAAATGACATTCCCTACTGCCCATGGAGTTCTCTATAAACATGATAAACAGTTTTGAACTGTTTTAGAACTGTTATTGATTTAAATTGGGAAATAGACAAGTGATTGGTTACATCTCAAAAGATAGAGCAATGCTTTTTTTGTTGATCATGAAGAGAATGAATTTCACATTGCTATTCTCTTACTGGTTTTATAATTTGGAAAGGGTGCCATTAGGACACTCCAATGTCATTTGGTTGCTCTGTGATACTAGTTGCAGGCTTTGCCACAATTCTCAAAGAGCATAGTTAACTTCTTTTTAACATAAGAATGTCTACATTCCCCAAAATTTGAATTCTGATGTGTGTATGTGTATACAGTATATATACGGTATATGTCTGACTTGTTCATGTGACATAGGAGGGGCATGGGATGAAATGGAACTCAGCAACTGTGCCCACAAACTTTATCCAAATGGAGAGATCTTTTTAAAATTATCTTTTTAAATATAATTTTTATTAAAATTATAATAGTGTAACATACATATGAAAGTAAAGATAATAGGGAAATGGGGAAGGATAAGTAGGGGAAAGAAGTGAAGGATAGAGGGGGGAAAGGGAAAAAAAAGCATTGACTTCCAACATTTTTCAGCGCATAAAAAAATAAAAATACAGCCTCAATATTTTATATTTACATATTTAATAATTACTAGCCATTTCTATAACAACAAACTAGTCTAATCATGAAAACCCAAAGTCAAGTGTTCTTTTTATTTTCTCAAGCACAAAGTCTGGAAGTGGTTTCCCAGTAGAAACAAAGCAAAGATATGGCCTTTTCTCTAATTAAAGCAATCAATTTTGCCATTTCTGTTAGCTCCAACACTTTTTCCACCCATTCTTCTATTGTAGGGATTGATATTTCTTTCCATTTCTCTGCATATGAAATTCTTGCTGCAGTCAACATATATAATAACAAGGTTCCAAATCATTTTTTCCAATTCTTTATCTACTATTCCTAAAAGAAAAATTTCAGGTTTCAATTTTATGTGGTTTTGATAGCCATCTGCATTCAGATTACAGATTAACAGTTGGAAGGTACCTTGTAGGTCATCTAGTCCAACTTCCCACCCAAGCAGGAGACCCTACACCATTTTTGACAAATGGCAGTCCAATCTCTTTTTGAAAGCCTCCAGTGATGAAGCTCCCACAACTTCCAAAGGCAAGCTGTTCCATTGGTTGATTGTTCTCACTGTCAGAAAATTTCTCCTTATTTCCAGGTTGAATCTCTTCTTGATCAGTTCCCATCCATTATTCCTTGTCTGACCTTCAGGTGCCTTGTAAAATAGCTTGACCCCTTCCTCTATGTGGCAGCCCCTCAAATATTGGAACACTGCCATCATATCTCCCCTGGTCCTTCTCTTCACTAGACTAGCCATACCCAGTTCCTGTAACCGTTCTTCATATGTTTTAGTTTACAGTCCCCTAATCATCCTGGTTGCTCTTCTCTGCACTTTTTCTAGAGTCCCAACATCTTTTTTATAATGTGGTGACCAAAACTGGATGTAGTATTCTAGGTGTGGTTGTACTAAGGCTTTATAGAGTGATATTAGTACCTCATTGATCTTGATTGTATCCCTCTGTTTAGTGGTGGGATTCAGCCGGTTCGCACTGGTTCGCCCAAACTGGTAGCTAAAACTTTCTGCAGTTTGGCGAACTGTCTATCCCACCAGTGGCTGGTCCTGCCCCTCCCCTCCCAGCCACTCCTCACTTGGCCTGAGAAGGTAAGACTGATGGCCAAGGAGAGAGACCAGCTCTGGGTATGCTGCGTTCAGCCGAAAGGCCATCTCGGAGAGTGGGTGGACACGGCAAGGCTCAGCAGCCTTTCAGGCTCTGCTCTGGCCTGGGCAGCAGTTCGGCTTTCCTGGCTGGCCACGACCCTTGATCCCCGCCTACCCTTCCCTTCCTCCTGTGGCTGGTGGCAGAGAAGAAGGCAAGCCAGGAGAGAGCCACCACTTCTATCTCACTCCCCACCCGGACTCTCTACAGCTGCTGGGCCTCACCTGCCATGGCTGCCAGCAGTTGGGGGGAGGCCAGGGACCATGAGGCTGCATCACCCCTCTATCAGCCAGTCTTCCCTTGCTCATTTGCCTGGTCAGGGAGTGTGGGAGTGCCTGGCCAACCAGCCGGGAAGACATAAAGGTAAGGTGAATGGCGGGAGAGGGAGATCTGCCCTGGACCTGATGCACTTGGCTGAAGGGCCGCTTTGGTGGGGGTGGTGAGGGACACGGCAAGACTCAGCTGCCTTTTGGCCCTGGGTCTTGGCTGAGAGAAAGTGCCTGGTTCGGGCACACAGCATCCCAGCATGGCGCTCTCCCCTGAGAGCTGCCCACCTGCCAGGCTGGCCCGGAAGCAGCATGTCCCCATCATGGGCTGGATGCAGGACCTGAGGCGGGGGGTAAGGTGAATGGGCACTGGTCGAGGCACCACCATTGGGGCTTGCTTGGGAATCAGAGGTGGTGGTGGCAGTTTCAGGACTCCTGAGCAGCTCCTCAAGCAGGGGTTTGCACGTCCTCAGGAGCTAAGACAGTTGCCTAAGACAGTGCCCCCAGGCACCAATGCCACCTCAGATACGCACTGCATCGCTTCATTGCCTCACCCCCTGGTCCCCTTCACTCCCAGCCTCCAGTTTCTGGCTTGGTGAAGGAAATGGGAGCTGCTCAGCTCAGTCTGGTCTCCAGGCTGATCATGCTGGGCCACTGGGAACCATTTCCTGCTTACCTCTCTCCAAGGGAGGAGGCGAGCCTGGTGAAAAAAAAGCCGTTTCCCCCCCCCCTCCCTCCTTAGTCCACCATTGGAGGCTGAAGGGGGGATTGTGTTGATTCTCGCCTTCTTCCACCCACTTCCAATGTCTCTCAACATCTTGTAACTTTCTCGCCTGGTTGGGAAGCCGCTCCCTTCCCCATCCTGATCCAGAACTAGAAGTCATCGCACCAGCCTTCTGCTCAGGACCCACCAAAGACTGCTTGTCTTGCCAGCCCTTGCGAGCCGAGCAGTGGCTGGGGCAGCATAGCAGGGGAAGAAGGGGGAAAAGGGGGGACAAGTGCCCTTCCCTGAGGCATGCCACACTTCCCCTTTGCCCAAATCCATCTGCGAGTCCCTAAACTGGGAGGAGGATTGTCATCCACTTTCTTTGTAGTCAACGTTATTTTGAAACAATGGCAGGTCTGGCTTGGGGAGAGGGGTTGGGGAGACTCTGAAGTGATCTGGAGGTTTGTATGTGTGTGTATGTGTTCTTTCTCTCTTTCTTCCTCTCCCTCTTTTTCTTTGTGAGAAATCTTGATGAATCAACCCGATTAAAACCAAAGCCGTGAATTAAGCATCCCCCTTTTTTGTGTATGCAACACTCTTTTTCTCCCTCCCTCCCTCCCTCCCTCCCTCCCTCCCTCTCCCTCTCTCCCTCCCTCCCTCCCCTCTCTTTTTGTTTTGTTTCATTGTCTGTGTTCAGGGACCTAAATTGCTTAGCTGTGTATTACCAGAATAAGCCTATTTAAATTAAAAGTTTTCCTTCTCTTTCTCTGTCACCCCTCAAATTCCAAATGAAACCTGAGGAGGACCTGTCCTCAGTTATCAGGGAGTCACTTTCTGGTCAGTCCTCCTGATTTGGCCTCTTTTAGATCTAATCAGCATTAAGGTATTGCCTGTCCTTAAGAGCTTTAAGTTTAGGCTTCCGGTGGCTCCGCGGTTCATTGAAGACGCCTGAAAATGGGCGCCCGCTTCCTAGTTTCGTAAAAGCCCCCGAACAGCAGGCAAGCGCTGTCGGGAGGCTTGAAAAGGCTCTCCCCGGGCAAAGGGGAGAGTGAAGAGCAGGCTGGTGGGGGTAGAGTTCCCCAAAGCCCCCCAGAGAAAACTCTGGGGTGCGAAGTGGGGGAACTCCCCAGAAACCAGCCAAGCAGCTCCAGACTTGGAACGACTCTGCTGAAGCAGAGCAAGACACTGCGACCACACCAGCAACTTACATTTAAATCATTTTTTGGGTAAAATAACTTTAAGAATTATTCTTAACTTGGAATTCAGGAGCTGGCTGAGCAGAGCAGGAGAAGAGTAATTAAGACAGGAAAAATCTTTAACTCTGTTTGAAACGTTTAAAAAATGGTGTCTGAGGGCGTGAAACAAAGCTAACTAGTGAAAGTGATTGTTAGCGCTTGTTACATTTGTAACAGACAAAGAGCTATTGGAAAACATTTTAGAGCCAATGTGGAATGGAAAAGAGTTATTATTGATGTTAAATAAGTAAGAATTTTCTACAGAGTGGTGATCATATAGACTTTGTCTGACAGTTCAATAAGTAAAAGTTGAAACAATGGCTGATGTTAGACCTGCAGGATTATTGCCTGGTGAATTAGTAAATACCCGAAATGAAATTGCAAAAATTTTTCAAGAACTTTTAGACTTTCTTATTCTTAACATTTCGGCTTCAATTGAAAGAAAGTCCCAAAAGAAGTTTGATAATGAAGTGTTGGTAGGGAAACAAGAAGAAATTAAACAGGAGTTCGGAGAGTGAAACACAAGCTAGTGGGACCGGAATGCAGGAGGATATGATTGAAATGGAGGCTCTCGGAGACATTTCCAATTTGTTTACAGAAGAGTTGCAGCTGGATCAGTCATTACAAGTGGATGAACTTTTTGACAAGGTTTGACAAACAAAGGAATGATCTGCAGGACTATACAAGCAAGAAAGGACGAAATGAGGATTTTAAGTTCAAGCTAAAGAAAAAGATCACAAAAATGAAGCAAGTTTCTATGACACATCAACCTCAGATCAAGTTTAAGAAACTTTCAAAAAGAAAAGGAGGGGCAGAAGGGACTTTGAAAGAATTATGGCAAAAGAAAGACTGGGAAAAATACAAGAAAAAGAAGAAATAGTTTGATTAAATTGGCAGTTTTAAAGGTTATTTTAAAATATGGATGTTTTATATGTAAAAAGGATAACCTTTCTCTTTTAATGATATGATGGTACTATAAAGGTTAAAGTAAAACTTGAAGGTTACCCTCCGGAAAGTTTTGAATTTTATATTTGCATATATGATATAAGAAGTTTTATTGATGACTTTAAAAATTACATGAGATAAAAGGTCTAAGGTTTTTTAAAAATGTTTAATTTTAACAAGTAAAAAGGATGGTTGTGAAGGGTTTTAAAGGTTACAATATAGTTAGGATGCTCTGTATACAAAGATTAACTGAAGGATATCCTTGGGAAAAATTTGAATTTATATTAGTAGAAAAGATTTAGATAAAAGTTTAGGGTTTTGTCTTTTTTAAAATGTATAATCTTAATAAGTAAAAAGGATGGATATCTTCTTTCTTTAATGTTAGTAATATTTTTAGGGAGGTTGATGAACTTTAATAAGGGGAGTTAAAGGATCTATGGGAAATTTTGAACCTTATAGAATGTTAGCATATTTTAGCATATGTTTGTTATTGCAATACCCTGTTACTGCTTTGGGAGGTCTAGGGTGGGGAGGGGGGGTTGGATGGGTTGGGGAAAAGATGTTATATAAATGTAAACATAATTGGGAAATCGGGGCTGCTCGAATACCACTTTAGATTGTATTGAAAAGGGAAACAACTGGAGAGAGGGGAAGGACTAGAGAGAGTCGAAAGGAGAGTAGGAAAGGAAAAGGAGAGAAGGAAGAGGGAGGGGAAAGAGGAGTGGAGGAGAAGGTTAGAAGGTGGGAAGAGGAAAGGAGTGGGGGTGGAGAACGGGAAGTAGGAGAGAGGAGGAGTGAAGCAGGAAGGAAGGAAGGAAGGGAGGGGGAGTAGGGGAAGAAAGGTTGGAGTAAAAGGAAGGGGTAAAAGAGCAGCCCCGAAAAAACCAGAAACCCCCCCCCCCGAAAAAAGCAAAAGTAAAAATGATGTAAGAGGGAGGGGGGTTGGAAGGGGGGGATTGGGTGTGTGTGTCTGTGTGGGAGAAAATGTTTGGAAATTTTGTTTGTAAAAATTTTTAATTAAAAAAAAAGAGCTTTAAGTTTAATGGGTTTCCTTTATATATAATATTTACCTTTCATAGCAGGTTTATATAATTTGAAATCTGTTCGTTTTAAAGATTAATATTGCTGGAAGTAGTTGTTGCATATAAATGTCTAACTCACATACCACCCCCTACTTGGTACAGCAGGGGTTAACCCCCACACCCTCACCCTTACCACAACCCCTCCTTTCCTTTAGCCACACCTCCCTGGTACTTAAGCGATATGCACGAGGTATTGGCCAATTCTACAGATTCACCTGTAAGAGAGCAGAGTTGACTTAATAAATATGTTTGGAACATACCAATGATTCTGAGTATTTCTTGGGCTAGATCCTCGTATCTTAACAAAATGGTAGCAGAGGATGGTTATTAGCCCAGATACTCCAAGGTATGTCTGAACACATCAAGCTGCCAAAAACCAAAGGGAGAGCAAACACACGAGCCTTTGCGAAGAAGATGGCAGCTCAATTATCGCCTGCAGGCGGCACTCTAAAAGAAACTCCGACTAAAGACAAACATGCCCCCGAACCAAGCACTCCAGCCGAAATCGAGGAGAGAAGAACCGAGAAAGAAACCTACACAGAGGCTACCTTGAACAAGGAAGATGACCTCAGAAGAAACCTGCTAAAGCTAATAGAGTCTACCCCGACCAACCAGGACCTCGTTGCGAACCTCTGAAGCCTAATCAAGGACTGCGGAGCAGCAACCCGGAGAAGACGAACCAGAACCGAAGCAAGCGAGCACCGACCCGGTAAGAGGCACGCCAACTTACCCCATTCCCACCGAGGAGGCTGAGCCAAATTTTGCACAATTTTTGCGGTGGCCATCTTGGACAGTGACATCACTAGAAATGGACGACCAATCGCCAATGGGGACCCAGAATTCAAACCCACTGGCGGGAAACGAGGCCTACTTGCGAGTAGATGGGGCGGACACCACCAACGATGGGGAAGAATGCGACGCCGACCCCAAAGAATCATCTACCGAACTAGACATTGACATGGCCATACGGATCTTAACCGCAGCCTTCGGCCCTAAACTAAAAATACCTAATCTATGCCTGGACACCCCGGAGACATCCAGGGGAACAATCAACGTGCGAAGAACCCCGGGGGACGCAACCACCACAACCAGGGCCCCAATCTCAATACAACACACATGGCCCCACCCTACACCGCAAACAATGCCTGCGCCGGATCCCAGAAAATGAACCGGACATTCACCGACCCAGCAGACACCGGTGAGCCATCCTGAACCCTTGGTGACCAAAGACTTCAACCTGGGCCCAGTCAGCAGACCGAACGCTGGACCAGATCACCCGGATCTTCACCTGACGACCGTGGGTTTTCTAAATCCCACAAGGATTCCAAGGGATATCCTGATGACTCAAGCGACAACCCAAGCCTCCTTCGACCTCCGAAGGGCTCCCAAGGCGGAACCAAGACTCCATCCAGATGAGTGGGGCCTTCACTCAGGAGCTACGGCCGCGAGCTCCTTCCCTGGTGACTGCAGAGCGAAAATGATCCTCGAGCATGCGCAGGACCAACCACCTAGGAAAGCATGCTTGTTTAGACTACCGGCCAGCATACCAGTGCCGTATTGCGAGTTCCCTTACATCCTAAATCATGGACAGTGCCCGCCTGTAAGTAATCTCTCACACAACACTGGGACCTTATCAATAGACTTTTCAAAACTAAAATTGGATGGGACAAATCTCCTAGAATGGAATCAACAGCTCCAGGTCATTTTCTTAAAGGAGAATATATTATTTTTAATTACTGACCCCCCAGAAAAACCTTGGTCATTTGAAATAGACTGCTTACACCATAGAGCATATTACCTATTGATAGCCAGCATATCACCCAGCATATCACCCAGCATTAGTCATCACCTGACGGTGCCAGAATTAATACAAAAACTGTTTAGCCTATTTTATAGCAAGAGTAGGGCAACCACCACTAGGATTTCTAGGGAATTCCACTCTGCCAGACTTAAAGCAGGGATATCTATGAGTGAACATTTACTCACACTCAATGCCACTAGGGCTGAATTACTGCAGAGGGGGGAAATCATAACTGAAGAAAGTATGACAAGCATAATTATCAATTCTTTGGACCCAAGCTGGGACAATTTGGTATCGCAACTAGACAGCCTTAGCATAGAACACCTATCTATTGAAAACCTCACAAATAGACTAATAGCTGAGGACAACTTAAGAAAAGATCACTCAGAGTCCCGCAGAGATCACAGAACAGACAGGAGGATAGGTTTCCTAGACAGGAGCAGCAACACACCTGAATGCTACCTATGTGGCTCCAGGAATCACTTCAAGAGAGATTGCCCCAGAAACATCCGAGGTAGGGAACACAGGCAGCGCAGGGACAGGCTAGGATACAGACAGAGACATTCCCCAGAACACGGATTCAGGCGCAGGGACTCTCCCAACCCCAACAGCAGAAGAGATCACAGAGATAGCTCCTGGGAGAGCCACTCAGGCTCACTCTATGGGCTTGGAGGATGGGGGCATGCCAATAAATGAGTAAAGAAAGAGAACATTTGGCTAATAGACTCAGGTGCAACCAACCACAATGCCAATTTACTCTCCTCATTCACAGGGGAAAACTTCATGATTAAAGTAGCAAACCAAAACAATGTCAGAGTGGCAGGGAAGGGAAACATAACCATACCAGAGATTGGAGAAATAGAGGGGGTCTTATTCGTGCCAGAGATCCCATACAACATACTGACCGCCATATGGCTAAGCAAGGACACAGACATCGAAGTCATTTTCAAGGCAGGACAGGCACACATGGTCAAGAATGGAAAGAACATAGGAGAGGTTATGATTAGCGATGGCCTGTCATACTTCAAAGCAGGCAACAATAATCATCTAAGTATAAACACCAACTCAGAGACAGAGCAGGAACAGACATCTGAAGATGATAGAGGGAACAATGATGAAGTAGAGGGAGACAGCCACCAAGAGACACAGGGCAGTGAACATAACCACGAGCCCATCGACGACAACAAACTCTCGCTAGGTAGACCCATACATGACAACTGTGCACACCTCCTACACAGGAAGCTAGGCCACATTAGTTTTCCTGTTGTACAAAAGATGACAAAATGTACTGATGGTTTAAGAGTAAAGAATTGTAAAAACTATCTCAAGTGCTCAATGTGTAAATGTTCCAAACTAAAAACAAAACCGAGACCAAAGAAGTCAGCACACACAACCGATTCTATTTTTCAATTAATACATATGGACCTAGTAGGGCCTCTAAAACCTTCTATCAAATACAAAAAAAGATTTTTTCTAACTATCGTAGATGACTACAGCTGCTACGGCTTCATATACACCCTCAACCATAAGAATGAGGTGTATCAAAAATTCAGGGAATTTTACAAAAGAGTAGAGGTCCAACATAACACAAAAATAAAACAAATAATGACCGACCGAGGTTCTGAGTTCCTATCAAGGGACTTCTCAAGGTGGTTAAAGGAACATGGGGTACTGCATTATACAACCTCGCTGATCTCCACTTTCCAGAACGGAGTAGTAGAATGAAAAAACAGCACATTACAAACAATGATGAGGTGCACCTTGGAAGATGCGAGACTAGGGCAATCATTCTGGTCAGAAGCCCTTCTCTACTCCAACTACACACTTAACAGGTTGTGGTCTAGCGTAATAAACACAACTCCCTATGAGCTAATGTATAGGAGGAAACCCAACATAGCCCACCTACACGTGTTTGGGGTCACAGCCGACGTACATATACCAAAATAACTAAGGAGAAAGGGGGATAAAGTGTCTAGGAGGCTTAGATTTACGGGGTACAAGCCAGGGACCAAAGGGTACAGATTCATCAACAATCAAAATAGGTTCATAATATCTAGATCAGCTGATTTCCATGAACACTCTAACTGGTTGAGAATACATTTAAATGAAGTGTTTCACACACCCAAACTAACAAATAGCCAACAGAGCACAGACACCAAGGAGGACAGGGAACACCAGAAAATCAAGCCTAGGCATCAAGGTGTCAGCATCAGTGAGTGGAAGGAGAATCACCCAACACTAAAGCTAGATGCCCTCACTGAAAAGGAAGCCAGGTACCTACACGAATCAGTCATGCCACCAGACAGACCAGTCAGGACAAACAGGAACAAAAAGCCCAACAAGTTCAAAGACTTTGTCATGTCCATACATACAGACAGCCTAACACCAAACTCATATGAAGAAGTGCTTAAACTACCCCAGGGGGAGAGAACAAAGCTATGGAGAAGGAAATGAATAGCCTCAAAGAACTAGATGTATACACAACCTCCGAGGTTCCAGATGATAAAACCCCAATTGGAACTAAGTGGATATATAAGATCAAAACTCTGGATGACAATAAAACACTATACAAGACAAGGCTAGTGGCACAGGGGTTTGCACAAAAATATCCAGAAGATTACACTGACACATACTCCCCCACTGTCAGAGTTGAAAGTGTCAAAAGTGCGTTAGTAATAGCCTCCATTTTAGGGCTTGAGGTGTACCAATTTGATATACAGACCGCATACTTACATGCCAAGCTAGACAAAAAGATCTATGTTAAGGCACCACCAGGGATAAAGTCACAGGAAGGTAACACATGGCTTCTGAACAAAAGCCTGTATGGACTCAAACAATCAGGGAAGAGGTGGTATGAATGCTTGGCCAAAATCCTTAGAGCAATGGGCTTCACAGCCACATCCGCAGACATTTGCTTCTTCATAAGGAGAGGGAAGGACTCTGTCGAATATGTCCTCGTTTATGTGAATGACATACTATACATAGGCAAACAAAAACACAAGTGTGACACATTTGCCGAGGAAATGAGTAAACATTTCTCCCTGAAAACACTAGGCAAGATAAACAAGTACTTAGGGGTTCATATCGTACAAACTGAAAAAGGCTTCCGACTCTCACAAGAAGAAAAAATCTCGGAGCTGCTAGGAAAATGCAACATGAGTGACGCCAAGCCGTGATACCCCATGCAACCCGAATTCCTAAAGAACATGCATAACGAGGACGAACCATTTACAGACAACAAGCTATACAGAACAACCATAGGATCTCTATTATACATCGCAAACTGGACAAGGCCAGACATCGCTCTACCCGTCGATCTACTTTCCAGATATGTCAGTAAACCCACAACCTATCATTGGGAAGCAGTAAAGAGACTTCTCAGATATCTAAAATACAGCTCCAACGCATACCTAGGACTCAAGCCAAAAACCTCCAAGGAACCCAAACTCTCCTGCTACGCAGACGCTGACTGGGCAGGAGACGTGAAAAGCAGGAAAAACACATCTGGATACATCTTCTTTCTCAACAACAGTGCTGTCCATTGGTACACTGGCAAACAGAACTTAGTTGCTACATCCACCTCCGAAGCTGAGTTCGTGTGTATGTCTAAGGCCACAAATAACCTAACCTGATTTGATGACTTACTGTCCAGCATTTGGACTGAGCCCTCATACCCCATCATCATCCACGAGGACAACAAAGCAGCCATCAAGATATCCAAGGCAGATGCAGTGGGTCAAAGGTCAAGACATATAGATATTAAGCATAAACACGTAAGGCAACTTTCTAACATTGGATTTATTACAGCCACCCACTGTGAAACAGAGGAACAGATAGCTGATATACTTACGAAACCTCTACAGAACAAACAACACACTTATCTAAGATCCAAATTAGACGTATGCTTGTAATATGTTTTTACTTGTGAATCCCACACTGATGCAGCTAGTTAGGCATTTAGAGGGGGTTTTGTCGCATATAAATGCCTAACTCACATACCACCCCCTATTTGGTACAGCAAGGGTTAACACCCACACCCTCACCCTTACCACAACTCCTCCTTACCTTTAGCCACACCTCCCTGGTACTTAAGCGACATGCACGAGGTACTGGCCAGTTCTACAGATTCACCTGTAAGAGAGCAGAGTTGACTTAATAAATATGTTTGGAACTTACCAATGATTCTGAGTATTTCTTGGGCTAGATCCTCGTATCTTAACAGTAGTAACAAAATGTCATTCCATGAGTTAAATGCATCAGAAATATAGTTCATTTAGAGAAATGCAATGCGGATTTTAGAGTGGTTTTCTTTCCCAAATCTTGGGGTTTTTAGTTACAGTCTTAATTGGTGCAGTTCTCAGTCTGGTTTATTGTGTGGTCATGTAAAAACATATGATCAGGAGTTATTTTGAAGGAAATTCTATTTGTTTCATTCTTTTTTTAATGGCCTATTTTAAGGAACCAGAAGCTCTGTTGTAATGAACTTAGTGGCAAGAAAGTTTGTGCTCTTTTTCCCTTCAGGGAAGGGGTCTTATTAAATAAATAGATGCCTTAGGTTGAGCAAGTACATCTTAGGAAGGACAAAGGCAAAATGGACTGCTAAATTGGCCAAGCCCACCCAGCCAGTCATTACGGCAGAGAACCAGTTGTTAAATTATTTGAATCCCATCACTGCCTCTGTTAATGCAACTTATGATTGCGTTGGCTTTTTTTGCTGCATACTGCATACTGCTGGCTCATATTTAACTGGTTGTCCACTAAGATTCCAAGATCCCTCTCATAGTTACTGCTGTTAAGCCTGGTTTCACCCAGTCTATATGTGTACTTTTGGTTTCTCTTGCCTAAGTGTAACATTTTACTTTTCTCTGCATTGAATTTCATTTTGTTAAATAGGGCCCAGTGTTCAAGTCTGTCAAGATCCATCTGGATCTTGAGCCTATCATCTAGGGTGTTAGCTATTCCTCCCAGCTTAGTATCATCTGCAAATTTGGTAAGTTCCTCTTCTATTCCCTCATCTAAGTCATTTATGAAGTTATTGAAGAGTACTGGGCCTAAAATGGAACCTTGTGGTAACTGTCTTTTACAGTTATGTTTTTGGTAAGTTGGGCTATAGTTTCTTTTTGCGTGAAGACTGATGCAGAGAATGAGTTAAGCAGCTCTGCTTTCTCTCTGTTTCCTGTTATTTCCTTGCCGTCTTCTCTCTTTAGTGGACTGACTGTTTTCTTGATTTTTTTCTTGTTATTTATATGTTGGAAGAAGCATTTTTTATTATCTCTGACTTTTGTTGCAAATCTTTCTTCATTCTGAGTCTTTGCTTTCCTGACTTCGTCTTTGCAGATTCTGGCTATCTGCTGATATTCTGCCTTAGTTGTATATCCCTCTTTTTATTTTTTGTACTTGTCCTTTTTGTCTTTCAATTTGTCAGAGATCTTTGTGCAGCCATGCTGGTTTCTTCTTCGATTTCTTGTTTTTCTTTCTCAGTGGTATTATGCTGGTTTGGGCTTTTATATAATAAATAAATAAATAAACTTTATTGTCATTGTATGTGTATACACAGTATACACATACAACGAAATTTACTTGACACCCAAAGACCAGGTCCCACACACATAAGACAGTATGTCTGTCCCCTAGTTTCCTCCTCCCCCAAACACACTCCCACCCACCACAATTCCCCACCCCTAAACCACCCAAACATCCACACAACAGACCAAGTAATACTGTCGAACAGCTCAGTGTTATGATAATATTTTTCAGTTTCCCAAGATTCTTGAGTTGTTTCATCCAAGGAATCTTTCCCAAGTTCTCTCTGAGTTTATTAAAATCAGCTCTTTTAAAATCTAAGACACTGGTATCATTATGTTCTATTACTTGTGTTTGCGTTATGTTGAATTCTAGTATGACATGGTCACTCTCACCCAATGTTCCTGCAGTTTCAACTCCCTCTATCACTTCTTCTCTGTTTGGAAAAATTAAGACCAGTATGTCTGTCCCCTAGTTTCCTCCTCTACCTTTTGGACAACAAAGTTGTCAGCTAGGTTGGTTAGGAACTTAAAATATGAATAATGAATCAGAGGCCAATATTTTAATATATTGTCTTTAAAATTGTCCCAATTAATTAATTTTACATGGATTTATCAATATTGGTATACTGATATTCTAGAATTTTGATATTCAGATGTAGAAAAAACCCAAACCCAAATTGGTGGTATCTACCAAGATTGTGTGAGGAACTCTATTGATCTGTTGTTTTAAAATGTCAGTTTCATAAGGGAACATAAATCTTAACAGAGGTTTGAATATATAAAAATAAAAGCCAAAACATGCTAGTGGCCACTAGCAAGGTCAATAAGTGATGTGGGAGGAAGCCCTGGCAAAGGTTTTCTGCTCCAGCTACACCCTCCAAACAGCTGGGATACTTCTTTCCATTGGACAATAGAAAATGTTTCCTAACAGTATGAACTACTCAACAGTAGTGTAATAATAGAATAAAATAACAGAGTTGGACGGGACCTTGGAGGTCTTTGTGGCAACCCCTGAGATATTGGAACACTGCTATCATGTCTCCCCTAGTCCTTCTCTTCATCAAACTAGACATACCCAGTTCCTGCAACTGTTCTTCATATGTTTTAGCCTCCAATCCTCTAATCATCTTTGTTGCTCTTCTCTGCACTCTTTCTAGAGTCTCAACACCTTTTTTACATCATGGCAACCAAAACTGAATGCAATATTCCAAGTGTGGCCTTACCAAGGCATTATAAAGTGGTATTAACACTTCACTTCACTAGATCTTGATTATATTCCTCTGTTTATGCAACCCAGAACTGTGTTGGCTTTTTTGGCAGCTACTGCACACTGCTGGTTCATATCTAAATGGTTGTCCACTAGGACTCCAAGATCCCTCTCACAGTTACTACTATTGAGCAAGGTACCACATATACAGTACCTGTGCATTTTGTTTTTCTTCCCTAAATGTAGAACCTTGCTTTTTTCACTGTTGAATTTCATTTTGTTAGATAGCGCCCAATGTTCAAGTCTGTCAAGATCCTTCTGTATCTTGAGCCTATCTTCTGGAGCGTTGGCTATTCCTGCCAGCTTGGTGTCATCTGCAAATTTGATGAGTTCACCATCTATTTCCTCGTCCAAGTCATTGATGAAGATGTTGAAGATCACTGGGCCTAAAACAGAGCCCTGGGGTACTCCACTGCATACTTCCCTCCATGTAGATGCCGTTCCATTGAGGACTACACGTTGAGTGTGGTTGGTCAGCCAGTTACAAATCCATCTGGTGGTGATGCTGTCTAACCCACATTTTTCTACTTTATCTAGTAGAAACTAGATAACTAGTTTATGGTCAGTGGTGAAATCTAAAATTTGTTACTACCGGTTCTGTGGGCATGGCTTGGTGGTGGTGGTGGTAATGTGACTGGGTGGGCGTGGCCAATTATTTTTTTTTTTTACTTTTAAAACCATTTTTTCTACAACCTCTTCAGCAAAGAGGTTGTAAAAAAATGCTTTCAAAAGGCTCTGATGATCCCAGCTGAGTTGCCTGATTGCCAATCAGGCAACTCAGCTGGGATTTTCAGAGCCATTTAAAAGAAAAAAAAGTCTCTGATGATCACGTGGCTCAGCTGGGCATGGGGTAGGGAGGGATTTTTGCTACCCGTTCTCTGAACCACCTGCCTCTATCAGATCAGACGATCCAGTCTGAACCGGGAGCATTTCACCCCTGGTTATGGTCTACTATATCAAATGCTTTACTAAAGTCCAAGTAAATTATATCAATAGCATTCCTCTGGTCCACTAATTTTGTCACTTTGTCAAACAATGCAATAAGATTAGTCTGGCACGATCTGTTTTTGACAAACCCATATTGGCTTTTGGTTATTACTTGGTTTGCTTCTAGGTGTTCAATGATTTGTTGTTTGATTATCTTTTCCAGAATCTTCCCTGGTATTGAGGTCAGGCTGATAGGTCTGTAGTTTCCTGGATCTATTTTTTTTTCTTTTTTGAAGATGGGACCTGCATCAGCTCTTTTCCAATTCTCTGGCAGTTCCCCTGTGATCCAGGGTCTTTGAAAGATATAGTTCAGTGGTTCTGAGATCTCATCTGACAGTTCCTTTAGAACCTTGGGGTGTAATCCATCTGGTCCTGGTGATTTGAACTCATCTAGGGTAAATAGGTGTTCACTTACCATTTTCTTCCCTATTTTAACTTGTGTTCCTAATCTGTTTTTTGCGGTGCTGTTTTTGATAGGTTGTGATGTGCTGAGGCCCCAGGAGGGGAAGATGGTGCTTTCCGCCTCAGCTTCTTAGCTCAGGCTTCCTCCATCCATCCATCCCTGGACTCAGGGAGTGCTCTCCAAGCGGCAATCAGCCATGGTGGCCCTGACCGGGGCCTGGGGAGTAGGTGCCTCACAGCTGCGGCATCCAGTGGTGGGAGGCGATGGGGGGGTGCAGCCTTACAGTCCCTGGCTGCCCACCACCTGTTGGCAGCCACAGCAGGCAAGGATGCAAAAGGAGTGGCAAAAGGAGTGGCATCCACAAAGGTGCAGGTGTCCAGCAGCAGGGACTACACAGCTGGCCTTCCAAGAAACAAGCATGGTGATGGCAGCACTGGCACCACCAGCAGGTAGAATAGGGGGGAGACATGTGATGCGGACCACCAGATGTGCCTGCTCCATCCCATGTAGCTGGGACAGCGCAGGTAGCTGCCCAATGCATCCAGCAAGCCAGACCACGTGCCTCTCCACTGTGCCTCTGTCTTCAGTTACTGCTGCCGCTGCAGGCAAAAACAAGGTGAGGAGGGTGTGAGGCAGCGGCTGCCTATTCCATCCTATCTCTTTTGGCTTGTGGTTGAAAAGCAGGTAGTTGCTGGTCATGTCCTTGGTCCCTTCGTAGGTCTGGCACAACCGAGGCTGCCAGCAGCTCGTGCAAGTCCATTAGGCCTCTGCCATCACTGCCTGGAGCACCAGGCCTGGGGAAAGCTCAATCTCCATCAGCGCTATGGCTGCCCAAGCCCAGCTGGGATCACGTGCCTTCACCCTCATCTCTGCTGGACCTGGGCAGCCAGGACTCTGATGGGGATCTGGTTTTCCCCAATTGTGGTGGCCATTTAATGTCTGCTGGGCCTGGTCATGCTTTACCACCTCTACCTGGCCTTTTTAACTGGCCACTTTGCCTCCTTTGGGCTGGGTGGGTCCACTGAGCTGTCATCCTGTCCGAAGTGGCGGAGTTGCCACTCAGGACCTACCGGGGTAGAGACCCCTGATGATGTGTCTCCTTCACTGGAATTGCTCGCAAGTGAGAGCCGAGCTCTGCCCTGCCCTGTGAGGCAGTAGCTCCAGAGCGCTTTCGGGGCACTGTCTGTCCAACTCAGCTCCTTCAGACAGTGCTTCTGAGGCTGCAGTCCCTTCCCTGGTCTGAAGGCAGCGTTCTGTCTTGCAGCCCCCCTGCTGCATCTCCATTCCAAGCTGAGGGTTACAGCCAAATTCCCTGCTTGGCTGGCATTCTGGGAAGGCGCGGCTTGGGGATAGAGGGACTTCCCTCTACATGAGCAAGTGAGTCAGCAAGGTGCTGCCCGAACTGGTGCCTGGAGCTCAAAGGTCCTCTTCCTCCAGTCTTGGGATGGGTGCCACTTCCTACTCCATGCCCCTCCACGTTTCAGGGCAGCCCAGACAGGCACCACGTGTTGGGCCTGGTAGGAGATGGTTCCCTGCATGCTGCACTGTCCCACACTTCCTGCAGGGTGTGCTAGCAAAGCACCCCTCTCGTATACCCACTGCTGCAGTTGGGTGTGCAAGGGGAACACGCTCCACACAGAGAAGGGAGGCACATGCCCATTGCGCTTGGCCAAAGGGCATGGGTGGGCGGGGGAGCACCTACAGCCGGCTGATGGAGGGGCAATGCCGGAGGGTGACATGAATGGGGAGGGAAATGCGTGGGAGTTGGCAGCGTCAGAACCCTCCTTGGCTCTTCCCTGAAGCCAAATCCCCTGTCCTGAATGCTGTTGCTGCCACTCTCTGCCTTGCTTGGGATGCTCATGACGGCACTTTGGACAGGATGATGGTGGCAGTGGGAGGGCTAGCGAGGCTTCCCGGAATGCTCTCTGACTCTTCCCTGAAGCGCCTCTCAGGAGCTGAATCCCCTGCCCTGAATACCACCACTGCTGCTTCCTGCCTTGCTCAGGAGGCTTGCCCTTTGCTGCCCAGTTCCAGTGAGGCAGGCAGAATTTAATATCTGCCCCTGGGGAGTGCATTGAAGGGGAGTTTGAGTGGCCAGATCCCTTCCAGGAGGCCTTTGCGATAAAGAGGGCCCGTTGTCCCTATTTCACCTGTCAGGTGGCAGCAAGACTACCACCATAGGAAAAAAACCCCAACCTCTGGCCCTGTGGATGTTGCCTCTGCTGTGGATGGGCTTGCATGTTGGCAGCAGGAGCAGGAGCCTTGCACTAACGGTGGTTTTTCTCCTCCCCGCTGAAGAAAAGGATTTTGGTGTAGCATTCTGAAAAAGCAGCATTTTAAGTTTTCTTAATTGGAATATGCGAGCACGTCAAACCAATCCCTCTTCATAAGTTTCAGATTGAGGCTATGGGCTCCCCAATCAAGAGTGGGGCTGAGGGGAAGCCAGTCTTAATTTCAATAGCCAAATTGGGGAGGGGGAGGGGGAGAGAGAGGCAGCCCTTTCTGCAAAGGCAGGCCAGTCTAGTAATTCCTCATTTTCCCTTCCCCCACCAATTAAGGGGGCAGGTAGGCAGTAGCTTGGTAGTCTAGCTCAGCCCAGGAAGGCAGAGGAGCAGGGGTGGGTTTCTACTGGTTCACCCCAGTCCGGGCAAACTGGTAGTGGTGGCAGCGGGAGGTTCCACCCACCCACCCAGATGTCATCAAAAATGCTCTGTGCATGTGCAAAAGTGCTGTGCGCTCATGAAGTGCACCTGTGCACCTGCACACTACCGATAGAGAACCGGTAGCACTGGGATTTGAATCCCACTACTGTAGAGGAGGCCCTTGTGCCAGAAGGGGCTTGCCTGGGTCTCATGGCTGCTGCTTCAGCCACAATGAAACATGTTATCTTGGCAAGGGAGCTATTGGGGAGGGGGCAGAGGAATCAATCCCAGAGGAGAAGCACCCTTTTCCTTCTTGTCTGTTCTGGCAGCAGCAGTGTGGGGAGAGCAAAAGGAGCCTGTACTGGTTGGGGACTTGGCTGGGGAAAAGTCCCAAGTGTGCAGGAGCTTGCTGCTGAGGGGTGCATTTTTCCAGGTTCTGGAGTAGACATAAACCTGCTCCTTTGCCTCTCTAAGGAGGCCCAGCTCTTGGGCTGAGTCCCTTGCCTCCCATCCACCCAAAACAAGGAGAGGCAATGCTTTCCCTGGTTTATTCTACTTGTTGATTGTAAACTCCCTGGGATTGAGAAGAATTGCTGCAAAATTGAGTTTCCTGAAGTGGATCACTAGACTCCTAAACAACTTAAAAAAATGATCTAGTAAAAAGAAAAGTCAACCAAAAGAGCAACATGCAAACAAAAGCAAATAATACACCCCCAGAAGCGGGTGTTTTAATTAAACCAAATTAAAGTTTAATTTGTGTGTATTGTTTAATGGACTGCTAAATTGGCCACACCCACCTGGTCACATGACCACATAGCTACGCCCAGTCATATGACCACATAGCCACACACTCCAGCTGGTCTGGCCCCCCAACAGCCTAAGGGACCATGAATTGGCCCTGTTTAAAAAGTTTGAGGACCGAACTTCCAGTGGGACAGCGACATCGCCAGACGCTTCTTTTTGAAGCGCCAGCCCAGGGCTCCGTAGAACCGCAAAGAACAGCGACTATCAGCTGTCTTGCGGTTTGAAAACTTTCCCCCTGGTATGAGGGGGGAAAGTGAGTAGACGGGTGGGGTAGAGCTCCCTGAAAGTGCCGGATTTCACACATAATCTGGCGCTTGAAGATGAGAGCTCCCCGTTAAGCCTGTCAATACTCCGGACCCTGGATGCCTCTGCTTTGCAGAGCTAGATGTCGTTAACCATTCCAGCACCAACTTTAAACAGATATTTTTTGAATCGAGCTGGCGGAGCACAAGCAGTATGAATTAAACAGCAAGTATTTTTTTTTCCTTTTAACTCCAAAGATTTACTTTCTTTAAAAGATTCTTCCTAAGCTGAAAGTGAAAGCAAGATGGCGTTTGAGTTTTAACGGGGCGTGAAGAAATGAAAGCTAAAAGTAATTATTGACAAGCCCCTGTTTGAAACGTAAAACTCCTTTTTGAAAAGTGGATGTAATAAGAAAGGAATAATAATAATTGAAGCAGCAATACAAATTACAAATTGTAAAGGATTCCCTTTTTTTTTTCTTCTTGAAACTCTTTTTTTCTTTTCTCTTCCCCCCTTTTTTTTCTGTTCTTCTGGGAAGGAAGAAGGGGGGCAAGATGGCTGGGCTTTTTGAAAGTAAAGGAGGGTTATTTAACCCTCAATGGTCTGAATTTGAGGAAGCTTTGAGTTCAATTACCTCTGCTTTATTGAAAAGAATTGATACTATATTTCAAGTTTCTCAAGCTGGAAATAATGAAATACATGGAAATACTGAGTTGCAATCTAGCAGTGGGGGATTGAATGAAGAGTTGGAAGATGCAAAAAAACAACAACAGATTATAGCAGATTTTACTGAGGAGAGAAAGATGAATGTTGTGCAAAATAAGGAGCAAGATAAAACTCAATCTGCACTTAAAGAGTTGTTTCCAGAAGAAGCTACATTTCTGCAAAAATTTTATAATATGCAATCCCAAAAACCGCAAAATTTTACTGGAGCTAAAAAAGGCAGAGGGATCAAAGTTAAGAAGAAAGTTCGTAAAAAGGAAAAGAAGAAAGACTGGAGAAATGGAAAATAACCCTGCTTGATGAGATGATGGTCCTTAAAAAGTACTGTTTAACTGTTTAAAGATTTTGAATTTTTTGGAAAAAGAAAAAAAAACAGACAGCAGTTTAATGCCAGTTAACTAAGCGATGAGCGACGATGAGGAGGCAACTTACAGCTGTATTGGAATATTTGAGAAGAATAAACAGATCACAGCAATGCTGGTGTATTGGGTTGTGAAATATGCCCTGACTTGAATGATTTGGATTATTTTATTAAGGACTGCAACAAATTTGGACTTAATTGCAATCGCAGAAGTTCTACTGAATATAGCAAATTGAAGTTTCTTGCTTGATGGTAATGAATACAAGGCAAAAGGACTATGGACCTAGGGCAATTGCAGTTGATCTGGTGGTTTCCCTAATATGTCTGACGAATTTATTAATCTAATTTTTTGACTGGATTTGATGGATATCATTTCAAATATAATTACAATTACAAAGTCACTCGGGGGGCTTTTTTTTAATATACAGAAGCAATTTTTATTTAGGGGGGTAGATGTAAATGAAGATATCTTATATGCTGTTGGAAGATGTGAAGACAAGATGATTAGCAATTGGTTCAATCTAGTATGAAGAATTTAAAGGATTGATAAAGTTCTTAAATGATGTTTTTAGTTGATTTGTTAATATGTATGGATATAAGAGGTTTGATTATTAATTAAAAAATTATTGTTAATATTATTTCTTATTAAGTGTTTTGATTATAATTGGACCTTGATGGTTTAAAAGTGAAGGACGGAAGAGTTTATATAGTAATTTTTTTTTTAAAATCGGAGGTTTTTTGAGTGAGGGTTTCCTTTTTTTTTCTTTCTTTTTGTTGTTGTTGTTGTTGTTGTAGTTGTTTTGTTTTAAATGAAAGAAGTTATAAAATATTTTGTTAAAGTGTATAGACCTAATAATTTGTTAAGTAACAATTAGCCAAATTGAGTAATGATAGGTTTGATTAGATAATACTTAATTGTTTTAATTGCTGTAATTATAAATGGAGATAATTTTGTTGAATTAGATGGAATAAGGAGAAAAAAAGACTTGCTTTCCTTTTATTTATTTGTTTAATGATCATGATTATAATAAGTGTGAAATGGAGTTTAATTTAGAGAATTTAAGCTGTATTTTATTTTGTACTTGCTCTGGGAAGTCGGGGGAGGTGGTTGGGGAGGGGGGGAGAAAATGTATGTAAAATTTTTAAAACTTTTTCAATAAAAAAAAAAAAAAAGTTTGAGGACCCTGTCCTAATCAGAAGACTGATATCCTTAGGCCAGTGATGGCTAACCTTTTTATCGTCGTGTGCCAAAAGTGGGGGGAGCGTGGGGGGGGTCATGGGTGCGGGTGCCCACATCCATAATTCAATGCACCCCGCCCTCCCACACATGCGCACGTGACCCCCCACACTTCCCCCTGCTTTTGGCACGCAATGGCACGGTGGGCCTGGTAAGCCCGTTTTTCCCCCTCCCCAGGCTCCAGGGGCTTTCTAGGAGCCTGTGAGGGGAAAAACAGCCTTCCCCATCCCCCCGGAGACCTTCCGGAGGTCGGAAACAGCCAGTTTCCCAACTTCCAGTGGGACTGGGAGGCCTGAAAATCAGTTGGCTGGTGCACACTGGAGCTGAGCTAGGGCAACACTCGCGTGCCCACCAATATGGCTCCGCGTGCCACCTGTGGCACCTGTGCCATAGGTTCGCCATCACGGCCTTAGGCTTTCTCTTTGAGTCTCTACCTAGGATGGGAAGGATAGGGAAAGAACTCTCTTGACTCTTAGGACAGGGTCAGAGACAGTGATGGGATTCAGCCAGTTCCGGGCAGTTCGGGAGAACCGGTAATAAAAATTCTGGCTGGCCCCGCCTACCCCACCCTGCCCAGTCACTCCTCATCTCGTCTGCTCACCTGGCATAGCTGCTGCTGCTCTCCATCTGGCTCCCTCACTTGCCTCAACCACATGGTCTCTGAGGGCCAGCCAGCTTGCCTGCCTTCAATTGCATCCAAGTGGCCTAACTGAGCTGCCCTGGTCTGTCTGGGTGAGTGACTTGACTTTCTCATGTCCCCATTGAGTGCAGTGCCCAGGATCCTCTTTAACGGGGAGGGGAAACAGAGCAGCTAACGTGAGGGAAGGAAGCCCCCTTTTCTCTTTGCTTGCCTTTCCCTCATGCCGGCAGCTCCCTTTCTCATTTCCCCATTGTGCGCAGCACCCAGGATCCTCTTTGATAACACCTAAGGTTTCCCCCCTTACAGCCCTGCACTGTGAGGAGGAAGAGGAAAACATTGGGAGAGGCTTGGGGGCTGGGCCTGAGAAAAACAAGAGTTTTGCAAAAAAAGAAGAGTTTTCATTAGTTTGCACTTTGCAGCTTACCATCACAGAAGTTTGTTTGAGTGCCTGCATGTGTGTGTGTGCACGTGTGTGTGTGTGTCTTGGGTTGAATAAACCAGATGGCAATGGCTTCATCCAAAGGAGTTTTTGTTTCGGATGGGTATCCTAGCCTTAGAAGGAGAGAGGGAAGGGGGAAGGGAAGGGGGAGAGAGAGAGAGAGAGAGAGAGAGAGAGAGAGAGAGAGAGAGAGAGAGAGAGAAAAGAAAGAGAGAGAGAGAGAGAAGGGAGAGACAAGAAAGAAAGAAAGAAAGAAAGAAAGAAAGAAAGAAAGAAAGAAAGAAAGAAAGAAAGAAAGAAAAAAAAAAGCCCCAAATTTTGGTTACTAAGCAAGAGCGTTGTTAAGTGAGTTTCACCACATTTTACTCAATCCATGACATCTCTTGGCTCTAACAATCATGTTTAGGCTAGGGAAGAACATCTGAAGGCATGTGTAACAGTGGTGGGATTCAGCCGGTTCTCTCTGGATCATGCGAACCAGTAGTGGCAACTGCGGGAGGCTCTGCCCGCCCGCCCAGACATAATGCGCAACTACTGCACATGCGCAGAAGGACATGCACATGCGCGGAGGTGGCACATGCAAGAAAAGCATGCGCACACGCTCACACTTGTGAACTGGTAGGGAAGGTAAGTGAATCCCACCTCTGGTGTGTAATGTTCTAATGTACAAAAATTATAGCTAAATGTATGGCAGAAAGTGGACTCTGGGTATGTTTTTCCAAATGCAATAAGTGAGGTTGAATGTGTATGTGTGTGTACATACACATACAGTATATATAGTAGATAATGTATCTCTTTGTGTGCCTATACACACACTATACTATGTAATATGTATGTACACATATGGCATATATACATAGGATTAAATAATGTATTTTGGATGTTCAGTAGTAGTAAATAGACAGGGAAATTGTGTCTCGTTGAGGCCTTTGAGGCGAGGCCAGGCCAGGCAAGGCACCCTTTGACATGAGTGAAGTCAAGCTGGCCACGTCCACCCAGTCACATGACCACCAAGCCACATGACTACCAACCACGCCCACAGAATTGGTAGTAAAAAAAATTGAATCCCAACACTGGTCAGAGATATCGGCTTTCTGTTGGGGCATGTAACATCTGTAATAAACTTTACTTGTCAGTTTGGGCTTTAGATGATTTTAATAAGTTGGTCCTATTGAGATGTGAATGTTGACTAAAATGAAGAATTGAGAGATCCTAACCAGGGTTGCCTCACATTTTTAGCCACACATCACTGTTTTGGCCACAGACTTTCTACATTAAAGTTAATATAGTCCTCCTCTGTATTTCCTCCTGCAAACTGCAAACTGTTTTGCTGCCTGAATGTCATTTGTGGGGCCACTCCCAAATAAATTGGCATACTCTGACTAAATCGTCATATGGGGATGTAGAAAAAGACATACAAGGATGGAATGGGCCAGAAAGCATCTTTTTAAAATAAAATTGATGACAAAATGTGATGGAGAAATATTAAAAAACACATGTAAGGACTGTTACCCTGTGAATATACTGATATCCACAATATTGTGGGTGGGTGGGTGGGTGGATGGATGGATGGATGAATGATGTGTCATCAAGTCAGTGACAATGATAACCTGATTCATTAATCATGTAAGACAAAAAGAGACTATAGAAAAAAGTTCCAAAATTTACAGGGGAATATGTTGATCTTGTCATGCCAGTATATGCTAAATTAACTATATCCATTGATTTTCTTTTGTCTTTTTTGGGGGGTATGTTATATACTTGAATATATAGAGTATAGCCTTTGCCTAGTACAAAATGATAATACTTTAGTTGACTATCTGCTTCTGGGTTCCTCATTTTTAATCTCATCTTTGGCCAAGTTCTTGATTTCTCCTGTGGCTCCCCCATATTGATCTTCATTTATAAATATGTGCTATTAATTTTCTTAATATTCCTGCCTCCCTGCAGTCTTCTAATGAAGCAAAAGAAATTTCTCTACCATTTCAAGAACATGAGATGGGCTAAAGGCCGTCATGAAACTTATCTTTGTTATGTAGTAAAACAGCGGAATAGTGCCACATCCTGCTCCCTCGATTTTGGATATCTGCGTAATAAGGTAAAGGGATACACATTTAGCTCCCATTGGGTCTTTTCTAGTAGAGGCCTACAAAAAGTGAAAGCAAGGGAAAAAGCTGTCTTGGACTCCCTGTGGTCAGGTAGCTTTGGGTTCTTGTATATTTTATTACAGTGCATCATTTTGCTTATTCAAATACTAGTCTTCCTGTGAATCAATGAAAGGGCTGTGCAAAGAGAATGATTATTTCCTGTGCCAACATTGCCCAGTCTTTGGAAAAAAGTAAAGCTGGTTCTAGAAACATTCTGCTTTCCTCTCCAATGTTTCCAGGTGACAGTTTCATTTGTGTAATAGGTTTCCATTAACCAATCAAAGTGTTTTCCTTAATCCACTTTGGAAAGATAGAGAACAGATTTCACTACAGTCTTCTCATGAATTCCTTTAAGATATTTGAAGAGTGCTATCCCACGTTCCCTCATTTTTCAAAAGTCTGAGATAGATTTTAATGCTTTATTTCAATAGCAAAGACAGCCTACAAAGAAGGAAGGCAAGAATTTGAAGTTCTATTACATAGAACTTGGTGGCAGATACCTAAAGATTGTAGAAGCAAATAATGATGGTGAAAGAAAGAGAATTTGATTTCAAGATAGTAGAATAGTTCCTTCTAAAAACCTAACATCTTGCAGTGGATGTTTTTATATCTTTTCAGGTTCTTCCTTTCCTATTCCTAATTGGTCAAGGTGCTTTGAGTACAATGTACATTACAATGATTTTGGCTTGTGATTGTCCAATCTTTTTGATCCACCGAATTTTCTATGGCCTTAGCTTGGTCCATCCTGATATTTTCTATTCCCTAGATTCCTCCTCTTTTTTTAATCAATCCAATTTGTTGGCCCCTCTGCTAAGATCTGAAAAATAGTTGTTTTCTACCCTAAATTTCAAATTTGCATACCTGCAAGTTATTTATGCTAACCTAAACAAATTAGCAAGTTATATAATTAAGACCCATAGAGTTTTATGCACTAGCAAATGCCTGACCTTAAGTTTTGTTAAAAAATGTCCATCCTTGTTTCTTAATAGAATGCCATAACACATACAAAGTGCTCGATCTTTGCACTAAGCAATGTGGTATAACTACAGAACAATAAGGCTCTTATTAAGAGTTTGAGATAACAGCAAATAAATATGATAACAGTTGCAAGAAGGAGAAATGTAGTTTTAGATTCCATCAACCTAAGTATATCTGTAATTTCTAAATCAGAAGAAATTGTTCTATTTTATTCTGCTTGATTCAGATTTCATCTCAAATATTATATCCTAGTCTAGTATTACACTTTAAAGATTCAGGGAAATTAAAACATGATTAGTGAAGAGCAACAAGGATCAGTGGTGGGTTTCAAAAATTTTTACTACCGGTTCTGTGGGTGTGACTTGGTAGGTGTGGCATGGCTTGGTGGGTGTGGCAGGGGACGGATACTGTAAAATCTCCATTCCCACCCCATTCCAGGGGAAGGTTACTGCAAAATCCCCATTTCCTTCCAATCAGCTGAAACTTTGGAGGTAGAGAATAGCTGGGGGTGGGGCCAGTCAGAATTTTTACTACTGGTTCTCCGAATTACTCAAAATTTCCGCTACCAGTTCTCCAGAACTAGTCAGAACCTGCTGAAACCCACCTCTGACAAGGATGACTTTTAAGACCAATGGGGAAAAAATGATGGCCTTAGATAGATTAGCTTTGAAAAAAAAGTCAGGTGGGGGAGTAGCACACATTAGTCAAATATTTTAAAGAATATCATATTGAAGAAGATCAATATCTCTTTTCTCTCCTTGCAGAATGCAGAGTAATGGATTTAAATTACAGAAATCCAGATTCAGACTGAATATTAAGAGTAGAAAAAATATCCCCAATAAATGTCATAGGACCAATAGACCAAAGATTTATCTTTGGCTACACTCAGTTTTAGTTTTCCTTAAAATTACCTTAAAATTCCTTAAAATTACCTATTTGACCTCATTCATAGCTTCTAAAGAGTATCTTTTTCTTGCTATCAAAAACCTATTGAGGGAAAAATGAAATAGCTGTCTTTTAACTGATAATTCTAGGAATTATTGTGTCTGGAAGGATCTCAATGCCAGCATGATCAGTGTAATGGGACTAGATGCATGATGTATAAAAACAAGACAGATAACTAAAAGATTAAAAGAAGCTCAGGAACTTAAATCATATATATGCAGAAATCATATTTGAAATGCCTCCTGATTAATTTATCACCCCAAAAGTGCACTTTCATCACCCATTATTTCATTTTCTCTGCCAATTATCTAAATATCTTCCCAATATTGACAGCTAAGGATCAGCAATACAATTTATAAATAGCAAAACAATACCTGGAGTGTGTTAAATTAAAATCTGTTGTCCACTCAGAAATATTATACACTTAACTATAAGTGTATAGTTAGATAGATAGATAGATAGATAGATAGATAGATAGATAGATAGATAGAT